>CM076578.1:1292479398-1293079398 GCA_034641835.2 Pinus albicaulis | reverse complement strand
ACAGGTGACGTAGATCGGTTCAAGAGTCAAGAACCTGTATGCTCTGGAGGTTGAGGATGCATGCAAGGCATTGAGGAGTAAAGAAGTCATTAATAACTTTGTGGTTGAGAACGAGCAATTATCTCTTAACATGAAGCCTTAGAAGTAGTCTCAGAAGGTTGTGGAGTAGCCATAATTAGAGAATAAAAGAGGAGGTTGAGTGTAAGACTCCACTCAATCAGAGATATGTAGGAGCGGGGAATTTTGAGCTAGATAGGTAGAGGGAGTACATGCAGCTAGACTTCCGTTGGGTTGTTTAACAGGTAAATAAACACAAGTATTTATTATCAATCCAGGCTAGTAGGACTTAGAAGCATTACCAAAGTATATGGGTTCTAGATATGATAAAGTTAGAATATGATTTATCAATGATTAAGGAAATGCATCTTACAAATATAAATCTAAACTAAATAATTTATAGATTCAAGTATGCAATCAGTAGCAGTAGAATCTCCTAACTTGAGAGATTTGTTTCTCCTTCTCTCACAAGATTACTTCATGAATTGGAAATCAGAAACCAATAATTAGGTAATATATTAAGGTGCATGAAACAATAATTGAATAGGCTCTTAACTAAAGAGATCCTGGTTGTCCTTCATCACATATTCATTCATCAATAATACTATTTTTAGAAAACAGGAATTCAGAAAAGCATTAAAAAGTATGAAAAGATGAATTCTAGCTTAAGATCTTAATCAGATAGAGAGAATGTTTAACTTAAAATTTTTATTTCCCTTTCATATGAATAATACGAATGATAATTAGATTCATCAGCACTCACAAAACATCACCATAAATCTAATCAACAAGTTAAGCATAAAAAAAACTAGTTCAGAAACTGGAACTACAAATAACTAGAAAGTGCACTTAGCTCGGTGCGCGGCCCTCCACCCTTGCCTCTCACAATGAAAGTGATTTTAGCTACTAAAACCTTATTCAAAAAATCATCATATAACAAAAATAAATGGAATAGAACAGGTATTCAATTAACTCTCCAAAGTATCAGAAATAATAATGTTAAGTCAAACAATTTCTACATATCAATGCCTTCAAAGTCTGAGGCTTAAATATATAAAATATGAAAAAAATTCATGTAAAATGTCTCCTATATACATGTATATCCTTATATTATCAAATAAGGTCGAATTCATCCATAATATCCATCAAAATCTGGACAATCCCAAAAAATAAGAAATTTGAGCTAGTTCCTAGGGATCCTCCATAAAAACAGGTCTTGTTTGATAGCCTTTGACCGAACTTATTCAAGATTTGTTTGACTGAACCAATAGGTATACATTTAATCTTAGTTTCCAAGCTTTCTAGAAATATATCCAGCTCGAGTCCAAGTGTCCTGAAAATATGAAAACCATGACGCCATTACGAGAATTTCTAATATGGTCCAAAAATGCACTTAAAATTCAATTTTTATAAAAACTTCTAAGAATTGAAAAAATTAACTTAAATACCTGTATTTGCATTTATTGGGAAAAATAAGGTGAATATGATGGTGTATAGATGGATATCATGGAAAATAAAGTGTATTTCATAAACAAATTGAGATAAAAAACGAGGGCCAACATCACCCCCAAGTTGATTTTCAAGCATGTCCTCATGCTTTCTTTTTCCTTTTGGACCTCCTGAGTTCTAACGTTGATCCTATTCCTAATACTAAAGCTTCCTATTTTGTTTCATGTAAAAGAGAGTTTATACCTTTTCAGTATTCTTCTTTGTAGATTGAGGCTTTGACCTTCTATTTCTCATATTTGACCTTCCAAGAATTTTTCTTCTTAAGCCACCTGAATGCTTGTATGTAAAGAAGATTGTTTTTTTCTTTCAATTTTCCCATTTCTTCACTATTTTCTCATTTTATTTAATCAATTTTTCATTATTTGTCTTATATGTTTCATTTTATCTTTTTATGTGCCTTTCCATTGTCCATCTTACCTCCATATTATCAGTTAAATCTCTGATCTTGCTAAGGTTTTGGTATTTTTATTCCTCCTTGGCATTTTTGGAAATTGAATTAACCTCAACCTCATAATTTTAAAAATAAGAATCTCTTTCTACTGGATTTTCATAAACCTCTTGCTGCAACCTCTTAATAATTTCATTGGCTTGTTTGGTAAAGGGACATGTCTCAATGATTTGCACTTCTGGTTATTTTTCTTTGTTGATTCTATCTGCTGAATTCCTCTTTCTTCATCTCCTAGAAATGGTCAATAATGATGTTTCCCTCCCTACCATGACTGTTTCCTATTGTTTCTTTGATCTGGTCCTTGGATAGAGAGGTGAATTCACTATATTCCTTGTTTCTTGCACTGGTTTAAGTTTTCCTTCTATGGCTTGCTCTACAAACTTATTTTGAATTAAGAAATATTTCCAAATCATACACTTAGTTTTCAACTGGTAATAAACAATGATTTTTGTGAGTCCCTAATGATGAATTTGGGCTTCCTTGGGTTTGGTTTCAAATTTCACACTTTCAATCATCCCCATCAAGTTCTTATAAAATAAGTATGGAAATTTGATTCTTATGTCTCCCTTGATATGTTGTAGAAACCTAATGTGGTATAGGTGTATTATGCTATGTTTTCTATCACAAGTGAACCATTCTGTAGGAATCCCCTTTTTCCTGTCAAAGGATCCCTTTATTTTCTTATCCAGGAAGAAGGTCCAATCCTTGTCCTTAAAATGTAATCCTTTGTGATAAAGTTCACCTAATAACGGAAACTCTAGGGCTTAAAAAATCGATTCTGGATTTAAAGGAATGAGTAAAATACGCACCATAGTTTGATCTTGTTTGAAGTTCTTTACAAACTCCTTTGTAATATCTTCATTATGCCCTTTGAATTTCTGAAGGAAGCCTATGAAGCTTGATTGATAAAGTTTTTCAATTGTGTCTGTACCCCAATGTTCAATCTGAAAGTCTTTAGGATTTGTTCTTGATGTCATGTTTTTTGAAAACCATTTGATATACCCCTCTACTTTCATCAAATTCATTTTTGAAAAACAAAAATTCATGCACTAGATCTCATCATAATAGTGAGGCTTACCTTTTTTTGTTGCCTTTGCCAAGTAAGTGAAACCAATCCTCTGTTTTCTTGAAAGAAGTGATCTTACTGCTTCTACAAACACAAGATTTGATGTAGATAAGTTTATAAAAACATTAAAAAAAAAAATCATGGTTCTATTAATCTACTCTCCTTATTTGATCCTTCGTCTAAAAAAATCCTCTACCTCTATTTGTAGCTTTTTTCATCTTTTGTTTGACTGTGTAAAAAAAATAAAAAAAATTTATACAACAATGTATTCTAATCCTTCAATTCCATAAAGAATCCTTTTTTCTAAGGAAAATGATTATATATCTAATCTAAGCTCATTTTTTACGCAAGAAAATTTGGAAAAATGGCTCATTGTTTCATAAAAAATTTCACAAAATGAGTTCACTGTATCTTTGAAATTCACTAAAATTTTCCCTCTGTTATTCAAAAACATGTTGACTATGTTTTTTAAACCAAACATTCACCATAAATCTTGGTTGAAATTCTCTTACTGAGTATGCAAATGAAATGAATTTACTACACAACTCATTTGAAACGATTCCACTGTGTATTTTCATTAAAATTGAAATTGAAGACTGTATATAAAGACATTTTCCAAGTTTACCTATTTTGTAATGATCTTCGTGATTTCTCTTTTAGCTTAACTAGAGTTCCTGTTTTTCAAGCAGCACCAAATTATCAAAATGTCACTCAATATCTTAATTATTTACTCATTCAATAAACAAAGGATTTCGTGTTGACTGTTGGTAGAGCATTTGTGAGTGGTGACAGTGACATAACATAAGGCAATGACAAGTTTTAAAAACTATGGTAGAAGGACTCCATTTATAACTCAGAGTTTACACAATAATCTCGAGATTTACTCATACTAATATTCATTATTTTAAACAAGAAAATATGAGTTTTCTTCTTACCTCGTTTTTAATGGGATTTTTGCCTCTTGACAGCGTGCATGCTTGACACATCTGCCGAATATGTTGGTTCAAAATCTCAGTCAAATCTCCTTATCCCTCTGTCCTTCTCACGGCTATATCTCCTGCTCTATTTACTGCATTAAATTTCCTATATTTTCCTCACAACTTTCCCATGTCTTCTCTTGTTAATTCATTTCTTATAGAGTTTCTTGGATGTGTGTTTTGATTACACGACATTCCTTTTCCCAGTGAGCCTGTGAAAGGCAATGATGGTGAAAAACACACAATTTTTCAGTAGCTTGAGGTCTTAGAATGGCAGAGGTTCTTCTCTCAATAGTTTACACAATTTTTGTAATATTTCATTTTGAATTTGTTTAACCGTTCATCAACCACTTTACTGGTGGCTCCATGGCTTACCTTTCCTAACTGATTTGGTATTCTGACTCCACAATGTACATCTCATCCTCGAATTCACTTATTACACAGTCCTTTTTCACATTTTGTTCTCATGGCTTGTGCTGATTACTATGTCCGCATTCTTCTGTCCATTGAAATGAAACATGCCTCATGAAATATGCACCAGCATACTTCTATTCCACCATTGTTCATGCATCACTACTTCTCCATATCCCGACCATCCATATCATATGCATCATTGTCATATATTTTTTTGTAATTTCATAGCATCATACATAGGTTAGTTTGTTTTTATATGCATTTCCTTGTTTATATTATGATTGGATTTACGCTCATTTACCTTAGCTCATAATCATATTTTTTGATTGCGCTTTTGCATCTTTTTTTTGTTTTTGAAATTCATATAGTGCGCTATCATATAATTTAAACTTCAAGTTTTGTCTTTTATTTAATTTTAAAAATGACCAATGGAATGGTCATATTCTAAAATCAAATATTTACAATCAAACTAACCTCTTGTTTTTTTATTATAGGTCCAACAAAGGTTTGATGTTAAGCCTTTTTTTATGATATTTTTGTTTAGGAAAAGTAGGGTTACTATGGTATGGTATGGATAGGAAATATCTAATAGATTATGGAATGTTTATTGAATGACTATGATAGTGGTTTGTATATGGATAAAAATAAGGATAAGAACATAGGTGATGAAATTTAGGTGATAAAAATGCATAACCAGTACTAAAATAGCTTTAAAAATTCTAGAATATTTTCAAAAAAATTGAAATTTTAAGAGAAATATTTTACTTAATGTACTTGCATTCCCTCAAACCATTTGATGTTCATGATGGTCGACGTTGTGTTTGTTATAACGATGGCTCTTCCAGATTATGTAGAGACTTATTTATGTTTTGAATCTGATTATTGATTCGGAATGATGTTGTTCAAATCCCTTCTGCAAGTTAAATTTTGACATTTCAGGTCCCTTCTATCATCATATTCAATATTGATGTAGCTCAGGTCCCTTCTGACATTTTGTTTTTTCAGGTCCCTTCTGGTGTAATTTGCAATATTGTTTCAAAATTTCTTCTGTCATAATGATGCAAATGTCTTCTAGATAATTTTCTCAATAATAATTCAGGTCCCTTATGTATATGTTGAATGATGTATTCAGTCCCTTTGTACTTGTAATTCATATTCCTTATTCAATTCAACTACTCAAAATATTTACATAGTTTTATTACATGCCTTCCCCCAAGTCGCTGTTAAGACTTTTCGTCAAGTATGACATGTCTTGGAGGGTAAATCTGTAAAAATCATACTGAAGTAAAATCAAAACAAAAACATAATTCATATTAGCCAAATAAGTTAGCTTTCCAATATGAGTTTGAGTTTGTATTGTGTCAGTTTCCCGGATTTTCACAACCAAACTCTTTTATTTATTATTATTTATTATTATTATTATTATTTAATATATTTTTTTATATTTTATTCTTCTTCTTTTGGAATTATGGGAGGCATATTTCTATGCTGTTCCATTAGTTTCAGATCAGTATCTGTCGAAATTTTTCCTGACAAAATCCTCTTTATTTGTAGGCTTATTGTAAACTTTAAGGCTGTGTCCATTAACGAAAAATGAAATAGATGTTTCATCACTTGTTCTTATCTTTATAGCTCCATTGTCAAAGATTTCTTTAATCTCATATGGCCCAAGCCAATGAGTCATAAGATTTTCTTTTAAACCTTTAAACTTGGAGTCAAACAATAGTGCCCAATCTCCTTTTTGAAACACTTTATTATTTATGAATCGATTATGCAATTTAATTCTTTGTTCTTTCACAAGAGATGTTTGCTCCACTGCTTGATGTCATATCTCAACTAGTTGATTTAATTCCATAAGTCTTTGTTGTTGTGCCTCAGATAATTCCATCCCCAATTTCTCTACTAGCTTGAATGTATGTATTCGAAATTCTCTTGGTAATAGGACTTCTTTTCCATACACTAACTAATATGGACTGAACCCATTTTTTTCATGTTATCCTCTATGCCCATAGTGCATCTCTCAATTTCTCTGACCAGTCCTTTCTGTTCATTTGTAAAGTATTTGTCATGATGTTCTCTAGGACTTTGTTTATTGATTCCACTGGTCTGTTCTTATTTGTGTAATGAGATGGTAGGATGCCGGATGATAAATAGTTGTCTATATAGAAAAACCATGGAGTTTTTACTTTTATAGAAAATAGGTGTTCATCTGGAAAATTATCTCATACTAGATTTGGATCACCAAGTGAATGAAGTCTTGATATAGAGTCTGTAACTTCATTATCCTTACCTGGTCGATCTTGCACAGTAATGCTAAATTCTTGCATTAATAACAACCATCTAGTCATTCTGCCATTTGTGATTGATTTGTTCATTAAATATTTTATGGTTGAATGATCCGTATGGATGAAAACTTGACAACTGGTTATGTAATGTCTAAATTTATTAACTACATGTACTACAACTAACATTTTTTTTTCTCTAACAGTGTAGTTCAATTTTGTCGGTGTTAAGGTTTTTCTTATGAAATATATGGCATAATTAAACTGTGTCTTTCTCTCCAAGTGATGCTCCTATAGCAGTGTCACATGCATAAGTTGAAATATTAAATGGTAAAGACCAATCAGGTCCCCAAAGAATGGGTGCAATTGAAATTTTTTCTTTTAATTTTGTAAATGCATTTTGACAATTATTTGTCCATTGGAATTCCACATCTTTTGCAATTAACTTGAATAATGTCAAAGCTATTTTACTGAAATTTTCAATAAATATCCTATAGTAGCCTACATAACCCAATAAACTTCTAACTTCTTTTTGTGTTTTGGGTGGTATTAAATTCACAATGACTTGAATTTTTGTCGGGTCCACCTTGATTCCTGAAGAAGAAATATGGTGTCCCAACACTATTCCCTCAGTTAACATCATAAAAAAAATTTCATTACCGAGTGATAGATTTGTCTATATGCACCTTTTCAACACTTTTTTGCGATTTTGTAAACAATCATCAAATTTTCCACCATACACTGTAAAATCATCCATGTAAACTTCTACACACTCATGGATCAAATCAACAAAGATTGTAAGGATTTCTCTCTGAAAGGTAGCAGGTGCATTACATAAACCAAAGGGTAATACATTGTATGCATATATTCCCCATGGGCATGTAAATTTTGTCTTATATTGGTCTTCCAATGCTATCTTTATCTGATTGTAGTCGATAAATCCATCAAGAAATGAAAATAATTTCTTTCCAGCTTATGAATCTAACACTTGGTCAATAAATGGTAAAGGAAAATGATCTTTTAATGTATCTTTATTTATTTCTCTATAATCTACACAAATTCTACACTTCCCATTTTTCTTAGGTACTACAACTAAGGGTGAAACCCATTGAGTATCTGAAATAGGATAGATAAATATGACTTGTAACCGTTTCTGTAATTCTTCTTTCACTATTTCCTTCATCATAGGGTTCATCCTTCTTTGTGGTTGCCTTACAGGTTTAATTTGATCATCAATGTAAATGTGATGGAAACATGTTTTTGGATGAATCCCTTGCATGTTTGTGTAATCCCAGGAAAAACATTTTGAATATTTTTGTAACAATATTGTTAGCTCTTGCTCTTATGAGGATTTTAAGTTATTACCAATATTCAAATCTCTCCCACGACTGATCTCAATGAATTTTCTCTTTGAATTGGTAATTTAATTAACACAAAAAATACTTTCAAATGTATTTTGAAATTATTGTATAGTGTAATTTTCCAGAAAAAAATGATTTAAAAGGTGACTAGCAACTTCGTATTGAGTTATTCTAAGCTGCTCTAAAACATTTGGTTCTGGGATGAAATTATCTAATAAGTCCTCATTTTCTTCTTCCTGTCTAAAATTATAAACTTGATTAAGAATAAGAACAGATTGAAGCTCATGTTGCTCCTCTCCACTAAGCCATGATAATAAAGAAGGAGATTGAGCAGGAGGATACAATGTTACATGTTTTCTTTCATCTCCATATTCAATAATCATACTTCTTGACCTACATCCAGTGTAAGCATCTATAGTGGCTAGCCATAGTTTGCCTAAAATTAAGGGATGCCCACCTAAATTAGTTTTTGGCTGCAAAATCAAGAAGTCTACAGGATACTCCCATGAATCCAATGAGACAATGATATCTTCCAATATACCTTCTCGTACAACTTTAGATCTATCTGTGAGTTCTAAGACTATAGTAGTAGGTCTAATGTTGTTCATATTCAAATGCTTCATAGTCTCTGTAGTCATAACATTTAAAGCTGCTCCTAAGTCTATTAAGGTATTTGTCACTGAAAATTTGTTAATCAAAGTGGTAACCATAGGAATTTGTGGATCAATATATTTTTCAATGGATGTGTTTGTAGACATGAGACTAGCTAAAATTTCAATTACCTGGATCGTAGGTGGATCTTTCTTTATTCTTCCAGATTTCTTAATGCATAATTCCTTTATTGTTTTTTCATATATCGGAAGATCTTTAATTGCCTCCAAAAAAGGAATTTTGACATATGTGTTCTTCAATTCATCTAGAATATCAAATTTAGGCAGAGATATTGGGTTTTTCTTTTGTATTAATCTCTTCGAATAAGGTGGAGTATGAATCATAATAGATTTACCTTTCTGAATTTTCTGTTCTGGTTGAGATTCTTGACTTTGTTCTCCTTGTTCAGTTTTTTCTTCTATTATCGGAGGAGAATTTTTTTGTAACACCTTCCCAAACCTTAGGTGGACATCGTGTATGGGAAGAATAGAATAATTAGGATAATATATTTCTTCCTCCACATGGTATGCTGGTCTATCCACCTTGTTACTTGGATTAGCTGCTAGCTGAGTTGGCAATTGTGTTGGTCTGAGTGGTGGTTGGTTAGTAGGCAACTGAAGCTGCTGAGGCTGAGTTAACATTGGATGATTTTGGGGTGGAAATGACATTGGTTGATGTTGCTGGAATTGTTGGTCTTGACGAAATGGTTCTGGAGGGTATGGTTATTGATATTGATACTGTTGAGGATACATATGATGAGGTGGTTGGTTTCCATAATCATATCCCCTCCAACCCTGTGTAGGTTTATTTTGATATTGTTGTGGAAGCCAAGCCTACCATGGCATTGGAGTGTTCCATGAATTATGAGGATATTGAAAATTCTGGGTGTTTTTTTGAGGGAACTGTTGAGGAATCCTTGGTTTCCAAGCTCTCATTGGTACCATATAGTCGAGAGAATCCACTCCTTGCACTTCTTCTACTTGAAACTTTTTTAATTTGGGACAATTTTCTGTTGCATAATTTTCTGTGCAAAGTCCACACACTTGTATACCTTGCAAAGGAAATTCCCTGAGTGGATTTTTTTTCCTACACTTTGGACAATATATTGCTATGAATTCATATTGTTCTTCGTTCTTTTTATTAGCTTTTAAGACATCTACTTGTGTTCGCAAAGTGCTCAAGAGATCTGTTTTCAATTTTTTCTAGTAACTTCCTATCTCTACTCTTGTTACTACACTTGTTGTATATTTGGAAGCTCTTGATGAAATATCTCTCTTTCCACTCTTTGCTCTCCTCCTAGACTATTTCTGACAAAGTTCAGAAATTTCTTCAAATGTTAAAGTTGAGACATCTCCTTTTCTCATCACATTAAGGATGTCTAAATATTCATCTCTGATACCCTTAAGAAATATTGTATGGATGGTTTTGGGATTTAGAGAATGATGTTTGGATTTCTACAAATTGTAAAGAAATATTTCAAAATATTCTTCCAAACTTTCATCTCTTGTTGTGTCATTCTAAAACCGTTTTCTTCTGAGTCTCTAACCTTGCAAGAAGCTTGATACTTTCTAAGAAAAAAATTCTTCATATCATCCCAAGAAGCTATTGTATGTTCTCCTAAACCCATAAACCATTTCAAGGTTGTTGCTTTCAGAGTAGCACGAAAAAGTGGAAGCTTGTCTATATCATCCATATATCCATAAGGTCTACACAAAGTATGAAACTCGAACATGAATGCATCTGGATATTTTCTTTGACAATCATAGAAATTAGGCAATATATAAGCTATTTTGTTTGATTTATTCTTCTAATATTTCTCTTGCATCTAATATTGGAAAGCGAAAAGTAGCTTCCTGGTCATTGTTATTTTCTTGCTAATTTTCATGTGTTCTTCTATTTTGATTTTCTTTTCTTGCTTCTTCTTCTATCCTTCTAAGTGCTTCTCCTCTTCTGTCTTCCTCTGCCATTCCTTCTTCCTCTCGTTTTCTTCTCCATTCCCTTTGTTTTCTTTCATATTCAATACTTTGTTTAGGAGTCATGTTTAGCCTATTTTATCCTTCTCCTTCTTCAGCCATTTCTTGTTTAGAGATACGTAATGTTTCAATATGAGTTTGTTTTTGTATTTCTTCCACTTCTTTGATTTGTTCGAGGATAGGGTGCTCTAGTTGTCCAACAACTAGTTTTCTTGCAACTTTTTGTTTCCCTAAGGAAGTAGGTTCTTTAGGTGATTGTTTTCTTTTTACCTCCAAGGTTAACAATATTTGTCTTTTAACTAGAGTTAATATTTGTCCTAGTCTCTGTTTTTCCTCTAACTTTTCTATAGTAGGTATTTCGGCTACTGGTGTTGTTAGTCCTATGGATGACTGAGCTGTTGGGGGGTTTTGTTTCACAAATCTACCCTTATGATATGTATCTCTAGGCATAAGAAAACATAACTTAAAATAAAAACTATGTTTTTTTTATTTTCGATGTTTTTATATTTTTTATCTTTTTATCTTCCTAATTGACCATTTTTAAATATGCTTCCACAACAATGGCACCAAAATGTTGGGTTGCTGAATAGGTAAACAAAGAAAATATTTATTATCAATATGGGCTAGTAGGACCAATAAGCATCCCCAAGGTATATGAATTCCAACTATGATCAAGTTAGAATATGATTTATCAATGATTAAGGAAATGAATATTACAAATATAAATTTAAACTAAGTAATTTCTAAATTAATGTATGTAATCAGTAGCAGAAGAATCTCCTAACTTAAGGGATTTGTTTGTCCTTATCTAACCAGATTACTTCATGAATTAGAAATAAAAAACCACTAATTGAGCAATAGATTAAGATGCATAAGACAATAATTGAAGATGATCTTAACTAAAGAGATCATGTTTTTCCTTCATCACAGATTCATTCATCAATAATACTATTGTTAGAAAATATGAATTTAGAAAAGAAATAAAAAAGTATGAAAAGATGAATTCTAGCTTAAGGTATTAATCATATAGAAAGAATGTTTAACTTAAAAATTTGGTTTCCCTTTCATATGCAGAATAAGAATGATAATTAGATTCATCAGCACTCATAAAACATCAACATAAATCTAATCAACAAGTTAAGCATAAAACAAACTAGTTCAGAAATTGCAGCTACAAATAACTAGAAAGTGCACTTAGCTCAATGTGGGGGCTCTCCACCCTTTCCTCGCACACTGAAAGTGCTTTCAGCTACTAAAAATTTATTCAAGCAATAAGGATACAACATTAGAAAATGGAATAGAAATGGTCTTCAATTAACTCTCCAAAGTCTCATAAATAATAATGTTAAGTCATATAATTTCTACATATCAATGCCTTCAAAGTCTGAGGCTTAAATAGATAAAATATGAAATTGTTTTATATAAAATGTCTCCTATAGCCATGGCTATCCTTATCTTATCCAATAAGGTCGAATTCATCGATCATATCCATCAAAATCTAGAAAATCCCTTAAAATAAGAAATTTGACCTAGTTCTTCGGGACCCTCCATAAAAATAGGTCATGTTTGACCGCCTTTGACCGGGCCTATTAAAGCTCAGTTTGACTGAACCAACATGTGTAAATTTAATCTTAGTTCTGAAGATTTCTAGAAATATATCCATCTTGAGCCCAAGTGTCTTGCAAATATTCAAACCATGAGGCCATTACGGGAATTTCTCATGTGGTCCAAAAATGCACTTAAAATTCAATTTTTACAAAAATTCTAAGAATTGAAAACTTAATTTAAATATATATATATATATATATATATATATATATATGCATTTATTGGGAAAAGTAGGTGAAGATGATGGTGTATAGATGGATAGTATGGAAAATAAAGTGTATCTCATAAACAAAAAGAGGTAAAAAATGAGGGCCAACAACCTCTAGGTGTGAGGTGGGGCGATGTGCAGATATAATCCCAATAAGAAATTTGGGCTAGGTCCATTGGAATGGTGTGTCTCATGGATCAAACATGGCTCTGAGGAGCCCACCATAGAGTAGTAGCAGGAAGGATCGATTTGATTGATGCAATCATATGTCAGGAAGACAAAAATCAGAGTGACATGTGTCAGATACTAGAGCACATATCAGAGTTGGTAGAAGTGTAGAGTGCATGGATGCAGATGTTAATAGTAGCGTAGAGAATCTAGTAGAAATATGTAGTAGGCTCCAGCAATCAGAAGACTCCGATGACATATGCATTATATTGATTCAATTGTTTGGAGGCTATTCAGTTTCAGGAGAGTTGCATGTGGAAACAACATTGGAGAAGTGTTGCATACAAGAACATTCCAAAGGTATCGGATATGGACAAATTGATTCCTTTATTGTTGAGAGGGAGTGTTGAAATTTGCAACAAGAAACAATGAAATTGACATCTAGAAATAAAATCTAGAAAATGGCACCCATAAATGGCTACCATATGAAGCTATTGATTTAATTATCCCTTAATTAAATTGAAAGAAAAGTGTAAGTTCATCTCATAACAACTTGTATCAGTTAACTAAGTCAGAAAGACTAAGTTAGCTCAAAAAATTTGATTTGAGGGTCAAAGGAGAGGCATGTAGAGTGATTCTATTATTTTCAGGGTCCAGTTGTAGTTAATGCATTATTTTAAAGCATCTGTAATCAGTTAACTCAAATTAATTGACTTAAATAAGTTTAACTAGTTCTAACTGAGTGATGAGCTAGTGAGAGGTCAAGTGAATTAAATTAGATTTAATTCAAAAAAAGTTATCTATCAAGTAACTTATGATTCACTATTATTAGTTGCATGTATGTTAATTCTGATGACAACCTAGTTGATACAAAGGTTAAAGGGAAGTTAACTATTAGTTGTATTATTAGCAAAATTCTCTGGTGCAATTATAAAGTCAGAGGAAGACTCATGAAGGATTCTGCAGTCAAGGAAGGTTTATTATCCTCTTTAATATGAATTGATTTCCTAGGGATTGTGTAATCAATGTTGGGCTAAGCAGGGGTTGAGAATTATCTAAGTGTTGGTCGATTTTTCCTAATAATTTCTAGTAATTGTTTAGCAGGACCGGAGTGAGACGATGAATAAAGTGTAGGATTTTCTCGGTGTGAGAAGGCATTGTATTGTTTCATGATTATTTGACTATGTAAAATATATAATAGAGGGGTTTTGAGAAGGTTATTTCTTCAGATACATCTTTTGTTGTGTGATTAATAATTTCCTTTCACTTAGTTGCATGTGATTGAGTGATCATGTTTTATATTCCGCAAATATAGTAGAAGAATTCAGTATCTTGCTTTAGTACATCGCATGATCAGATTGAAACCATTGGTATATAGTTTCTATATAATTTCCACATGGTATCAGAGCACCAGGAATTAGAATAGTGAAGAGAATAAATTGAGTTTATCTTGAGAAAATTTAAATTTGCAGATTTATTCTTCAGGGTCCAGTAGCAGATCAAGATGTCTTTCAATGGCTTGAGACTCGAATATGCACTCGAGGGAAATTCAAATTTTATTGCATGGAAGGAAAGTATGGAGGTGGTGTTGGAGGACAACGAATTGAATGAATTCATAGATACTGATATTCCCAAGCTCGCAACAGTAAATGCCCGACTTCTTGATGCATGGCATAAGAAGGCAGTAAAGGCAAGAAAGATTTTGTTGGAGGGAGTTCAAGATCATATTTTCTCGAGTCTACATGGGAAGAAAACTCCATATGCTATGTGGAAGGCCTTGATAGACTAGATCTCATAGAGAGTTTGATATTAGGACGAAAATCAAATACGATATTTTATAATGAGGGTGTAAATTAGTTGTCGAGTAAATTGATTAAAAATAAAATTTAATGTTTATTTTCAATTATTTCACATTTTAACCTATGGAACCTGTTGTAATAGTACGTTGTTGGCATGTGAGACATCAAATAATGAAAAATAACGAGTGCATTGTAATATAAAAGGGTTGCATGGATATGAAGTCGTTGAAAATTTGTACAATTAATTAAACTCCTTCAATGATTTGTAATTAATGTGAAGGCCTATATTTAGCATTTAGAACTATATTTGCGTTAGGATATTATTATTAATATATAGACCTTGGAAAACATCCATGTAGTATTAATAGTATAGGTAAGAGCACTCAACAAATATATGCAATTATAATAATATATCAACGATGAGTACGGTTGGCAATCGTCTTCCAGTCGACACACAGAATAGGAAATTTTTAATGTATTATGGTATTAGAATTTCGAAATCGACCTCCTTCCATGTATCACGGAACAAATTTCTTCATATCTGTGACATGGCTAGTAAAATCATCACATACATATACCCAAAGTGGTATGGCTAAGCGCTAGGAAATGACAAGGAAATTATATTTTAAATTTTAAAACTAGCAATTGCACCATATGTTGCAAAGGAAACGCTGTAAAGCTAACATAAGAAAGAGTAGTATAGAGGAAAAAATATAACGTTTCTAACTATCACATTCCACACTCTAAGAGGATCTATAATTTGTGCCATTTATAGGAGTTTGAGGTAGAGGATCACTTCATATTCAAGGGTTTGGTCTATTACACGATTCAAGAGTGTTTTCATTGATTATAACAAGAATCTTGATATCCCTCATTTCTTTTTTCTAATATTTGGTTCAAGAATGCTTGGTTCTCTTTCTATAGGAAGCGACTTTACACATGAGACAAATCCTACATGGCCCCCTTAGTCCTCATCCCACTAGGTACACTAGCTCAATTGTTCTGAATGTCACAACTATTGGGAAAGAATTTCTAAAAACATTTGGCACTAGATCAATAAGACTATGCATCTCCTCTTGGCTCCTATGCAATGCCAAGGGGCCTTTTTGGAGCACATGCTATTATCATACTATTTCCGTTGGAGCATTTTCTGCACACCGATCTGCATTCTGTCAGCCTACGCATCCTTTTAGCACCTTTGCAGTTATGTTTCAAACCCTCTGATTTTTTTCAGTGAAGCGAAATTTGTTGGAGAAAATAGCTTTGCACATGAAATGAAGCTCAAAATCAAATCTGCATAATCTTATATAATGTGACCATGTTCTTGCAACTGGTGCATGAACTCCATCTCGGGGGTAAAAAATATGGCTAGAGAAAACTTCCCAACACTTTTATAAACATCTATAACTACCTTGAATGTGAATTCGTTTGGGTGAAAACCCTTCTGTTTCATTTTGTAAAACATTCTTCTAACACCATCTACCAACCCTAGCTTCCCATATAGCTAATTATCATATATGAAATGTGTCATTCCCAATATTGATTGTCAATGTGTCATTCCCAATATTAATTATAGATTTCAAAATATTTTGGAAATCTAAGTAATAAAAATAAAATAAAACATTTAACTTCATTTTCATTAATTTTTTTAAATATTTCAAAATCTAATTTCTTAAAATCTAAATAAAAATGACAATTAAAATATGTTATATAGAAAAGTGTATAAACTTAGTATTATACCTGTGCAATGATGGTTGCACCATGATAAATTGTACAGGATCGTTGAAAAAAGCTGCCTTTCACTTTGAAATCGGTCTGGGCAGTAGAGCCTGACAAAGATACATTTAGAGATGTTCTCAACTGAAACACTTTAGGTGTGCGTGCTGTGAAAAGCAGATTCTCTTGCTTGCTTTCCTCACCCCTGTACGCTTCCCACTTCTGGTGAAGGCTTAGCCACTGTCATGGTATAAAGAAATCAGAGGTTTAAAAAGAATAAATATTCTAAAGCAAGCAAAAATTTGAGACTCTCTAAATTACATTGAAGTGCTGTGAAAAATGAATACAGTGAACATTATCTGAAGTGTATTTTTCTGGTATATAATTCCAATATGCTATGCTGTGCTAATTTAAATTTGTTAACAATGTGGTTTAAATGTGCTCACAGTATTGATAAAAATGAACCAAATTGACTTTACTGGTTAATAATGTACACAGACATATGTAAAAATTGTACAACTTAACTCAGAAACATGAATCTAATATTACTCCCCTTTGATTTCATGGAGAATCAGTACAAGAGCCACATTGAAAGCATGATAGATTCTGACATACACAGTGATAAGAAACTTATCAGAAACATAAATCCATTACTACTCTCCTATTATTTCATGGAGAATTAGTACAAGAGCCACAGTAAAAGCATGATCGATTCCTGGATGCACAGTGATTAGAAATGTGTCTCTTCCCAACAAAAGTTGTGAAACTGTATATTTTCGCCTCATCTACATTCATCAGAGATTTCAATAAATGTCAAATGTGTATGTGAAATGTGTCATATGAAATGTTTCATTCCCAATATTTCATCAGAGATTTCAATAAATATGATTTCAATAAATGTTAAATTTGTATGTGATATAGGATATTAAATATTGTTGGGCATATACTACCTATGGTTAGATTTAAACAAACTTAATATAAAACAACATCATTTAATATCCTATAGCCCAAGAAATAATCGTCTTCTATATGAAATGTGTCATTCCCAATATTAATTATAGATTTCAAAATATTTTGGAAGTCTAAGTAATAACAATAAAATAAAACATTTAACTTCATTTTCATTAATTTTTTTAAATATTTCAAAATCTAATTTCTTAAAATCTAAATAAAAATGACAATTAAAATATGTTATATAGAAAAGTGTATAAACTTAGTATTATACCTGTGCAATGATGGTTGCACCATGATAAATTGTACAGGATCGTTGAAAAAAGCTGCCTTTCACTTTGAAATCGGTCTGGGCAGTAGAGCCTGGAAAAGATACATTTAGAGATGTTCTCAACTGAAACACTTTAGGTGTGCGTGTTGTGAAAAGCAGATTCTCTTGCTTGCTTTCCTTGCCCCTGTACGCTTCCCACTTCTAGTGAAGGCTTAGCCACTGTCATGGTATAAAGAAATCAGAGGTTTAAAAAGAATAAATATTCTAAAGCAAGAAAAAATTTGCTGAGTATCAAGGGAGAATTGACCACTTTGCCTAAAGTAGCCCAAGTTTCCTTTCATATACACTCCCTGACTAGGCAGAGTCAGGGGTCTTTACTTTCCCTTCTCACACACAAACTAGTTGGAGAAAAAACCCTTCTCTCACACAACCTAGTTGGAGCAAAAACCCAAGCAGTGTTTAATAAAGGGTATTTTATCAATAGCATTAGTATTCTTTGTTTAATTTAATAGAAGTATAATTTTACTTTGTCCATTGTTGAATATGTTTTTGGTGTTATAATAAAAATACAGAGACTGACCTAAATTACTCTAATGAATTATCTTTCTCATTCAGAATCAGCCACAACAAATTCAAACAACTAAAATGTCAAAACTATTACCTTCCTCTTCATGGTAAGAATCGGATTACCAGCTTGATATCTGAGAATCCGTTTGTCTCCGAGGCTGAATGCCCTGCCTTCCATTGTAAGAAGCAAGTTTCCAAGATTGTCAAAAATGTTGAAATCGCCCCCACTGAAGCTAACGGGCCTCCTCTGTACCGTTAACTGAACTGGGTAAGCAGCACAGAATTGTTGCCCGATCATTGCAACAGTTGGGCTGTTTGGCCCTCTCGAATTCTGGGGTTGGAACTGGAAGGCATAAAAAGATTGTTGCACCTGCATTGCGATTTTTCTTGCAAAATTTTGGGTTGTCACAAAAGAAGCTGAAGATGGGCCTGGCCTTAAGGGGCAGCAGATTTTGTTGACCCTGCAACTTCTCTCAAAATTTGTCCAAATTATCTGAAACTTTATGCATAAGTCAAAAAAAGGACGGACCGGTTTTGTTGACAATGCAACTTATGGGTGTTGTGAACAAAGGACTAGGCTGTGTCTTTGTTCGTAAAAGAGTGGGAGGTGAATCACATGAAGAGGCCAAGAAGAGAGAATCCTTGCTGTTTAGATTACATCCTGAGATGAATATGATCGATAAATCCATGGTGGGTATACCCATGCTGGCCAAGAGACTTATGCAGATTCAAGCCAAGAACATCAACCAATGTCTCCTTCATATAGTTGAAAAAATAGACAAAACACTTTTACAGAAGCAAATAGAATTGTGTGACCTGCCACAGCCTATACCTGATCCTTGTGAGGCCATGATTGTGTTAATGAGATTTATTAATGCACTGAAGGATTCACTAAACAAGCTTCTTATAGAAGGAGACTACAGAGAATTTCCAGAAGAGTCTGACATGCATTGTGCTGCCCGTTTGAGGGAGATGTTTGAGAGTTATTACCAGGAGCTGCTAAGCCATAACACCGTGGAAGACAAAAAGCACTTTCTGGTGCAGGAGACCAAGATGTGGGAAGAAGCAAAATGGGTTGGTCTTCCCAATTTCTTACCCCATTCAGTCTTTCTAAACTTGTTGCAGAACCCCATTGAGGATTTGTTGAGGAGAAGTCTTCGGTTAACTGGTAAAGTCTGGAAGTATGCGACGAAGGTGGTTATTAAGGTGATTGCTTTGAAATTTCAGAGTTATCCCTACCTCCTAACGGCGGCGACAAGAGCCTGTCGTGCTCTTTTTTCAAAGCACAAAAAGCAGTGCATTCAATATGTGAATCAAATACCTTCCTCTTCATGGTAAGAATCGGATTACCAGCTTGATCTCTGAGAATCCGTTTGTCTCTAAGGCTGAATGCCCTGCCTTCCATTGTAAGAAGCAGGTTTCTAAGACTTTCAAAAACGTTGAAATCGCCCCCACTGAAGCTAATGGGCCTCCTCTGTACCGTTAACTAAACTGGGTAAGCAACACAGAATTGCTGCCCGATCACTGCAACAGTTGGGCTGTTTGGCCCTCTGGAATTTTGGGGTTGGAACTGGAGGGCATAAAAAGACTGTTGCACCTGCATTGCGATTTTTCTTGCAAAATTTTGGGTTGTCACAGAAGAAGCTGAAGATGGGCCTGGCCTTAAGGGGTAGATTACCAGCTTGATCTCTGAGAATCCGTTTGTCTCTGAGGCTGAATGCCCTGCCTTCCATTGTAAGAAGCAGGTTTCCAAGACTGTCAAAAACGTTGAAATCGCCCCCACTGAAGCTAATGGGCCTCCTCTGTACCGTTAACTGAACTAGGTAAGCAGCACAGAATTGCTGCCCGATCACTGCAACAGTTGGGCTATTTGGCCCTCTGGAATTTTGGGGTTGGAACTGGAAGGCATAAAAAGACTGTTGCACCTGCATTGCGATTTTTCTTGCAAAATTTTTGGTTGTCACAGAAGAAGCTGAAGATGGGCCTGGCCTTAAGGGGCAGCATATGTTTGAGAGTTATTACCAGGAGCTGCTAAGCCATAACACCGTGGAAGACAAAAAGCACTTTCTGGTGCAGGAGACCAAGATGTGGGAAGAAGCAAAAGGGGCTGGTCTTCCCAATTTCTTACCCCATTCAGTCTTTGTAAAATTTTTGCAGAACCCCATTGAGGATTTGTTGAGGAGATGTCTTCGGTTAACTGGTAAAGTCTGGAAGTATGCGAAGAAGGTGGTTATTAAGGTGATTGCTTTGAAATTTCAGAGTTATCCCTACCTCCTATCCGCGTGACCAGAAGAAGAAAATGAGCCGGCAGCCATCGGAGAATAAAATGAAGTCGAGGTATGAGAGGAGAAACCTCATTCGTTAGGCTGTATAACTGATTAAAATAACAGAATTTAATCCTAGGGTTGAGATGGTTTGAATCGTCTAACATTCAAATCAAAAGGTGCATAATGGTACACGTACTCATTTAGCAAAGTTGTTTTCAAATAAGGACGCTTTACAGCGTAATTAATGCAAAGGTCAACGAGAGTGGTTGCATTGAGCATTGCAAAAATAATTTGGGCACTTCCTCACTTGAAAATATTAAACAAAACCAATACAGTTTTGATTTTGGAATTTATCTAGATGGAATAGATTATTCAAATTAACCATCATTTTAAATTTTATCTTGAAATTATTCTATTACTTATTCATAAAAATAATGATAATGATTTAGAAATTTACTAATATATATAAATTTTGGTGTAATAGAAAACCTAACCAACCATAACAAACGTTGCAATAGTCATATCTAAACAGCCTAAGTGTAATTAAAAGGAAAAAATCCAATAATCCTCCACTTAGCTGCAACATATTATAGATCATAGTAATTTAATGTCGAGGCTACGATGAAGGCCATTGTAGTGTAAATTTTTTGGAACTTTTTAAAATACCTTTAAAAAAAAACTGTTAAATTTTACATGAAAATTGGTAAAAAAACTGTTAATATTTCTAGATTTGAAGTTTTTTTTAATATAATAAAAGTATTAAATATTATACATTTGAGTTATTTTTATATAATAAAAATATTGCAATATATATTTTAAGTAATGAAAAAGAAGTATATTATTGACCATCATATTACAGAACTTCAATGAAAACAAAAAACTACAACTTACAACGTTTAGAATCCACCTGAGGTGGATACACTATGGTAGTCCTATCCTTCTTCTTCATTGGCTTATCTCTTTCCTGAATTTCGTAATTCCACGTTGCAGCGAGACACTGAACCATTTTTAGATGTACTTAAGCCTGTGTAAAGTGTCAAAAAAGAGGTTCCTAATGACAAATCAAGGAACGCTACATAGCCACATTTTTCATCTTGATTTTTCATCTTGATGTTAATTTTTATAATCTCGTTCATTGCTTTACTAGGTAAGTGGTGGCCAAATGGAAATTTTCATTCTAGAGGATTAATGTACTTCAAAATAAAATAATAGTAAAAATAAAAATGATATATGGTATTAATATTTAAGTGGAATATACTGTATTTAAAAGGGAAAATAAAATTAGTTTAGATTTATCTTAATTTGAGATCTACTTTTTTTAAACTGAAAAGAGATTTGATTCTACTCAAAGCTTAGTAAATCGGAAATTTTCTTAATTTGAAATCTATCTCTTTTAGAGTGAAAAGAGATTTGATTCTACTCAAATATTAGTAAATCAGAAGTTAAGATAGATCTAGGCTGTTATTTATAATAATAGAATAAATACAACGCAAAACTATAACAAATAGTTACAAAATTATTAGTAATGAGGTTACAAGTTACATTTATTGGAAAACAATATTCTCTATAAGAATTCATTTGAAGAATACATTTCTCCCAATAAACCTAACACTCCCACATAATAGTAAAATGGATTAGCTACAACCTATCTTGTTTTAATCTCCATTATATGATGTTATTATCAACGTCTTTTTCTTTGCATTACATGATGTGAAGAACATCTTGATCATCATATACATACATTACCAAAATGTTTACGCCCATATAATAGAACAACCATCCATTGGAATGCATGGATAACCAACCACTACAACCATTAGTTTAGTAAGATTCACTTCATGTACATGGTTAATTCTACCATTCTTCCATTACATGTCTTCGTACATGTACCTTTATCTTCCCCTCCATCATCATTATCTTAGGTTTTTGGTGGCTTACCCATAACCACACTTTGACATTACACTTGTGGGTTTTTGTGGATGAACCTTACCATCACTCCTCAAGAGGTTTCTTTCTTATCACAAACATCACATCAAGTTCTTTCAATCGACTACAAGTGATACTTTACAAATTGGTTTCTACGCTACCATAAACATTATGGGAGTGCACTTTGTTTCATTAATCTTACACCATCATTTGACTAAGGTACATAAAATTATCATACACTATTGAGATACAAAATCAAATATTATCTTAGGACCAATACATGACACCATTGACTTGTTTACAAATACAATGTATGACTCACATTTTTTCTCCTTCACTAGCATTTTCATTTTTGTTACAACTTCTCATGATTCTCTTATTTTTCTCTATGATTCATCGAAGACCTTTATTTCATCTCTTGTTTTCATGACTCAAAGCCTCATCCTTGAATTTCATATTTTCATATTTCTTCTTCTCTTTGTACTTACATAAAAATTATCATTGTCTAAACTATGTACTTATTCTTGCAAACAAGTCATCATTGATGTCCATATAAAAATAAATTCTTCTACCAAAATACATGGGTGACGTATGATGTACTCACAAATTCTATAGGAAAGGATTTCATCTATATGGTTCATCAATATGTTAAATCATCTCTAACTTGGTCCCTTATATTGCATCTCACACTTTACCTTTTAATCAAATACTCAAATCTCCAATTCAACATCACGCTTAAACATTAGCCCACTTTCAAACCTCAGATATTCGAATGGTTGACTTCATAACTTGATGCCTCATCCTCTGTATAAGGGGATACATATTACATAATTATAATTATTACCACAGTAATGCATGTAGGGGTGATTCAACGGGGCATACAAAAACCATAGGAATACAACTTTTCTATGGCTAAATTTTACACAGCGTAGGGAATTCACACAACATGTGTATGTAAATGAAAAGGTTTTTTTTCTTTTTTTTTCAAAGTAAGTGTCAATGACAAATTTCTAAAGAGTAAGGCCATTTTGGCTTTCTGTGCTTGGAATTTATTCATTCGGATATGGTTTTTAATTAATGGTTCTTATGTGTGGATATTCAACAATTCTAGAGAATAGGAGAGAGGGTTTTGTAAAGTTGTGAAGGGGTAGTATTTAGGATTTGTGTGAATGTGTAATATTTTTAATATGCTTCATAAATAGAAGACTCATAATTTATAAAAATATAATTTTTAATAAATAAATATGAAATTTTAATTAGTTTAATTCTCTTTAGAAAAAAGAGCTTTATTGATACAGGATTACATGCTTTTCGACAATTAATACGCAATTCCCACAGTTTCAAAGCACCCTAGAAAACAAACATAACTTATGCAATCTCCTTCTTTAATTTTTCCAAATGCCTCATGACCTTAATTGTGAGTGAAAAAATCACATAATTTGATTTATTTATATTATGAATGATATTTTGGTCCTCCTGTATTACTCTAGAAAACGAAATAGTATTGAAGAAAATGGATTTGATACCCAATATTAATTTTATGAAAAACAAATAAGAAGAGAAGATTATATATTAGAATTGCTTGTACATTGCAAATAAATACATCTCGATTTATATTTATACGTGATCTAAATTTATATTTTTGTTACGTATTAATTTGTTACAGAGAATATCATATGCATAAAGTGGGAAGAGCTAATTAAAAAATAAGATATTGCACCCAAGTAATATCAAATGTTGCAAAAATTGGGTGTTTTTAGAATTGATGGATTTTTTATATGAAGGGTTTTAAAAAAATTAAAACATAATAAATATCATGTTTTGTAATATAAAATTGGCATAATTTATTTACCTTTAAGAAATTGTAAGGAAAACATAATAAAATATGTTGGTATTGAATATAATAAAACATAATAAAATATGTTTGTATGCAATATAATGCTCACATGTGTTTTTAGTTGTTTATTTTACAATTTTTATTTTTATTTTGGTTTTATGGTTATCAACGAGTGATGGTGTTATGCAACCAGCTCGCAAAATAGAAGAAAAGATAGATGAATGACTCAAAAAAATTCCTCTTAGAGGGGAAACCTCCTTTACATTACATAAATAAACAATTCTTGGATTATATAAATGACAAGGCCTCCTTTCTATATACAAAGGTATAAGGGGTCACAATATAATCAGAGCCTACATAAAAATAATAATGTGATGGCATAACAATAAAAAGAGTGGGATTATATGGGTCACAATAATAAAAATAAGGGGATTACATGGGCACAACAATAAAAATAAGGGAGCTACACTCAGAAAAATAATAAGGGGCTACACTAGTATCGTAGGGACCTAACATGGCCCTCTCCTTCAAAAAAAGTGGTGTCCTAAATGCTTGAGTAGTTATGGATGCTTACGTATAAAATTCTCATCCTCCCATGTGGAATATTCACGGGGAAAATTCTTCCATTTTATGAGATACTTTGAAATTGTTCGATTTCGTAGTTGTCAGGTTATTGTTTCCATGGTTGCTTCAGGTTCAAATGTGATTTTTCCTTCCTCGTCGAGCCCTTTAAAATATTATTTGCACTGAGAGCTTGTCACCTATAACCTTCTTTAAACATGAAACACGGAAAATTGGGTGCACTCGGGAATATGCAAGAAGCTTCAATTTCTATGCCATAATACCAATATTTTTCAACACCTTGTAAGTGCCATAGTACTTTGGTGATAATTTATTATCGTTCTTAGCTTGTTGAGGGACACTTTTTTATAAGGTTGTAGCCATAAAAATACCAAGTCTCCTACTTCAAAACTTACTTCATTGTGATGTTAATCTGCCTATTGTTTAATTTGATTCTGTACTAAAGTGAGTTTATACTTTAAGATTTGGAGAAATTATTTTTAATGCTCAATATTATATTTCACTGCTTTAACCTTATCATTTTCTCTTAAATATTATGTGATGGACGGTTAATGATATCCATAAAGTGCCATAATATGGTAATTGTTTCTATAGTATAGAGGGAAGTGTTATACCACCATTCACCCAGAGGTAACAACTTGACCCATTTTTTTTTATCACATACAAAGAAACGAAGATATCATTCCAAATCTTCGTTCACTATATGATTTTTCCCATCATATTCAGGATGATAAGATGAGATATGAGCTAATTGAGTACCCAGACAAGAAAATAATTCCATCCAAAAATTTCCAGTGAAAATGGGATCTCTGTCGCTTACAATAATATTCGAGTTTCCACGTAGCTTTTGAAGTGTTTTCATAAATGCAGTAGAAACTGTAAAAAACTGTGCATAGTTGGTAATTCTATCAACAACCACCGTGATGACACTCTTTCCTTCAAACTTGGGTAAACCTATAATAAAATCCATTGAAACCTCCTCCCAACATTGACTTGCAATGGATGAAGGTTGTAACAGACCCGAGGTCTTCATTTTCTCCACTTTATTTTGATGGAAAGCCAAACATTCTTCCACAAAACTTTGAATATCATATTTAAGGCCATCCCAAAAAAACTCCTTTGTAGCCCTATGGTAATTTTTTAAAAATCCTCAGCTCCCTCCTAAGGGAGAGGTGTGTAATTCATAAAGAATATTTTGTTTGAGTTGGGAATTATTACAAATATATAACTGATATTTGTACCATAATAAATAATTTTTCCATCTAAATGTATCAGATGTACTCAGATCTTGTTGCAACTTTTGAATGAGTGTCGACACTTCTTCGTAATTTTTCCATTCATCCCTTGCTCCGCTTATCCAATCTGGTTGGATAATATAAATGGAACAAAGAAATTCTTCCACATCCTTATCCTTTCTTGAGAGTGCATCTACAACAACATTTTTCTTCCCTTTTTTGTATATGATTTCAAATTCATAACCCAACATCTTTGTGACCCTTTTTTATACTCTTATGAATATAATTTGTGTTCCAAAAAGTATTTAAAACAATCATGATCTATTTTTATCTTGAAGTTTCTTCCCATTAGGGAAGGTTTCCATTTCTTTAGTGCATGTAGTAATGCCAACATTTCCTTCTCATAATTAGGTTTTTTTAAATTCATTCCTTTGATTGGATGACTTTCGAAAGGAATGAGTCTTCCTTTTTGAATTAGAACAACATCAATTCCATTTCCTAAGGCATAAAATTCCACAGTAAAGGTTTTTGTGAAGTCTGACATAGATAAGACCATTTCTTGGCACAATGCCTCTTTAAGATGTTCAAAGGCCTTAGTTTCTTATGGAGTCTAATAAAATTCCTCTTTCTTCAATAATGTTGTTAAAGGTGTTGTTATTGTCCCATAATTATTAACAAAATTGTGATAATACCCTGTAAACCCAAGAGATACTCGAAGATGCTTTATGATTGTGGGGATTTTCCATTTATTAATGGCTTTAATTTTGTTAGGGTCTACCTTAACACCCTCATGAGATACAATATGATGTAGATATTCCACCTATTGTACTACAAAGAAATATTTGGAGGTTTTTGCATATAATTGTTTCTCCTCCAATAGTTTTAGCACCGTATCAACATGTTGAACATGATACTTCAAAGACTTGTTGTATATTCATGTACCATCAAAAAATACTAACACAAATTTTCTAAGGAAGGGTTTGAAAATGGAATTCATCAAACCCTGAAATGTAGAAGGTGCATTAGTAAGGCCAAAGGCATGACCAAATATTCATAATTACCCTCATGAGTTCTAAATTTTGTTTTCAGAATTTCTCGAGTCTTCATTGTAATTTGATGATATCCTGTATGAAGATCCAACTTGGTGAAGTAAATTCATGTTCCATGTAATTCATCCAACAATTCATCAATGACAGGAACGGGAAATTTACCTTTAATAGTGACCTTGTTGAGCTCCCTATAATCTAGACACATGCACCATGATCCATCCTTCTTATGCACCAATACTACTTGGGCAGTGAAATAAATTTGACTAGGTTGAATTATACAAATCTCTAGCATTTCTGCAACCGTACATTCAATTTCACTCTTTTGGGCATAGGGATATCTTTAAGGCCTAATATTTGGAGGAAAACTTCCTAGAATCAAATGAATAACATGATTGTGATTATAAATAGGTGGGAGTAGTTTTGGAGTCTCAAATACCTTGGTAATCTTGTCAAATACTTTTTGTAGACTTGGATAAATAGATGATTTTGATGTTTGAATCTAGTGAACATAATTGTGCAATTATGCTTAGTTTTGTTTTTTCTTTAGAAGATTTTTCATGCCATTAGAGTTTATTATATTCCTTGGTTTCTCTATGATGCCCCTTAATTCAACTTCCTTCCCTTCCAAAAAAATTTCAAGAAACTTTCTTAAAAATTAAAAGCTATCATACCCAAATATTAAACCATTGGACTCTTACTAAAAAATCCACACCACATATTGGAATGAAAAGAATTGGACTATTCAATACATATTATCCCATGGTTAACAAGATATTATGGCACTTTCTAGAGAAATTTATAGTTCCCCCAATTGAAACCATCACTTCACACTCCAGTGCTTGACATAGGGAGAAATTAAACTCCTTTTCTATCTTACAATGAATAAAATTATGGGTACTACCTGAATCAATCAGGACTATTACCTTTTTATTCATGATATTTCATACTATCTTGAGAGTTTGAGGAGTGGATATTCCCACCAATGAATTACATGATATGTTAGGACTAATTTCTTCTTTCTCTAAGGTTGGTTCTTGGTGTATATCCTCTTCTTTTGATGTTTCTTGTTTTTTTTCTTCCTCCTCTTCAAAATCTATGTAAAATAATTTCTTCCTAGCACACTTATGACCTTTAGTGTATTTGATATCACAACTGTAAGAAAGAATTTTTTCTCTTTCTTCCTCCAATTTTTGTAGTGTCAACCTTGTAAGCTGTGGAAGGCTAGGAGAAGCAACACTTCCATATTTATAGTTGTGAGTGGTATACTACCTTGTTTCCATAATTTTTCTTTCAATTGTTCTTGCCACCCTAAATTGTTTCTCCAGTGAATCCATTTCCCAAAGGAGAACCTCATGTTGGATGTTATGCTTTAAATTACCTATGAAGAAATCAATCTTATGTTACTCAAGAATATCATTTACCCTTATATTCAATTTTTGGAAGTCCTCAATGTGCTTCACCATTGAACTGTTTTGTGTGTGATTTATCAATTAGACAAAGAAGGTGTTTCTCTTTGTATCCTTATAATGTGATATCATTTCCTCCGTAAAAATTAACGAAGTGACAAGTGGTTAATGAAAACTAAAAAATCGATACCATACACACCGGCTGGGTTCGAAATATAAAGTTCAATGTGTATATTTTTTTTTGTGTTGTACATGATAGATATCAAAATATTTCTCCATCTATTGTATCCATATTACCCGATCCTTTCCATAAAAATTTCTCATATAGATCTTTGAAATATGGTGGATCTTAAATCCAACATTAGAGTCTATGAAATCATGATTAACATTTCTTTTATTCTCATCATGAGTTTCATCTAATACCTTTTTTCCATTAGGAAGCATTTCTTGTAGCAAATTTGTCAAGAATTCCTTCAAACCTTCCATATATGTTTTTAAACCATCCTTCAAACCTTCCATTTCTGATTTTAAACCATTATTCAAACCGTCCATATTAGCTTCCATTTCAATATTTTTTACTCTTTTCGAGAGTGAAATTTGTTGCACTTGGTCACGTGATTTTGATATATCATGTTTCATTTATTCCTCTTCTTCATGTGTCATAACAAAGATTTATGATTTCTTACTAGGTGTTTCCATTTTATTTATTTGAGTCATTTTGAAATAAAACAATGGTATTTATGCTTCACTATTCCCCTTGACTCACTTCAAACTGATTTTTCAAACAAAATTTATGTAAATTTAAAAACAAATACACACCTTTTTCTTGATTTGTAGTAGTTCAACATCGAATTTTTTGTATCTCTGTAATTTCAAATCTCCAAGGTCTAAAATTTCATCCGCTGGTAGCCCTCAGAGTCATCTTTCCAGCCACGCACGTCATACCGATATTGAATTATTCAAGAAAGAGTTATGTCTGATCTCACATGATATACTAATCATAGACTGGTTTAGCAGAGTGAAATTGTATGGAGTGCCATGTATAACGGTTTTGACCTTTGGCCTTGAAAAAATACACGCGAAACTAGTGTCCATGCAATTTCAACTATTTTTATTAAATTCAATTTTGATGCATGGACAAAAAGCTATGACTATTTTCCCTACGTCACATTTTTGAGATTGAATTATGGAGCATGCAAAAACCCTAACTCCCTCATATTATATCTCTTAATATATATCGAACCATGATTCAAAATTTTTACATGACGTTCACCACGATTTCGGATCCACATGGTTGAAATTCGAGCTTCTTAATAGAAAAGACATTATAGCGAAAATGCCAAAATGCCATATTTGACGCATCGAAACCCTAAAATCGAAAGCTCTAAGATTAAATGTTATGAATCCAAATAAGAAAATAGAAGAAAAGATAGATCACCAACTAAAAAATTAGCCTCTTCGAGGGGGAAACCTCATTTACATTACATAAATGAACAATCCTTGGATGACACAAATGATAATACCTTCTTTATATATATAGGAGTCTAAGGGGTCACAATATAATCTAGATAGCAATAATAATGCAAGGGAACAACAATAAAAAAAGTGGGATTCTATGGGGCACAATAATAACAATAAGCAGGCTACATGGGCACAAAAATAAAAATAAGGGGGCTACACAAACAATAAGAATAAGGGGCTACACTAGTATTATAGGGACCTAACAGATGAATTCTCTTTTATTGCATTTGTTTTTATTATTTTACATTGGAATAGTTTCAATAAAGTTTATATTGTGTAAGCAACACTCTTATATTTTATTAGTTTCAATAGTTTCTTATTTTATACTATAAAACCAGTAAAGACTCATTTAGATTAGATAGAAGAGGAAGACCTAAATATTATGCAATTTAAATAGATTGAATATTGTTTATGCTATTATCTGAGCTCAATTTAATATGATAATAATATCCACATATTTTATAATGATTTGTGCAAGGAATAATATGTAATGAATTGTACAAGTAAATTAATTGGCATGAACCTGTAAGCCTAGAATATCTTTTTTTTCATATTATTATTATGAAATTGAAATTGAGTGCCCAACAGACCAATTCACATATAAGAAATTTAATCAAATCCGTGCAATATGGGTATTTATTTTTTCCCACGTTATTATTATTATGAAATTGAGTGCCCAACAAACCAGTCCATGTGAAAAAAATTAAATCAAATTAATGGGATATCGGTATATATTTTTTCCCGCATTTCTATTGATGAAAATGATTTCCCAAGAAGCAAATTCATATATAGGAAATTGAATCAAATTTTCCTTGGTAGTTTTAGTAAACAAAAATACCACCATGTAATAGAAACATTCTATGAGTGAAACCAATTCATATAGAGAAAATTGAATCAAATTTTCCTTTCCACCGACACTAAATATAAATAACACCATACAATAGAAAGATAAACTCAACCTCATGAAATTTCAAGAAAATATCAAGAGTTAGGAAGATACAATGAAACTCACTTCCTGAAATCTCACGCAAAACTATAGAACAAGAATAAAATCTTGAATGCCATTAAAGCCTAAGGAAAAATTTATTATCATCTAGAAAATGTTGATGTTCAACAATACAAAAAGGGATAGGAACGTTTATTTCATATACAAATCCAGATAAGAATAAAGTAGTGACTCTATTTTGATTTTGGTTGATATGCAAACCCCATTGCAATGATTTATATGTAAATTTAAAAACAATAAATCACCCTCAATATTAATAACAATATTAAAAATCACTCATCATCCAAATCAATTATTAATAAAAATATTAATTATTATATAATGTTAATATTAAATTTTAAATGCATTAATATTAATAAATATAATAGCAAATAACAATAATAAGAATAAGATTGAAACTAATATTACAAATAATATAATTAAAAATATCATTGAATACAATATTAATAAATTTTTAAAAATTTTAACATTCAATATTATTAGAATATAACATTTACATTATAATATTGTCACAACGGCATTAATAAATGGATTAATACTTAAAACCAAAAGGAATAATATTAAATGCAAGGGATTATATTATAAACCAAAGGTATATAACCCTAAGATAAATATTATAAACCCTAAAATAACCATTGCTAAACATGGCCCATAGTGATTAATTTTGATATGGAGAGAATATTTGTCACAATGTGATCTTGGACCATGGTTGATTTTCATATTGAAAAATTCATTTGTCGCATGTGATTTTGGACCATGGTTGAACCATGAACCCAAGGGATTTATATTAAACTTCGAGATTAAAATTATAAACCATATGAATAAAATTACACCCTAGGAATATGAATCCTTAGATCAATAACCCCAAGGGATTGATATTATAAACCCAAGGAATTAATAGTAAAAATTCAAAGGATTATAAACCGAGGGGAAAAATATTAAACCCATGGGATAAATATTATAAACCCAAGGTATATAAACCCCAAGATAAATATTATAAACTCTAAAATAAACATGGTTTACAATGTTTTACCATGCTTATAAACCCAGGGGATTCATATTAAACCCTAGGATTAATATTATAAACCATATGAATAATATTATACACTAGGTATATGAACCCTTAGATTAATAAATCCAAGGGATTAATTCTAAATCCCCAAGTTATTATAAACACAAGGCAATAATATTAAATCAAATGGATTAATATTATACACCCAAACTATATAAACCTTAAGATAAATATTATAAGCCATAAAATAAACATGGCACTGATCGTGGTTAGCCATGGTTAATTTTCGTATTGAGAAATATTTGTCACAATGTGACATTGGACCGTACGTTAAACATAGTTAAACTTGATTAATTTTCATATCGAGACCACCATGGTCAATTATGTTTATTTTAGCGTTTATAGTATTTATCTTAAGGTTTGTATACATAGGGTTTATAATATTAATCCCTTGAGTTTAATGTTTAATTCCGTCGGGTTTAATAGTATTAATCACTTGAGTTTATTATTTCCTTAAGTTTATAATATTAATATATTGGGTTTATTAATCTTAGGGTTCATATTCCTAGGGTATAATATTATTCATTGGGTTTATAATATTAATCCTTGAGTTTAACATAAATCCTTTGTGTTTATTTTAAGGTTTATAATATTTATATTAGGTTTTATATACCTTAGGTTTATAATATTAATCCATTGGTTTAATCTTGCTTCCTTGAGTTTTTAATACCTTGGGGTTTTACGATCAATCTAAGGGTTTACAATATCAATTTCTTGTGTTTATTAATTTAATTGTTATATTCCTAGTGTATAATATTATTCATAGGGTTTATAATATTATTCCTTTGGTTTAATATATATCCCAAGGGTTTATAATCTTGGTCAACCCTAGCCCAATGTTAAATTGTGACAGAGATTCTCTCAATATCAAAACTAATCATTGTCAACCATAATCAACCATGGTCCAACGCACATTGTGACAATGATTATCTCAATATAAATATCAACCATGGTCTAATTTCACATTATGACAATTATTGTCTCAATATTAAAATCAATCATGGTCAATTTTCTACCATTGTCAACCATTGTCAATCATGGTCCAATCTCACACTGTGACAAATATTGTCTCAATATGAAAAAAACCATGGCCATCCTTGTTCCAACATTGAATTATGACAAAGATTGTCTCAATATTAAAATGAACAATGGTAAACCATGGTAAACCATGGTCAAACATGTTTATTTCATGGTTTATAGTATTTATCTTAGGGTTTATAATATTAATCCCTTGGGTTTTTAATATTAATCCATTAGGTTTATAATATCCTTGGGTTTATAATATCAATCCTTTGAGTTTATTAATCTAAGGGTTCATATTCCTAGGGTATAAAATTATTCATAAGGTTTATAATATTAATCCTTATGTTTAATATAAATCCATTTTATTTATAATCATGGTTAAGCATGGTCAAGCATGATCCAATGTCATGTTTTGACACAATTTTCTCAATATGAAAATCAACCATGGTCGAATGTCGCATTGTGACAAATATTATCTCGATATGAAAACCAACGCTCAACCATGGTCGAATGTTGCATTGTGACAAAGGTTCTCTTAATATGAAAATGGACCATGCTCAATGATGCTTATTTTAGGATTTATAACATTTATCTTAAGATTTATACATTGGGTTAATAATATAAATCCCTTGGGTTTAATATTATTCTCTTGGGTTTATAATACCCCGGGGTTCTGGAATTAATCCCTCATGTTTACAATATCAACCCCTTGAGTTTATTAATTTAAGGGTTCATATTCCTAGGGTATAATGTTATTTATAATGTTTATAATATTAATATTAGGGTTTAATATAAATCCATTTAGTTTATATTCATGCCCAACCATGGTCAACCATTGTCCAATGTCACATTGTGACAAAGATTGTCTCAATATGAAAATCAACCATGGTCAACCGTGGTCAACCATGCTCGAACGTCACATTGTGACAAATATTGTCTCAATGTGATAATCAAATATTGTAAACCATGGTCAACCATGTTTATTTTAGGGCTTATAGTATTTATCTTATGGCTTATACACCTAGGGTTTATAATATTAATCCCTTGTATTTATTATTCCCTTGGGTTTATAATATGAATCCTTTCAGTTTATTAATCTAAGGGTTCATATTTCTAAGATGTAATATTCTATATAAGGATTATAATATAATTCCTTGGCTTTAATATAAATCATTTTGGTTTATAATCATGGTCAACCGTGGTCCAACATCATGTTGTGACTAATATTTTTAGAATATTAAAATCAACCATTGTCTAATGTCGCATCGTGACAAAGATTGTCTCGATTTGAAAATTAGTCATGTTCAACCATGGCAAACCATGGACCATTGTCGCATTGTGACAATTTTTTTTTCAATATGAGAATGAACAATGGTCAACCATGTTTATTTTATGGCTTATAATATTTACCTTTGAGTTTATATACCTTGGGTTTATAATATTAATCACTAGGGTTTAATATTATTTCCTTGGGTTTAGAATACCTTAGGATTTTAGAATTACTCCCTTCGGTTTATAATATCAATCCCTTGGATTTATTAATACAGGGGTTTATATTCCTAGCCTATAATAATATTCATAGGGTTTATAATATTAATCCTAGGGTTTTATATAAATCCATTGTATTTATAGTCATGGTCAACCATTTTTATTTTAGGGTTTATAATATTTATCTTAGGGTTATATAACTTGTGTTTATAATATCTATCCCTTAGGTTTAATATTATTCCCCTGAGTTTATAATCCCTTCACTTTTTAGTACTCATCCCTTGGGTTTATAATATCAATCCCATGGGATAATTAATATAAGGGTTCATATTCTTAGGGTATAATATTATTCATAAGGTTTATAATTTGAATCCTTAGGTTTAATACAAATCCCTTGAGTTCATGGTTCATGATTTAATAAATTATTATTAAATTAACAATATTATTATTATTATTAATATAAATTAATAAAAATTTATTTATATTGTTGATAAATAATAGTTATAGTTCATTAATTAATTTAATTAATTATCAATCCAAAATGATTAATAAATTATTATTATTATTATTATTAATTAATTAATTATTACTAATATTTGTTAATTAATAATCATATTAAATTTATATAATGATATTATTATTTATTAAATTAGTAATTAATCTTTAATAATGACATTATTTTTTTTCTAAGTAAGATTAATTCTATTGATATAATACAAAATGATTACTTCGACACAAGCTCGTCAGAATTTCTTGTGTTAGCCAATTTCAGCTAAGACAAAGTTCAAAAACTCAAAATATGGACTGCCCCAGGTGGGGAAAATAGTTCAGAATGTGTTGCCCACCAGGGGGGAACTAGCATGAGCCATCATTGTCCAAAAAGAGAGAAAACTAAGCGTATACAAGAAAGGCATACAAATAGTAGCGTAAAATATTGCAGAAGTAGGAGACCTAGAGATGAAAAATATTCCGCGGTTGTTCATTTTTCAGACATCTAGGGGGGGCTCCTCGACAATGTAGCAACCATATTCCTTGGAGGAATCCTCTGCCTTCTTCGTCTGTTATGCTGAAGACTCTGGTGTTGAGGCTAAGAACACCCCTGGAAGCTCTTACTTATCTTCTGCTGCTGAACTCTCCCCACAATCGCTGCCTGAGGAGTACAATGCAATTTTTTCTGGAAGGGCTGTTGATTTTCTAGAGAGTTGGTGATTGGACTATGAAATAGTGGACTTCTGCAAGAACTTCTAAGAGCCACACTCCATTGCACACGAGTAGAATTCTTGGAGGCGAAGAGAGATAGAAGCAGAGACACATTTTTGGTCCCATTCTTCAAAAGCGTTGAAGTTAAGAGTGAGTTCCACAGGACTGTCCTCACAGGGGGGAGAGTAACTGTCAGCTAGAAAGGAGATGGGTGGATGGGAGGCTTGGCCCCGGCGACAATGCATCTTCTGGCGTCGAGGCGTGGCGTCGCAGGAGAGCCGTGAGGGGAAACTAAATGGCGTGGTAGGATGAGATGGTGATACAGGGGAGGCGTGAGGGGAGACGGGGTGGAAAGCATAGAGATGGCAAGATACATCTAGCTATAGAGGAGGCGAGGAAGACAGAAGGAGGTTCTACGAGGTAAGCCCCAAAACATGCACATATAGGTGTCGAACTGAGGGAGCAGGAGGATGACAGGGATCCATGATATTATGCATAGGCCTATGGGAAGGATGAGCATTAAACCAGGGAGTAGGTGGAGTGCGAAGAGCATTAAACCAGAGAGCGGGTGGATAATGAATGTTTCCAGAGAAAACGCGAAGCCTTTTAATGCCCAACACTGGAGACATTCACAGCCATGTGGCCGTGGCATGCGCCATGTGCTAGGCCTCCACCTGTCATTACTAAACAACCGCATTCGGGAGTTGTGATTGTTTTTACACCAGTTGAGTGCTGGTAGTGAGGAAGGATTCATCACTAATACTAGAGAGGGGGCCTGAGAAGAGGCATAGATCAACTACCACCGCTTTGTTAGCCAAAATATGTGCTTTTTTGTTGGCTAAACCAAAAACATGCTTGACAGAAATGGCATTGTGAGTCTGTAGCCATATCTCTAATTGTTCAAAACATGCAGCTAGATGCCAACTCTTGGAGAATTTGGAGGCAGGTTCTCCAGAGAAAAGGTTTAGAGCAGTGCTAATGATGATATGATAATTGCCCTTTACTTCTAATGGAAATAAGTTGTGGTCCTGAGTAAGATGCATGCCTTGCAAGAGGCCCTCCAATTCGGCCGATTTGCTGGTGTCCCACCCAATGGAACCATAGAAAATGAGGAGGGAATTCCCTATTGAATCCATGAAGATCCCTCCAAAACCTTTTGCACCAGGATTTCCCTTGGAAGCACCATAAAAATTCATCTTGAAGGTACCATGGGGAGGAGGACTCAAACTGTTGGGCGAGTCAGGATTTTGAGTGGAGGGGAGAGTATCCGCTGGGCAGCAGGGGACAGGGAGATTCCTATTGGCCCATATTAAGCTTTCTAGTGGTTGAACGAGGATGTTTGAGTCCTACCATTGTTGCAAGGCAAGGGTATCCTTCATATTATTGCACAAGTTACTCTAGAGAATGTCAAGTGGATTATTCTGATCTTTGAAGATGTGCATGTTCCTCTCTTTCCAGATCGTCAAGAGGAGGAAGCCTGGGAGGAGGGACTAGAGTGAATTGAGGAGCTTGTTGTTGAAGGGGTCGATCTTCCATTGCTAAATAGTACCTGTGATGTCTCCTTGGATCCTGTTGGTTCGTCTGCAAAGAGTGGCGATATTATACCACATGAATTTGGCCAAAGAACATGTGTGAAAGAGATAGATAATGGTTTCCGCCTACTGGAGATGTTAGATCAAGAGGGGCCGATGAAACCTATTTTGAGGAGGTTGTCCCATGTTAAGACGTGATGCTTGCTGAGCACCCAGAGGAAAGTGGAGACTTTGGGCCAGATGTCAAGTCTCCAGATCTGTGTTCGAATTAGGTCTGGGGGATTTTGATCATTGTGATGTAGCAGATGATAGGCTTCTTGAGTGGAGAAGGAGGCTTGTGTTGAATGTCCCCTGCGGAGGATATCGGGTTCATCTGTGCCTCTGATTTTTCTTTTGTTGAGGTCCATCTTAATCTCTTCATGACTTTCCTCAAACCAATTTTCTTACCATTGAGTGGCTAGAAGCGAGTTGTGGTAGGCTGAGATGAGGGAGGGCTGTCAGAAAAATTTCACTCGATTGCTCTGCCTTAAACTGAGTGCTGCTTTCCACTTGGGTTTTTGAAAAAGGGCGGCCATTTTTGGCACTGTTTGCCACAAATCTTCCCAGAACCGAGCCAAAGCCCCTGAATAAATTTCCCAGAAGCTATGCTCCTAGATAATGGCCCGATGATGCTTAGCGATGTTCCATATTAGATATATAGGGTTTTTAGGATTGAAAAGGATAAGGTCCTCCTGAGGCCAATTTTCCATATATTTAGAGGTCTATAGCCGAGCCCAAGGGGTGGTGTGATTGAACAACCATTTACACCAAATAAGGGCTCTCATTACAGCATTACTATGGCTCAGATCTCGTAGTTCTAGACCCCCAAAGGACTTGCGATAGAAAACACTATTCCAATTCACCAGAGACCATTTCCTCTGATTTCCTGTACTGCCCCAAAGGAATTTACTTTGCAGGGTTCTGACGCTTTTGATGACCCATTTGGGGGCTGCTAGTACAGAGAAAAGATACAAGGGCATGGATTGAAGGAAAATTTTGATTAAGAAAAGTCAACCAATAGTATTAAGAATTTTTTCAGTCCAGGAGGAGAGGCGAGACTCAAGTTTGTCCAAGAGGTCCTTCCAAGCAGAGTGCTTGATGGAAGAGTTAATGAGAGGAGCGCAAGGTACTTATAGGGGAGAGTGGCAATGGAGTAGCCCAGAATTCTTGAAATTTTTCCTTGGGTGATGGCAAGGGTATTGAAAAGGAAAATTTGGGATTTGTCTGCATTAATGGTGGTGCCAGAGGCTTCCGAAAAAATTTCAAGTAGGGATTTGACAGTAAAAGATTCTTGAACTAAGGGATGGCCAAGCAGCATGTTGTCATCAAAAAGTTATTGGTGAGTGATGGGGTATTCATTGTGCAAACAAATGCCTCTGAGAGAGTGGTCAAGGGCAGCATGTTGAATGAGGCGTCCAAGCCCTTCCACCATGAGGACAAACAAAAATGGTGAGAGAGGATCACCCTGACGAATTCTTAGAGTGGGAGAGAAAGTGGAGGAGGGAGTGCCATTGACCAAGATGGAATAGAAGGGGGAGGAGATGAGACTCATGATCTAACTGGTCCATATGGGACTGAAGTCAAACACTAGAAGCATGTGTTTGATGTAATCCTAGCTGAGTCTCTCAAAATCTTTAGAGAGGTCAATTTTGAGAAGCATGTCGGCTTTCTTCAAGGTTTTCAGTGAATGGGATACTTCATGAGTGAGAATGATCCCATCCAAAATTTGATGGCCCTCCACATAGCCAGTTTTTTCTAGAGAGATGAGTAAGGGGAGAAGGGGTTTAAGTCTGTTGGCGATCACCTTAGAAATAAGCTTGTATATGACATTGCACAATGCAATCGTTATATACTTGTTAGGAGTGACCGCATGCTCTTACTTGGGAACCAGATCTAGGAAGGTAGCATTGAGTGAAGGAAGGATCTAATGCATGCTTCTAAACTCCTCCACTAAATCCCAAACTTCATGTTTAATGTTGTCCCAAAAGAAGTGGAAACAATTTGAAGTGAAACCATCAAGACCGGGGACCTTACCATCTTTAAGTTGTGCCATGGTCTGCTCGACTTCTTGTAGCGTCAGCGGTTTGAGTAACATTTGATTGTGCTCCTTTGTGATTAACCTTCGTATGTGTTGAGTGATATTGTTGATAGTCGGTGTCCTGTTTCGAGGAGGCTCTTGGAGGATGCTCTTGAAGTGATTAAGGAGCTATTTTTCTATATCCAAATGGTCTTATAGCTTGTTCCCTTAACTATCATTAAGGATAGCTATTAGATTGTGCATGCATCTCTGAATGGTGGAATGATGAAAGAATTAAATATTCTTCTCCCCTTCTTTCAACCACCTAGTTCTACATTTTTACTTCCATAGTATCTCTTCTTGTAGTCTACGTGCATCCAGTTTGGTTTGGAGCTCTTGTTCTTGTTGCGTAAGTGCCTCCAATCTTCCTTCTTGAATGATTTGCAACTCCAATTCCTCCATTTTTTGTTCCAACTCTTTTTTTTGCTGAAAGATGTTGCCAAAGGAGGAGTGATTCCATCTCTTAAGAAGGTTCTTTAGAAACTTGAGATTCTATTGGAACTGATACATTTTCGACCCCGTCGGGGGATTGTAGCTCTTCCACCAAGAGTTGACCATGTCTTTGAATCTCAGATGCGAGATCCAGAATTTCTCAAAATGAAACGACCTCTTACTATTCTCTCTAGGGCGTGCCCATTGTCGTTGGATTAGCCAATGATCGAAGCCAATGGCAGGAAGAATATTAGAATAGATGTCTCCCCCTAAGTGGATCGTATTGTCCAATATGAGAAATTTGTCCAGTTTGGATGCTATATACTGGGATTCCTTCCTTCTGTTGTTCCAAGTGTAAATACCATTGGTTGAAGGGAGGTAAATGAGCCAGTTTCTTTGAATGAAATCTTTGAAGTTGATGTTGTCAGCTTCTAATCTAGTCCTTCATCTTGATTTTTATTCAATTTTGGTGATCATATTGAAGTCTCCTCCCATTATCCATAGAGGGTGAAGACGATGGGAGTTTATGATTTCAAGGGAGTTAAGAATGACTATTTTCTGGGTAGAGGGTTGAGGAAAATAAACATTGGTTAAGTGGCCATGGATATTAGTTCCAATCAGATGGAAAATGGCTTGGATGAAGTTTTGAGAGGCATGAATATATCATAGGGTAATGAGGAGAGGATTCCAGGAAATGTATAAACCTCCTAAGGCACCTCTAGTGACAAATGCAGTGGAATTTCATCCTTTCAAGAGCTTGGTGATGATAGAGTTTAGGGTAGAACTGTTACATTTGGTTTCTTGCATGAAGACAGTTTCTGGTCTATCTTACATGATTTTTTTTTTATCATTCGATGCTTGATAGGGCTATTGAGCCCTCTAATATTCCAAGAGGTGAGCTTTATTAATAATTGTGGGGGATTGGCCGGAAGAACTTGATCAGCTTGGGATATCTCCTAGATTCAACTAGTATTTCCCCCAAAATGATGGTTCTGTGGAGATCTGTGCGTCACCCCTTTTCTGTGATTCCTTCAAGAGTTTTTTTCCATCCCAAGGGCTACCTACTTGATTTCCCAAGGATTTTCGTTGTTGTGCCCCGAAGAGAACAAGTTTCGAGCTCTCAATCTGTTTGGGAGATATCTTGTCATAGTCTTTGTTTTTGCAGGCTATCTCCATAGCTAAGATATCCATATCTCCCAGATCTATGCTTTCTGGTTCTTCGTCCATGTGGGATTTTTAGTCTTCAACTTCCCTGGTTCTTTCATCTTGAACCACTTGTTGTTGTTTGCAATATATATCCATGAAAGTGGAGTTCCAGATGACTATATCCCTGTCTTTGCTGGATTGGTCAAGTTGTGGGCCTTGAGTCTGAGAGGTTGCTTGAGAGTGGGTGGGATCAGGGATGAGTGGAGGAGCTGGAGTTTGTTTTGGGATGGACTCTTTGGATGGGCCAGAGTTTTGAAGGGAGGTTTCCCCATCCTGGGAGGGTTATTTCGCAAGAGCGTCGAAGTTTTTTCCAGTTGAGGGCTGAGAGGCTTTAGGGGAAGAAGTAGGTTTTTTTGTGGACCTTTTGTGGGTAGGAACTTTGGTAATGCCAGTTATATCAGTGTTTTCTGAGCCTGGCAGAGGTATGGGAGGTTGAGTGAGTAGAAAATCTCTAAAGAGATGTCCATGCTCATGAAATCTACGACAGAAAAAAGGAATGTGCTCATAATCTATGGTTTGAACCCATTCAAGGTCATCATGATAGGGACTTACAGAATCAGGAACAACTTTGGCCAGTTGCATGTAGATGAAAATTCTTGCATATGCAGTGTATCTCTTGATCTTGGTTTCTTCTACTATCTTGATGAACTCCCCCAGGTTTTTTCCTATGTCTTTTAGGGAGTCTTTATCCCAATATTCCTGCGGAAGGGAGTACATTCGGATCTAGACTTGTGCTAAGTTGAAATCCTTCTTGTCTGGATTGAACCTTTCAGCCCAGTCTCTTAGAAAGAGACCTGCAAAGTTGAATAAATAGGGGCCCTCATCCATGATGCAGTTTCTGTCCTTAATGCTGTTGAATACAGCGTTGAAGAAGCTTTTTGGTCCAAGGTGAAGAGTAACATTTCCTTTGGGTTTCCATTTGGAATCTATCCAACCTTGGAGAGCTTTCTTAGTGGGCCAAAAGCTTATAAATTTACCAATGAGGGCATGGTCCTTCATGTACTAGATACTGGCATTGATGTGGTGGGTAGGTAGGTCTATTTTAGGTCATTTTGCTGCAATCAGGATGCATGTGGAGGAAGAAGTCTTCCTCTGATCCTATTTGACATCTTGTTCCTTATCTTTGTCATTTTGTTCATCTGAAAGGATTTCTGGGGAGCCTAGAAGTTCAAAGTGCAGAGTCTGGGTGTTGAGGGACACATTTGCATTATCGTTGGTAGTATCTTTGGGAAAATGGAGGTGCGCCTACCCCCTCATCTAGTGTCGCCATTAACAGCAACCGAAGCAGTGGAGATCTAAGAGCTCAGGGAGTCAAGAAATGCCACCATGAGGGAGAGGAGTGGTCCTGAATGCACCCATTGTAGGGTTGAGGAAACCCTAGGAGTCCATTCAGGAGGCTTATTCTCTTCAAAATTTTCTTTCTAGATTGGAGCTAATAATGACATTATTAATTAATTAAAAAAGATATTATTAATTAATAAAATAATATTATTAATAAATAATATTATATTACTAATTAAAAATATTATATTACTAATGATATTATGTTATATTATATCATTATTAATATTTTAAATGTAAATAATCACTATTAATTAACTAATGATATTAACTAATAATATTTAGATTATTATTATTATTATTAATCATGATATTAACTAATTATTACTATTAAAATAAATATAAATAAAATAATTTTCTTAACAGCTAATTAGTAATGGCTAACGTTACAATCAGATGAATTTGTGATATTTGATGTGATTATTCCAAAAGAAAATATTATAATCAATATGAATGAAAAAAATCTAAAATCAAACAATATTATTAACTATTAATTATAGTAATATTAATTAATAATAATAATTAAAATGATCACAATTAACTCGTAGTAACATTAATCATTTGAAAATAATTACAATAATAATTAACAATATTTAATATTTAATAAACTAATCATATTTAATATAAATTTATAATTATTACATTGTTATAGAAATAATAATAATATATTATAATAGTTATTTTATCATTATTAATTTATCAATATGAATATTAATATTTTGATTAATATAAGATCTATATCATTAATACATATCTACATTTTTCAACCATATTTACTAATGTGATTATACATTTGAACCATATTAATAATAATATGGTTATATATATATATATATATATATATATATATATATATATATATATATATATATATATATATATATATATATAAAGTTATGATTATCAAATCCAAGAAGGGCACTTACACTAATTCTGTGTATGACAATAGCAACTTGGAGGAAGTGTCTTCGTACAAGTACCTAGGAATTGATATTTATCACAAGCTCAAATAGAATTATAGCATTGAGAAAAGGATTAATGGAGGGTGGAAAGCTTATTTTGGTCTTGAAAATAATTGTAAAACAACAAACCTTGTGATGTGGGATAAAAATAAGCTCCTCGTTGAAACTGTAGTCACTCCTGTTATCTTGTATGGATGTGAGGTTTGAGGTTGCAACATCTCTAGAGAATCCTAGAGAAAGATTGAGAAAATACAGAAGCATTTTCTAACGTATAACCTCAAAATTAAAATAAATATGCCCTATCCTATTCTCATTATAGAATTGGGTATTTCCCCTATTGAGAACCTAGTTATGACTAGGCTCCTATTGTACAAGCACAAAATCAATAACATGGGAAACCATAGACTTCATAAGCTGGCTTTAATTCTAGCCAAAACCACTTAAGGCTCAAACGAGGTTGGTATAAAGATACCACGGCCTGGTTAAACCTTTGGGAGATCGACGGAAATGTTACATTGCAAAAAATTATTAACATTAAAAATATTGTTACTTCTAAGTTTAAAGAGAAAATGTGGCCTGAGAAAGATTTAGAGGCTAATAGAAAATTAAGATATTATAAGGAGGTCATCAACCCCACTCTAAAAGATCGAAAGGATTTTCCATCTATGTGAGAATATGGACATTGAGGATGAAAATCACTTCCTCTTAAAGTGATCTGCGTACACCTACATTAGATCTCAGTTTCATAATTTTTCTTGCAATACGAACCTTACTTGCCTTTTAACATGTCAAAATTATAATGAGCTCGGAACGCTTCTCTCCAAGCTCTTTGAGCATAAGAGTACAATTTAAAAAAAAACTAAATAAATCGCTTCTTTAGGTCCGATAAACCATCATCATTATATATATATATATATATATATATATATATATATATATATATATATATATATATAACCACTTCTCCAAAAATATTATTTGAACATTTTCTTTTAAATTAATTATAATAATGTTTTTACCAATATCTTTTTACACCAACTCTCAAATTATAAATATCATATACATACATAATCACTTCTTCACACTAACCCTCAAATTATATATACATAAATATATAAATATAACAACTTGTTTACCGGGTATTGTTTCGATGTCAAATTGGTTTTGATTAAAAAAAGAACTGACAAATTGTGAAACAAACAATTGCTCCATAATACAGCTAAGCCATTTACAACCATATCTGCATTTGGATATTATTATTAATGTATAAAAGTTGGGAAGCATCTATGGAGTATCAAAAGTTTTGGGGAGAGCACATTTCAAAGTATGCGAATAAAATGATCTAGGCAAAGATCAGAGTAGTTAGATCCGAGATCAGAGAAGCATAATAAGGAAAGATTAATGTATTATGACGCCCTCTTAGAAAAAACTTAGGCGTGTCGGGATACAGTACGTGTAATTTCTTCTAAAACAAAAATGGCATAATCCTGCACATACCTCAACGTACTATAAAAAACACTAAAATATTAACATCCAATAACTGCTTATCCTAACCTATTGCTGCGGACCGATAGACACGCTCTTAATGTATTTCGTAAAATATTTGGTTCGACATTTAAATCATAAAAATCCACTTCGCACATTTCTAGGGAGTTTGATATAAGGATGAAAAACGATTACGAGATTTTATAATGAGGGCGTATCAAGTAAATTGATTAAAAATAATTTTTAATGTTTATTTTCAACTATTTCAGGTTTTAACTCGTGGAACCGGATGCAGTACGTTGCTGGCGTGTGATACATCAACTAACTAAAAATAACGAGTGCATGGTAATATAAAACAGTTGCGTGGATACGAATTCGTTGAAAGTTTCTACATTTAATTAGACGCTTTTATATGTTTGTAATTAATATGAAGACCTACTTTGAGCATATAGAACTATATTTGCATTAGGATATTATTATTAATAGATAGGCCTTGGAAAACATCTGTGTAGTATTAATAGTATGGGTAAGAGCACTCAAAAAATATACGCAATTATAATAATATATCAAAGATTAGTACGGTTGGCGATCCTCTTCCAGTCGACACGCAGCAGAGAAAAGTTTAATGTATTATGGTATCAGAATTTCGAAATAAACCTGCTGCCATGTGTAACGTAAAAAATTGCTTCATATATGCGAAGTGGCTAGTGACATCATGACATACATATACCCAAAGTGGCATGGCTGAGCACTCCGAAAAGGCAAGGAAATTATATTTTAAATTTTAAAAGTAATGCAACATGTCAACCAGAGTGGTTGCATTGAGCATTGCAAAAATCATTTGGGTCACAAAACCAATATAGAATCAGGTTGGATTTTCACACTTATTTTGTTGGGATGGATTAAGTGAACTAATTGTGACTTTCTCATCCATCCATCCTGATACCAATCATAAAAATAATAATAGTTAATAGTTAATACCAATGTAATGGGAAACCTAATCCGGCCATTACTGATTTTCCACTACAGGTTCATATCTAAGCCTATGTAGTCTCCATGATGTATGGATACAAAATTAATGTTATTATTACAAAAAAATCCTCTCTTTTATGCAGTTGCATTCAACACCATAAAATGAGGCTCAACACACGGATACGCCTCCACACTCTCAACTCTGCATAGTCGGCACACACTCAGATTCAACAATGCTTTGCAACACCTTTCAAAGGTAACACATAACACATACAACTCATTATTCTCGGGGTGAGACTCATGCATATCGGTATACACCTTCCTGCACACAAAACGGAACTACGTGTTGCGTTCTTCAAGGCGAAATTTCGAGGAACATCGAGATGGCACTTAGCTCGGTCACGAACACACAATGTCCACACCGTCACAATAGAAAAAATAAATCACAAAACATGTTATCCTCACACATCAACAATAAGCTATTCCTACAACAAATTACCCTCGTACATTTACATATTCCTGCCCCCCCATAAGGGAGGCAAAGCCAAAGGGCTCTGATACCAAAAGAAATCCAATTGTACACCACAAAATATTTTTTTATTTATTGTTATAAACTTAATTCAATTACATCACATTTTTATATTTGGTATCAAACCTCAACTAATTCTAACTCCAAATATGGATATGGATATTGAGATATTCTCTTAAAAAAATCTCAAACTAACTCTAAATTCAATATACTACATTAATAGAAACATTATCTCAAATCATTATGCATCCTAAATTCAATATACTACATTAATGGAAACATTATCTCAAATCATTATGCATCCTTGAAAAGGATAGATTTTATCTAAAATGCTAGGGTAACTAGCCATTTTGAAATTTTATGTGGAGTAGGATGAAGGCATCAATTGTGTAGGAAAACGTTTTTTTAAATATAAATTTATATAAAAATTACAAAAATTATGCAACAATTGTATTCGTATTTTTAAATAAAAGTTGGCAAAGATCATTAACAAAACATATTACATCCAAAGATCATCCTCGTTTGTCAAGTTAATTAAAAGAAATAAAATGTGAAACACATAATTTTAAAGTTTTTTTTTTCCATTATATACTTTTAATTTTTATTAATATATATTTAAATATGAAAACCATTTATTATTTGTCAAGTAATTTAGAATGAAAGAAACCGAGAAAACTAAATTTCAGGTTTTCATTTTTTCTTGATTATGTATATAAAGCAGAAATATATTTAAAGTATATATTCAGAGAATATAGAATTTAATAGAAAATATGACATGGATGGTTTCATATTTGTCAAATGTTGAAAATTTTGGAATCTTTATTGTAAAATTTCATCTCCTCTATCATTTAATGGAGATTTTTTTTCGTTAAGGTATTTTTCACAAAATTCACTAACATCCTATGTTAAAGGTCACTTAGTATGGAGCATTTTACCTCCAACAAATTGGTAAGTTGGCTTTGTTGAACTAAAGTATTCATCACCACTACATGCTATCAAATGAATTGGCACAATATCATGAACTTTAGTTGTGACTAAAAGAAATGAAATTCTTAGGCTATTGATCGTTCGTTATGCTTTAGATCACACTACGAAATTACTTTGTTTCTTTATAATCTATAGTTAGGAACTAATCTCCAATCAAATAAGAACATTGTTTCAAGTTCCAAGGTTAAACTCGAGTTTTCCTATTAGACTAAAGCTGGCACTAGAATATGTAAGAGGGGTAGAGAAGTGTAAAAAATGGCAAAACGTATATATACGAAAACATAGATGAACCACCTTCTCAACGTCATCAACACTCAATGATTTAAAACATCAGTTTTTATGATCCAAATACTCAAAATATCACAATAAGTCAATTGTATACTCCATGTACAGTATTGTGAGCATGGATCAAAACTCCAATACATATACGAGAGATAATTTACACAATAAATTGTTAAAGAATAGAAGAGCACACAATAAATTGTTAAAGAATAGAAGAGCCTACACCAAATACCAAATACATTCATACATTCAAATCCATGTCCTCAATAATGAATATTTCATATCTATTAATATCTCCTTACACATTGCACATGTGTCCCCTTTCTTATAGGATGATCGTATTAAATATACATTTACACATTACATGTACGTTTAACCCCATATATGTCATCCTTGGGGTTATTTCATATACATTTAACCTCATATATATGCCGCACTTGGGGTCATATCATAGCAACCTTATTAAAAAATATTTGTCCTCAATGCTTTGAAATTTATGATGTTACATATGATGAAACCAAATAATATGATTTCGTTATATCTCTCTATTCTTATTTCCCTTGGTAATTATCCATCTAATCAAAATCAAATTGTTTGGGTATTAATCTTTGTTGGTTTGTTGTTGCATAATTTTATTTTAGTTGATTCCATATAGTGTTATGATGATGTATCTAGTTTCCAATAGTTATTTTTTTATGATAATATCATGTTGAGAAAAAATATATTGATGCCCTATTCCATAAATATTGATGAGTCTTTCAACTTCTTCTCTGAGAATGTTGATATTAATCTTCTTGTATTCCATGAAATATTCCATAGTAATGAGGATGTCGATATGGTTTCATATTTGATGATTTTTCTTCACTGTGCATATGCCTTTCATTTCTCTTAATTTCAAAAATAATGAGATCCTTTATCCTCTTTGCATGGTCTTTGAATACTTTAGCCTTGGAAATAATGTCACCATATTTGATATAAACATCTTTTAGATGGAGTGCAACTTATTAAAGTATCTTCTGGTAACCACATTGAATCTTGTCTTTTTTATTCTTTTGAAACAATCATTTTTAATTCTATCTATCAAATTTCAATGTTTTTCTTAAGTTCTAAAATTCATTTACAATTTTACCTCATTTGTATTAGGGCCTCTTCAATATTCTGTCAATGTTTTTATTAGTCTATTCATATAACACCCTTCTTAACTTTGATAATGATCCTTTTCTTATTCTATTTACCTCATCCAATATTTGTATGTATTTTTTCAAAAAGTACATATTTCTTCATATCTCTTGTTAAATTTCCACCTAGAATTTTCCCTTGTCCGTTCTTATTGCTCTCTTCTTTGTCTTATTTTAATTCATCTTTAATTTTATACAATTCATTTATTTTTTTATCCTTTAAATTTTTATTTAAATATTTTACAAATGGTTTACATGTGTTTTTATATCTAGTATCATAATCAACACTCATCCCGTGCTCTCTAGCATACTCTTTCAATTTTTTCTTTTAAAAAATGAACCTTTTTATTTCCTCTTATCATCTCAACCATTCCAAGTGATTTATTTCATTTTTTATATTTGTCTTTTGAGAACTTAGGTATTTTCATTGACTCTCACTTGTGGTCTAACTCAAACCCTAAAATTGCAGCTTCAATATTTTAAGAATAATAATATAAAATAATTATTATCCTTCTGAAAATCTATTCCCATATATTTTCTGATTTCAACAAATTTTGAATCACCTTACATAGAAATCCTAATCAAACGTTATGATAGTTTTAAGTTAATACACCTTTTAAAATAATGTCATGGAACCTACCCTTTTAGTAGACCTTTCCACTAGTCCTTCTCTATAACTTCATCATTTCTAAGTATGTAATTATAGCCTATAGAATTATGATGTGTTTCCTCTATAATTTCGTAGGCTGGACCAAAATTTGATGTGCTCGGCTAAAGTTATGATAATTTTCCCAAAATTTGTTGAATTTTGGTCAATTCTGTAGAGTGAACTTGTATAGTATAACACATGTCTAGTTTTTCAAATATGTTTCCAAAATTTTTATCTAAACTAATTCAACATTTCTCTTCATACCCTCATAATTTCACATTTTAAAATTATATGAACAATATTTACAATGAAAATGTTAGAATGACTCATTTGAAACTGATTCTTATGTTAGTAGAAAATATTTTTTTTTTGGTAAATTAGGCTAATTCTATTAAGAAAACATATATGGTAAAGGGAAATGTTAGTAAAAAATCTTACCTTCCACATGTTATATCTTATAAATCATAATGAATAATAAGCTAAGACTTTTGCCACATATAGTTCGCTATATATTTTCATCGTTATGAAAAATTAGTTATATGAAATGTACTAATAAAAATATATAGTTAAAATTAAAAAATGACTTATTTGAGACTAAATTATGGATCAATCACAAATCCTAACTTTCACACGATACATATAGGAAATTGCAAGGAATATGAATCTGAAATGTTCATCACTTGTACTATATTAGTTCTCAATATCCTTGAAATTTCATTGTTTGAAACCTCCCATAAATAAGGTTGTAGAAAAAATACCAATATGACTAATTTCGAAGTAGCAAAACCTTAGGATCATTTTCTGTGATACCAAATAATATGATCCAAACACTAAAAAATAACACAATGAACTAGTGTTCCACATCATGTACAAGCAATGTGAGCATGTACTACATCAAAAACAGAAGTAAGAGAGATAATGTACATAATATGTAATATATCTCGCATAACCTAGCATAAAAACTCTCGTAAAATTAATGTTGTTGAATAATTAAATATTATTAATTCTTAAATTGATATTACATGAAGAATGTTCTTCTAATTCCTAATTACAAGAATATTATAGGAATTAATTATTATTTATTTTATTTAGAAGAATTTTTATTCTTCTATCTAAATAAATTGTATTTTCCAAGTTGGTATATTTTATGAGCTTTAGAACTAATGAGTCATAGTATTAGAAAATATATGGATAAGTGATTTTTTGTTCATAAGGAAAAATAAAATCTACATTGAAAAAATTAGAGATTAATGGATGATTTATTCGGCGATTTTAAAATTTAGAAAAATATGATTTACCAAGCAATTTATGCATGATCTATGGAGTGATTTTAGAATTTAGGAAAATTTTGATTTATGGGTGATTTATGGAATGCTTTTATGATTTATAAAAGCTATTGCATTTTCTTAATACTACTTATTGTAATCCTATGGGAAAAAATGATAACTAATGATAAAATACAGGTAGAATCAATCGAAGAGAGAGGCATGAGGGTTTCCAAGAATGCATTAAAATATAAGTAACTATGATCTTTGAAAATTATTGTGTCTACATATGGTTCATTAATAAATAAGAATCAATTTATTTTCTTTGAAACTTTCATATGATAAAGAATATAGATTATTTTCATGGGAAAACCTCCATGGACTTTCGTACAAAGATAAATTGTTTATTGAATTCTGAAAATATTTCTTGTGTATTGAATTATTAAAATATTTTCATGGCTAAATAATTGTATGAATTGAATGAGTTATTAGAATCTAGCACTAAAATATGTCTTAGTATGTTCCAAATTGTGATATATGTGTAAAAACTGAAAGAGTATTTTTAAAATAAGCTCGTTCTCGAAAGAAGCCTATTTCGGATATGAAAATTTCGTTTTCAAATTCTCAAAAACCACGCCCAAATTCTATAACTAAAATATCAAATTATTTAATATTTAAATCTCAAAATATGGGGTGCAAAGATCCATTTGAATATTCCAAAACAAGACACATGTGTAAAACTAGAGATAGGGTTTTTTTAATGAACCCATTACCAATAAAAACGTCTTTTTTTCCCCGGATTCGGGTGTATGATCTAGGACGTGAGGTGGCAGTCCCATTGCGTGAGACATGGCCTAGCCACATGGGCACACATGGGGCCTATCTTGCCACCCATAAATGCTCTAGCTGCTCGCACCAAGGTGCCTTAAATGCGTCTTCCCTTCAGATCTACACCAGTCCGGTCCGCAACCCTGAGCTCCTCTTCATGGCATCGTGCCCTCCATTGATGCCATTCTTGTCATGCTATCTTTGATTTTCTGTGCTCTCTGCTCTGAGATCCCCCTCGCTCTTAAAGACTCATTGTGAGATTTGCCTCCTGTTATCCTCGTCACCTCATTGCACTGGCTGCCAATCCGTCTCGCAGACTCTTCATGCCAACACTCACTCGACCTCTACGCCTCTATTAGCTAGCTTCCCTCAAGCTCATTCCTACTTTAGCATGCCGAGTAGGCATAGAATGAGGTGTTGCCATGGAAGAGGAAGGGGCCAATCCTCATGCCCGCCAACCTCCATTCACTCTCACAGTTGTTCCCCACCTCCTGAAGACAATTTGGCTCATTTCCACTATGAATTCTCCCTAGACAGACCTTGAGTTATAGCCATCATTACTGTCAGCATCCAGGAGGCGCCTTTGAGCTCAGCTGGGTCAGGGTCCAAAAACCGTCCCAGGAAATCTACAATCTCTCTAGTGTCTCCTCAGCACTCTCAGAAATCCGAAGCTCTGCTGGTCAAACTAGAAGGGCACTCCTCAAGCAGTGAAGGTAGTGGAAGCAGAAGTCTAGAATGCTCGATGGGTGAGAAGAGGAAAGGCCGCGCTATCCTTATGCACACTGCCACCACGCCAGAACCCACAACTCAACACTCAAATAAAGATGATGATTCCTACGATGATTATAGGTGTATTATCATTAAGGATCCAACTCCATAGCCTCATGACACTTATCATTATAGGAAGCCACTGCAATGAGAGGTTTCCTCTCTCTGTTTTGATTAATTTCTCTGTTAGCAAGTATTTCCTGAAAAATTTGTCAAACTCTTTGTCTTTGATGGTTAGAATTGGTTTCCCTACTAAGGGCAATGATTTTTGGACCAGTTTCCCCATCTGGGGCGGTCTCATTTTTGTTATTTTTGTTACTTTTGTCTTTTTGAACTACGCTCCCTCTAGAATTGGCTAGAAAAGCAATTCTGGAGGCAAGCTCTGACCTCTAAAGTATGTTCACAATTAATAGAATAGTCTAATTTAGAAAGAAAAAATCCTCTTTTGTTTTTCAAATTTTTTTTTTCCAGATGTTCGAAAGTAGTGCCCAAAGTTGATGACTAAAATAGGAAAAACAAAGTGCTACCATTTGATTTTTTTAGTGCGATAAGAATATTGCTTTATGTACATATAGAGAGAACTATTGTGTTAATTTTATTGAAAATAAATAAATTAATTGCATTCACAAATAAATAACTATTAAGTTCGATATTGCTTGTAAATATATAAGTTATTCACATGAAAAAAAATAGAATAATTATGTTGATATTTATTCAAAAGTAATAAGTTATTTGCATGCACAAAAATGGAACAATTATGTTGATATTTTTTGAAAAGGAATCAAGCGATTTCATGTAAAAGATTGCCAATGATGTTCTCATGATGCATATGAATTAAAATTTTAAAGAGAAATATTGGACTCTTGAAGAGAATAATTTCTTATGTGCATATGAATAATATCTAGTATATTTGATCTATAGGAAATGAATAGGTGATTTTACATGCATAGGGAGCTTGAGTCGTGCAGAAAGAGTTCAGATAAAACCTTTGCATAAATTACAATTGGTTGTGTGATTTGAAAAGGATTTTTTATTTATGCTACTTCTTGAGGAAATATTACAAATTTGTCCCATGTGTTAAATTATAGGAAAATATTTTCTATTGCATGCATAACAGCTACTGAGTCGGCTAACTTTTGGAAAAAGAAAAATCAGTGTTATATTTCTTGGAATATATATATATATATATATTATATTCGCGGAAGTATTTATTATGGTATAACTCTTTAAAAAGAATAGAAGAGAAAAATATTTCCTTGTATGCATTATTGAATTAGATTCTTGGAGAGGAACACTAGTAATCGCGTGCTTTATTGTGTTAATATTCCTTTGTAATATTCTTTAGAGAAATATATACACTTTCATGAATTGAAAAATATAGTTTTGGTATTAGATTTCTTGAGAAAAGGAAGGTGCAATCGCATAATATTGATTTTGGTAGGATTTTTTTGGGAAAAATAATATGCATTTGCACACCTAAAGAGATTAGATATGGTATTAGATTTATTTTTGTAGAATATTATGTAAATTTATTGGGATTGATCTTTTTTTAAGAAGAGATATCTCTTTGTGTGCATGAAATAATGAATGTTATTCGTTAAATCCCTTGGAAAATAAATGTCTTTATTTTTCCATGCAAGATTTATTGAGTTTCCCTTGGAAAGAAATATATGTTTCACATGTAAGAATAAAAAGCTATCAAGTTATGTTCTATTGGAGAAGACAAGTAGTTTCATGTAAGAAATTATAACTATTATGTTAATTTTGTTTGGAATAGAGCTTGTATTTTTATACATAATAGCCATTGCGAATATCTATCCTATGTGAAAGATGTTTTCAGAAAAGAACATGTATTCACATGCCATTTGGAAAATAAAACATAATTGTAGGAACAAAGACAATTTCTGGTTGGGTAGTTCTCTTGAAATCTTGTTATGCCTTTGCATGCACAAGAATAATATCTAGTATGTTACCTTTCCTTTGTAAAGAATATGAAAGTGCATGCAAGATTTTGTTAACATTTTGTTGGAAAGATGATAGTTGATAGTGATTTTTTTGTTACTAATTCATGTGCAATGATGTTAAACAAGAAATTTCATGGCCTTTTGCGTATGTTTTATGCATGAATACAAGTAGATGTTGAAGTCATAAATATTGACTATTGGTTTATTAATATTTTATCTAATCATGAGATCAACTGTGTTGACGAAAACATTAAAAATAAAGGATGGTGACCTGTGCAAAGCATAGTTCATGTTTAACATTGTGGCAGATAAAGCTTTGTTGGTCCATGTAGATGGAGGAATTCCAACTGCAGGATGATCCACCGATGGAAATAGTCAGAACATAAAGCCATATAGATTGATGATTCCTAGGTAAATGAAATCATGATGATTGTAATAACTCATAACTAGTTATGTTGCATTTAAAATGACTTTTTATGTAATATTTTATTACAATGTTCAAGCGGTGGATTCCCTTATAGGAAAAATTTTAAGGATGGAAGTTCATCTTAAAGTTTAGTAACCATGGTGAATCTTACTAGTCCCTAATATCCAAATTTTAAAATGCTTGATAATAATTTTGTAAAAATGTTTAGATTTCCAATTATATTATACTAGACAATATATAATATTGGAAATTTTTAAGTTGAAATAATTTTATATGATAAAATTTGGGCGAATTCATTTTTAGAAAAATGGAAATTGGCAAATCTTTTTTTTGGAATAAGCATGGAATATTATCCCACATGCGAATATTAGCCCCTAAAATTTTCCATACTCCCTTATAACCATTGAGTGAGGGGTGAACAACCTCATGAGAGTTTAATAATAAAATTAAATATTTGTTTGTTAACCTTATGAGGTTTCCAAGGTATATCAGTGTCTAATGATGTGATTTTTCGTTGTTCCATTATTATGATGTTAATTCCTTTCATGATTTGATTCTTATATTATCGAGTATGTTATTTACTAATTGAGTCTTAAAAGAGTAATGAAATCGATGCATAGTTACAACAAGAAATTTAAGTTAATGTGCTACAACAATGGCAATTAATGGTTGTGTAACTCACCATGCTTTTACTAAATATTTCTCTATGTAATTATGATGGTTATTCTAATGGTCATTGGTGGAATATAGAAAGAATTTTAGAAAGATATAGAATGGTAAATGTTGAAAACATTTCCTAACCCCGTGCATTTCCTACGAGGTTACTGGGGGATGTTACACAATAGCTCCTTAAATAATAGGAGAACCTACTCCAAGGACCCAATACATTCATATATTCCAAACAAAATTTCTTTAGTAATAAATATATCATATCTATATATACTTGTACACACATTTCACATATTGCCCCTCTTTTATTAAGATAGCCATATTAAATATACATTTATATATTACATGTTCACTTAAGCCCATATGATCCATAAAGTTTAATGAAAATTCCACTAGATATTTACTTCATAACATATTTAATAGAACTATGCTAAAAATATAAAATATACACTATGAGTGTGAATGTCTCCTTAGATTTCTAGGTATTCTGATTATTGTGTTATGATTATGCATAAAATAGATAAAATATGTAGAAAACAAATAAAAATAAAAAAAACTCACAGAACCATAAATTAGCACAAGATATAACATAGGAAACAATTTTGGAGAAAACCAAACTACAAGGTGATACCTCTTTGCTCTCTTTCTGTGAATGAAAATCAATGCAAGTACAGAGAAGTGAGGCCCCTGTCCCGTGCACTGCTAAAGTCTATAAACCATCTAGGTTTTATCTCTCCCCATCCACTCTCTATTAATTTCTTCATCCATGGAACAAAATTCACCTGCATATAATGGAATCACTTTTCCCCCTAGTGCTTTAGTTATAATATATCTCAATAGCCTACTAGTGGTTAGGTTTAATGTTGTAAACTCTTAAATAGAGCTACAATATCAAATATTATAGTCGTATTCATCATTAGCATGTGATCTAATAATTTTATATTTTGGTATCATATATAAATATCTCTTCATATATGTTTTTTAATTCTTTCCTTAAATCATCCCTTTTACAATTTTTCTCTCTACTCCTTACCTATTTTAATTTTTCAATCCCCTTCATGAATGCTTTATTAAGTATTTTATATATTATATAAACCATCACCCTTATTATTGATATCTTCTTTAGCTTGTCTTAATTCATATTCAATTTTAAGCATTTCTTCTATTTTTTTTTAGCCCTTATCCATTTTTTCTTCTTTCCTTAAATTATCCCTTTTACAATTTTTCTCTCTACTCCTTACTTATTTTAATTTTTCAATCCCCTTCATGAGTGCTTCATTAAGTATTTTATATATTATATAACCATCACCCTTATTACTGATATCTTATTTAGCTTGTCTTAATTCACCTTCAATTTCAAGCATTGATTCTATTTCTTAGCCCTTAATCTATTTTTCTTAGAACAATTCTTTAAATATTTCTCATGTTTAGCATAATCCAATATATACATTAATTTCTTCAATCACATGAAAGTTTAACCCTCAATATAACATTTTATTATCATATAAGCTTCCTTTAATATGCTTAAAAATTCTATAGGATTTATTTCATCTTTATCTTAATCTGCAATGAGTTTAGGGATTCCCATTTATTTTTAATTACGGTCTACTGAAAATCATCATATTACAACTTTGTTTCATTATTAAAACTTTTATTCATTAGAGAAAAATTCAGCTTAAAAGTGGCCTCCTAAGGAAAAACAATAAAATAATAGTTAAAATAATCAAATAAGAGTTACGAATTTTGGAGGAAAGAAGAATTCAATTTGTTTGTTATTTTTGTTCATGGTAGATAATCGTTGGATGAAAAACACCTCACATAGTACCTATTATACTTGAGAATGTATCCAAGACGATAAAAATTGAAGATGCATTAAAAAAATGTGTTGAACATGTTTTTAAATTGTATGTTCATTTTTTATCAATGTGGGTCTTCTCAGAAATATGCATATTGAGTACTCATTGGATGTGGAATTTTGGTTTTCATCCAACGAGTCTCTCCACTGAAAATTGAGTAAACCTACAAGGAGATAAGCCAAAAATAGAATTAAAAAAGGTACTTCTTTATTCTTTGCTCTCCAAAATATTTACATGTACCTATTTTTAAATTTAAATGAGTTTGATTGGTTTACATATTATGACATAAAAATTACATGAAAATTTCATGGGCACCTTTAGGCTGAAATTTAACCTAATTATATATTAACAATAATGATATCAAATTGTCACAATCATTTCCCAAGAATATTATTCAGTATGTTATCTTTCCAAAGGATTTATAATCCCCTCAATTCGACATCCAAATTAAAAAACTATGAAAGTATTAAGTTAACATGTTTTTTAAAACCCTATTTTGGAGTTTATCTTTCTAGTTGACCTTCCTTCTAGTGTATAGCAACAATTTCGTCTCTTTTGAGTATGAAATTTTGATCCATCCTTACTTTTGATTTTTATACACCAAATACATAAAAGAAACCAAAATTACACACCATGTACAGCACTGTGAGCATGAAGAAAACCTCAAATATCTATGAGAGATAAGTTATACAATAACACCTTAGATAGTAGGGGAACCTCCTCTAACTACCCAATACACTCATACATCTCAAATAACATCTCCTCAAACAACGGTTATATGATTTCTACATATAATTATTAACAAGTCATATTTGTGGCCCCTCTCTTATTAGATCGACCCTATAACATATACATTTAACCCCATACATGCCCCCCATAGGGTCACATTATATGCATTTAACCTCATCAGACCCCTTAGTGTTCTATCATACTATTCTCCTTCAAAATGATTTTTCCTCAAATATTTTCTATTAAGAGTGTCACAAGTGATGTGATCAAATAATAAGATTTCTTTTTATTCCTACATTCTTCATGCAATTTCTAAGGATCCATTCAAACTCTTTTTTTTTTTCATTGATAGTTGATTATTGCATAATTTTATTTTCGTTAATCACCAGTTACCAAATTAAAAAAAAAAAAAAAAACTAAAACTCCCATTCCAAAGTCATTAGTTCCTAGATATCCAAACAAAAAAAAAAAAAAAACATACAAATACTAAATTTCTAAAATACCAAAATTTCAAATACCATGTGAGTTTGAAGTTCAAAACATAGCGAAAAACTTGTTCCTTCATATTTGGATAATGTGGAAAAGGAATTTATTGTGATATCCAGATCCATAACTTGATTAAAGTAGTTGTTTTAAGTTTTTTTCCAATTATCATATGATCACGATTTGTAAGGTTGCATTCGCAAGGGTTTAGGTGTTAAACTAGAAAAATCCAGAAGAAGCACCATCCTCGATTTTAAAAATAATACCATTTGGTCTTTCAATAAATTTTCCTACATAATTATGAGCTTGAGCTTTCAAAATAAATCACTCCTTTGTTCTTGGGAAGGATTTGGTTTATGGAATTACACAATTAAAGTAAAAAATAGAAATGTGGATTAAGATTCAATTGGGTGTTCATTAAACGATGAGTATCATTGTATTTCACATAATGTAATAGTCATGAATACTCTAGTCCAAAAGATCATATCAATGGCCTGGGTGGTGGCAGAATGCTTCATGTTAAGACATATGGTTTCTGATCTTAGAAAAAGTTCTCATTTAGTAACTTTAAGTTTAGAATGTCAATAAATTCAGTTAGGAAAACATAATGGGGGAAGACATTGTCCATCAAATAATGGAGAATTTGAATTTGATTCTCATCTCTTTGACAGTATGCAAGGATGAAATGACCGAAAAAACAAAAAATGGAAATAATTGCATTTATACCTTAGTCAAAGAAGGCAGTCAAAGCTACGCACATTAATTGCATTTATACCTGCCACAATAACCCATAACATTATTTGCATTTATACCTGCCACAATAACCCCCATTACATTAATTGGATTTATACGTGCCAGAATAACAGCCATTTACCAATTACAATTAACGATCTACATATAGCTGTTGCATAGGTCAAACCATATCTACCGTCTCCTGTTCGTGTGGTGGCTTCTCAATTTGGATAATACCATGATTCACCTTACGATCTCTATGCATTTTCTTATAAAGTGAGCTCTATTTAAATCGATAAGCTGCGGCGTGTTATCCTCCCACCAAATTAGTTGAACAATAACCTTGGAAGTTGATATCTATTTTAAAATTCTCTTCTAAATATGATAAAAAATCTACATATGAGTTACGCAAAGGGAAGCAATTGTTAAGTCGGGTCATTTTGAAATTCTAATATCATAATACATTGACCGTTCCTGATGATCCGTGTGCTCAAACACAAAAACCAACTGCTCTGATTTTATTCACGCAGTTGGTAATGTGCTCTTCCCAAAAATTTTAATACTCTGTAGATGTTTCCTGAGTTCGATACTTTACTAGTAATATCCTAATGCAAATATAGTTTTAACTTTCGCATTAGCATAGATAGGTATTAGGTATTATGTATAACTTTTTAATTTTGTCTTGCTATTTCATTTTTAAACCAGAGTTACATGGTGGTAATATCTTTGAATTAAAGAAAGTATAAAAATAATTTTGTTTAAATTATAATATAATATTGTTTTAAAAGAATAAAAACTACATAGATGTAAAAAATTTAATTAATATAAAAAATTAGAACATTTAAACTACAATATTAAAATTATTTTATTATTATTATTTAAAAAAAAATATTATAAATTTAAAAATAAAATTTCATAAAATTTAGAATAAAATAAGCTAGTGAATAAAACTAATTTTTTTATATTAAAATAATTTACAAAATCTTTTATTAATAAAATAGATATAAATATACAAAATCTTTTATTAATAAAATACATATAAATATGTGAAACTTACTTTCAAAATAAATATTAACATAATATTATAAAGACTACAAAGATTAGTTTAATTTAATATAAAAGTTATATTTTTTTAAATAATTTTTTTTCTCAACAAATATAGATATGGTATCGATGTGAAATTATAAGGATTATTTTATTTTATAGTAATTTTTTTTATAAATTTTTATCTTTTTAAAATTTTTATTTAATTTGAATTTGAGTTTTTTATAATATTGGGATTAACCTTATAGTGTGTGGGTTCTTTTTTGAGAAATTCTATAAATAATCAAGTTTAAGTGAACTTTATTGTTTTTAGAAACCAAAATATAATGATTTGTTGGATATCTTTTAAATAAAATTTTTATTAATAATAAAGTATTTTTTCTAATATTTAAAAGTTAAAATGAGATTAATAGATTTCAGTAATTTTTTTATCTTAAGTTATAACAAATACATTTGAATAATTAGAATGAGTCGAAGTATTTTTTGAAAAATGAAGATATATGTTTAAAAAATGCTCCTTAATCTTTTTATATCTTATAAGTCATTAAACAAAAGAACTTTATGACACTTCTACTATCATATAGCAAAAAGCTAGGAATTGAGATATAAAAAGACATATTGCCTTGTTTTTCACATGCAAGACTTAATTCCTTGCCAAAATTTTGAATCCACTAATATATCTTATCAATGTTCAATTCAGATGAGTAGCACACTTGTAGTTTCTTTTAGTGATATTTACTAATGGTGGACTACTCTAGGACAATTTTCCTTCTTGGTAAGTTACTTTCTATTTTAGCATATTTATTGGAATTTGTGGTATTCTATTTTTCTCTCATTTCACCATTCTAAAAACTTTGAAGTTTTTAGAGTGCATTTGGTGTTTTCAAAATTCTAGTATGCATTATGTTTTGGAATATTGGGTAACATGTTGTAACTGGTTGATTTTTGACATTTATAAAATAGTTATATTTAAATGACAACACTTTTTTGAAATTGTGGTTTGTATAGAAATTGAAATTATTAATTCTTTAAAAAATTTAAATATATTAATTTTTTTTCAAATTATTATTATTTTTTTTAAATTATAAATCAATATAACTTATATAACTAAAAACCTTCTAATATATAAATTTAAATCTATTTTATTGAATAACTCATAAAAAAAAACTATACCTCACACAAATATTTATTAAAACATATAAAAAAAAATGAATTAGTCCAACTTCTTATCTAACTCATAAAGACAATGATCCTTGTGACATCAACTATTTGACCGAACACAATTTATAAAATTTAATTTCATTATTGATATAGAAGAAAAAGGTTATATATTTTTCTACTTCATTTTTTTCAAAGTAAATTAAGGATTTGAATGTTGTATGCAATAATTATTTAGCTAGTTAGTTTGATCATTTTATAAAGAGAAATTTGAACATTCAACTCAATCACATTTACTATCACTGCAAAGAACCCAAATCCAAATAGTATAAATTATTTAATCAAATACAATATAAATTTATCTCCATCATATCACACAATTGTGTCACCGAATACAAATTACAAAATCTAGTTTGATCATTGATATTTAAGTTAAAATATAAGTTAATGGTTATTTTTACAGACAATATTATCACCTCTAAGCTCTAACCTCACCATAACAGCAGTTTACAACAAGAAATGACTCAATTACTGCCTCTTTAAGGCTTAAATTTAATGGTATGACACAATCTGAGTGGCTCAAACTCTCACTACATGAAATTACTAAGGTCGGGAATGGATGAATAAATTAGGAAGAAGGGTATGACTAACTCGGTGGATTATATATATATATATATATATATATATATATATATATATATATATATATATATATTATAATATAATATAATATAATATAATAAATTGATTTTTATTACGGATTTTAAGAATTCTTAAAAACAATTATAACCAGCAATGAGCTAATGATGAGGTGAGGTGAATTATTTGAACTAGCTATTATCCATCTGATTGCAATATATTCTCCAAAATATGCAATTATATTAAGATGCCCTCCTGTTTGAGATAATGCCTCTATTATTGTGCTTACTTAGTTTGGATTGGGTTGTTGAGGAAGTTGAGAGATTCTCTCAACTTCTCTCTCTAAGATTAGCATTAGTTCAACTATATATATTTGATGTATCTCTGATTATTGGAATATAGAAATTAATTATTTGTGTGTGAATCTGTGTTCAATGCATGCTCTCATGATTTCTAATTTGGTATCAGAGCTTGGCTGGGCTTAATCCCTAATGGGAGTGCCCAAAACGATGTGAGAGTCTGCGTAATGTATGGTCTGTACATAGGTGTGAAAGTAAATTAAGCGGCTTGTCATATGTGAATGCTCGTTAACGATGAGAGAATCAATCTCCCACGAACTCATCCATATATTAAGCCTGTACTTCGCAGAAAGGTTGGAGAGCTCGAATCGGATCAATGTGAAAGAGTGCGGAGTGCACGTGATTTGTTGGGAATAGTGGTCAAAGATGCTCGCTGGAAAGTGCCTTGTTCAAGCGCAGAGCAGAGGGGGGGAGTTAGGAAGCTTGTAGAGGTGAAATGTTTAAAATCAATGCGGCACCCAAACATAATTAGGTTGCATAGAATCATTTTGCAGAAAACCACATTGTGTCTGATCTTTGACCTTATGGACTGCGATTTGTTAAAGCTCATGAATAGGAGAGGTCGTGGTTTGTTAGAGTACGAGGTGCGCCACATTTGCTTTTAGATTTTGAAAGGGCTGGTGCACCTGCACAAACAAGGATATTGTCAACGCGATCTGAAGCTAGAGAATTTGTTAGCCATTAATGAGTATATGTTTAAGATTTCCGATTTGGGTATGGTAAAGAAAACGCGGCTTTACATGATTTTCAGATGGAATTGGTGCAACTGGCAGCACAATTGCACGGAGATCACCCTTTGCATAGCGTATACCTACTTTCGCTCGCATTCTGTGTCATCCACACTTTTAAGGTTTGGAAATGACAGCAGTTTTTTTTAAAATAAGCTTTGGCCTCTGCATCGCATTGCTATTTCACTCACGCTGACTCTAATCCAAGAAGTCTGCTTGATAATGGTTTGGGTAGGACACCTCCCATGGGGTGGAACTCCTGGAACCATTTTGCTTGTGATATCAATGAGACAGTAATAAAGGAAACCGCTGATGTGCTGATCTCAACTAGTTTCAACGAACTTGGATATAAATATGTTAATTTAAATGATTGTTGGGGGAGCTCAAGCAAGATAAAGATGGAAAATTAGTTGCCGATTTCATAAATTATTGAATGATGTTGGGATAATTTCATGTATTTGTTGTTATGAGATTTGTGTATTAGAGAACCAATTATTGAACAAATTAGAATTATTTAAATTAGTCGTTCTTGACGTTCTACAAGGACGAGAGAACAATTGGCTAATTTGATTGTGTGAATTTGTTATATGCTGATCTTGTTGTGCTACGGGCCAAGGAGCATCAGTTACAGGTTACAGTATGAGAAGCAGGTCAAGTTGTTAGATTAACTCTTGAACACATTCAGTATTCAGACCATTTGCCTAGCCATTGATGGATAACCGAAAGCGAAATATTCGACAGATGGTGATTGGTCCATAGGATGGTTCATCACTTGTCAGCTCTTATCGCGGAAGCCCCGACGAGATGAGTTGTCAATACTGTTGATCTTGCAAAGTTCATTATTGCTGGTCAGAAACAAATGTATTTTAAATGGGTTGAATGGTAGCTCGAAAATGATGGAGAAAAGAGCGTTTCCTATGAGATCTCAGAGTGGGTACAAATGTTAATGAAGACCAGGGCAGACAAATGTTTGTATTAAATTAGTGTGTTCTCCATTTTTGTAATGTAGGCATTAAGGGGGGGTGTTTGAGATAATGCCTCCATTATTGTGCTTACTTAGTTTGGATTGGGTTGTTGAGGAAGTTGAGAGATTCTCTCAACTTCTCTCTCTAAGATTAGCATTAATTCAACTATATATATTTGATGTATCTCTGATTATTGGAATATAGAAATTAATTATTTGTGTGTGAATCTATGTTCAATGCATGCTCTCATGATTTCTAATACCTCCATGGCCGCTTCCACATTCTATTACTATGTTCTATAGAACACTATAGCTACGTGGAGAATAATTCAATGTTTTCTTCAATAAGAAAATATATATACTCGGCTTGGACATCACCACGTCTCTTTTAGTGGAACGGCCGCCGCTCCATCCGGTGTTTGGTGATGCACATGAATCTGTAGCGCTTTTACGTGATATTTTTAAGTCAAAAAGTGCCCAAATGATTCCACAAAGCCCAATACAACGAATCCCGTTGACATCTTTTATTACTTAGAAACATTAAAATATTATTTCCTTGCATTTCCCAAGTCGTTAGCCATATCACTTTGGGTTTATGCCTGTCATGATGTCATCCCGTACTATTAACAATTTGACTAACCACGTGGCAGATGTTTAAGAAATTTCTTAACTATACATGGTGGGTTCAATTTGAAATTCTGACACCGTAAACCTTTTCTTATGATTCGTGTGGACTCGAAGATAATAGCCAACTCGTATTGATCTTCGATTGAATATTATAATCGCTCCAAAATTATTAATACTACATGGACGTTTCTTAAGTTCTATACATTCATAATAATATCCCAAATCAGATATGGTTCTAAATCCTAGATTTAGGTCTTCACATTAACTACAAATTTGTAAATTCCTCTAATAGAACAAATTTTGAACGCCTTTATATCCACACAACTATTTATATTTCCATGCACTCGTTGTTTCCCATTAGTTGACATCTCACATGTCCTCAACTTACTACATAGGAAGCATTGCATATATTTTTCTTTGTATGAAATATTTTTGAAGAAGTAGATGAATACATGTATTTCGGAATTGATTTTAACAAGAAGTTTAATTGAGAGGACGGCAGAAAGAAGAGAATTTTAAGAGGGTGTAAAGTACTATATGTTCTTCAAGACAAAAGTAAAGAGACAGAGTTATGGGATTGGAAAATGATTAAAGTGGTTTTTGGGCTCCTAGTTTGTCCAGTGATATTATATGGGTGTGAATTGTTGATCAAGTGCTTAGTGTTGAAGCTCAAAAATGGAAGTGCTCAGAATTGATTGGAAACTGAATGACGACGAAAAGCTCGTCGCGAGGAATCTGGCACTATTCGTTTCATCGAAAACCGACTCTGGCTGAGGAAGATAGAGTCTGTTGTTTGTTTTCATAAACAACTAAAAAAATTGCAAAATGGACAAAATGCTAACATGGTAGCCTAGTCACCAAAGGAAATGATATTCTGTGAATATTTTGTCATTTTCGTCCAATGACACTTTGACAAGTTTCACTACAGAACTCTCCGGAAAGTTTGGAAAGTGAATTTTTTTTTATATTATCTCCAAACGTCGAATTTTCAATTTTAATGGTCGAATGAAGTTTTTTACATGGTTGGAATAGTCCAACCAAAGGCAGACACATGGTGCAGCCAGAGGCCGCCATGTGCCCCCTCTGATGGAGCATTATATGGCCTCAAATATTTTATAACTCCAAAGTCCGAATAACATATATCAATGGTCGAAATATTTTTATATGGTTGAAATATCATATAGTTCTAAGATCCGAATTATTAACAAGTTCAAAGGTTTTAACCATATGTAATTTGATGCAAAACATATGTTGGCAGAAGGGCAGATGTCAAGGGTCGACCCCATGACCTCCCTCAAACAATGCGACCTCATTACCAACATATCACAGATCAGTTCTCATTAACATATGCATTCGACATTTACTTATTTTCATATGGTATGAGTGGCGGTGGTAAGCAGGGGGCCAGACCTGCGGGCCAACCCCCTAACCACAGGACCTAAGACAGAAGTCCAGGGGCGACCAGAGTTATAGTTAAGTGCAGGATTAAGTTAATGTGAGTTTATTTAAACCCATGAACATATTCAATTTTCCCTAATCCTATTTTTAAATGGGATATGGTTAACACGCTCGATTAGCACTATTCCAGTGATTAAACTACACTTTACATAATTAAACTATAATTTAATTCAGCGAGAAAACTGGTGGAGTCCCCAAATTCGGCGTTGCCCCCCAATTTAGCGGCACTAACTAGAGTTATCTCCAGATTTACTGGGGTTTCCTAGGCCAGATTTAAGGAGGCCATAACTTTTGCAAAATTCTACCAAACTGGGTTGCAAAATAGTCCATTCTGGATGATTTGGACATTCTCAACACATTGAAGTAGGTTTTAGGAGTAGTAGATGATTGGAAACAACACCTTCTGTGCATTTTAGCTAATACAGAGGTTGAAGGCATGGAAGCTGGACGAAGGAGTTGTAGCCTAGGAGGGTAAACTCCTTCATAAAAACACCGTGTTAATGGGTCATTTGATAGTTTTCTCTACATTTTATTATTTTTGTTCAACATTATGTTTTAATGTTTAAATTGCTCATTAATTTAATATAAAACTCAATATATTTACCTGTTTAATACTCATAAAGACCTCAATAAACCTATGCACATGAAGAAAGTGATCAGTAAATTGTTTATAATTCTGAAGATGAAATTAGCACGAGAAAAATAACATTTAGATTCAAATCAAGGTGGTATCAGAGCCTGGTTGAAAGGTTGAAAGGTTATTAGCTTGATTTTATTGATTTTTGTGCAAGTAGAGTTTTAATGGTTGCAAATTTGTGATGCTTATAAGGTTGAAGTTATAGAGATGAGAAGGGAAACTATTGGTTGCAAGTCTTGAGGTTAGGACCAGAAGAAGGAGAGCCACAGGGGCACCATCGCCACCCAAAGTTTCACTCACAACTACACTTTAAGCACCTCAGGTTCTACCTCTAGCTAAGATTGAAGAGGTACAGGTTGCACCACAAGTTGAGCTTGAATCCATAACCATCATGTGAGGTGTTGGACAGAATGAGGTCTTTCAGAAGAGGAATCGTGCAAAAAGGATTTCTATGAATTGACTGGAAGGGTTAGGATTCTCTTTGAAGAGAGGGACAAAAAGGATGAAGATAGGGAATCAAAGGGCAGTGGAGGAAAGCCTCCTCCATCTCCACCATCTTCATCATCATCCTCATCTTCAACATCAACATCATCTTCCATTTCCACAACCAAAACTACCCATAATCACTCAGAAACCCAAAAAGGAAAAACTCCCTTACTCAAACTTGATGTCAAATTTGAGCTTCCAATGTATAATGGTGAGGTAAATGCAGAGAAATTGGACAATTGGATTCGTCAATTGGAGGTTTATTGTAAAACTCAGAACCTTCAAGAAGATGACATAAAGATTCAATTGGCTTCCTTGAGGACGGAAGGATCAACAATTGTATGGTCGGAAGTAAGGACTCAAGAAGAGATTAAAAACTACGTTAAGATCTCAATGTCTTGGTCAAGTTTTATTTCTGCCATTAAAATGCAATTTATCTCTTATATTACATGGAAAAATCCATTATGGACTGAAATAATTTTAGACAATTGAAAGGGAAAAGTGTCCAAGATTATACTCGTGAATTTAGGAGAAGAGCTCTTATTTTGGGTATTAATTTATATTCTCAAGAAAATTTGTTAAATTATATTTGGGGTTTGCGCAGTTACCTTATGCACACTTCTCTCATTTTCAATACCACAAACTTAGATGAAGTTTTCATTCAAGCCACAAATTTAGAAGGAAGAGGGAAAAAAAAATATAGAGGAGAAGAGCGATAGTTTCCTTTAGTATGATGGTAAAGGAAAGGGAAATTTTATTGGAAGAGGAAAGGAAAATATCTCTATAAAAAGAGAGAAATAGACACTCACATGTGAACATTGTTTTAAAAATTTCCATGATGAAGACCATTTTTTCCAACTTCATCCACAGTCAAAGCCAAACAAACTGAAATCCAAAGAGAAGGGAAAAACTTTTGCTATCATTGAACATGACTTAGGTTCAGATTCAGGAGATGAAATAAATATTATAGCCATGGGTTGAAAGGTGAGAACATAGAAAACATTAGTTCTTCAAATTTTTCTAAGGTAACTCAAGATGAATATACAAGAATTGAATGTTTCCATATTAGAGTCGTTTCTAAACATACCAAGATAGACACACTATTTGATAGTGGTTCTCAGCTAATTTGATTTCCAAAGACTTATTTAGAAGCTAAACCTTGAAATGGTTACACATCCAAGACCTTATCCTTTAGGGTGGATATGCAAGAATGAAAATTTTCAAGTAAGAAGGAGGTGCACTCTATGGTTTGCCTTCAATTCAAACTTTCTTGTTGAAGTTGAACATGATGTGGTGTTGCTTGAGATTTCATGTATTATTTTAGGAAGTCTTTATCTTCATGATAAGAAATCAATATTTCATTGCCATGAGAATAAGTCTAACTTATTTAAATATGGAATTGAGTACATAGTTAGAGCGCATAAGAAGAAGACAATTTTTTCTCTTCTACATGTCGAAGAAATGAATAGAACAGTGAATGGAAGTCAAAATTTGACTTTGTTAATGATAAAGCATAGAGATGTTTTGAATTAAGCCTTTCAAATTGTGCATCAAATGAATAATTTGATTTCATTAAAGTTTCTTATGCTTTTAATGAGATGTTTCAAGACTCGAACATGTTGCCTTTTAAAGGAGGTGACCAAGATGTGAGATATTTACAATAGGCAACATCAGTGTTTAGCAGTGTTGGAAACAAGATGCCGGTGCAAGAGAGTGAAACGGTCAAAGAGAAAACGACAAAGCAATTTGAAAGTGAAGGCATAGGTTCCAAAAGTGATAATTTTTTGTTTCCAAAGGGTACATGTAAATGGCAAAAATACATGGTCAAATGTTGATGCAAGTACAAAGCAAGAGAAGCTAAGAATCGACATGATGACAGCGTTTGAGGTGAGATAGTTTTTAAGTTTCCTTTTATTGATAATTGACATGGGAACAAGTTTGTTTCTGAAAGAACAAATTACTGTCTGAAAATTCAAGAAAATTTCATCATGACAGTGTCTATAACAAAAAGAGAGGGTCTCCAGAGTCAAGGAAAAAGCTTAGTTTTGTGAAAACATTAAGTTGATGAAAATGGGAAAATTTTAGTGGGTTGAGACTGAAAGTGTGATGGAACTATAACCTCATCCACATGTTCAGTAATCAAAGATATTTTGGGGTCCAGAAGGCTTCTAGTGGGGGGCAATGATCAGGTGCTCAGTGTTGAAGCTTAAAAATAGAAGTGCTCAAAATCGATTGGAAAGTGAGCGACAATCAAGAGCTCTTAACCAGGAATCCAACGCAATTCGTTTCATCAAAAACCAACTTTGGATGAGGAATATAGAGCCCATTATTTGGCTTCCTAAACAACTAAAAAAATTGCAAAAAGGAAAGAATGTTGACATGGCAGCATAGTGAGCAAAGAAAAGTATATTCTAATAATATTATGTCATTTTCACCCAATGACGCTATGAAAAGTGTCACTACATGATTCGCCAAAAAGTTTTGAAGGTGAAATTTTTTTATATTATCTCCTAAGGTCGAATTTTAAATTTTAATGGTCGAACGATTTTTTTTTAATTGTTGGAATAGTCCAACCAGAGGCAGATAGGTGGTGCAACCACAGGGGCTGAAATCGTTTATAACTCCAAATTCCAAATAACATATATCAATGGTCGAAATATTTTTATATGGTCCAAATATCATATAGTTCAAAGGTCAGGCTTCATAGTTCTAGGGTCTGGATTATTAACAAGTTCGAAGGTTTTAACCATATGTAATTCAATGCAAAACAAATTTTTGCAGAAGGGCGGAGGTTGGGGCTCGACCCCACAAACTGCAACAAACAACACACCCTCATTACCAACATACCACAACTTAGTTGTCATTAAAATATGCATTCAACATATACTTATTTTTATATGGTATGAGCAACAATGGTAAGGAGGGGGCCAACCCCCTCACCATAGAACCTAAGGCAGAAGACTAGGGGCAATCGAAGTTACTCTTAAGCGTGAGATTAATCTAATGCGGGTTTATTTAAACCCATAAACATATTTAATTTGCGCTAATCCTATTTTTAAATGGAATTTGGTTAACCTGCTCGATTAGCGCTAATGCGATGGTTGAAATCCACTTTACTTAATTAAACTACAGTTTAATTCAGAGGAAAAAATGGTGGAGCCCCAAAAATTCGGTGCTTCCCCCAAATTTATCAGCCCTAACTGGAGTTATCTCCATATTTAGTGGGGTTTCCTAGGCCAAAATTGAGGAGGCTATAACTTTTGCAAAATTCGACCAAAATGGGTGAAAGAAGAGTCTATTATAGATGATTTGGAAATTTTGGACACATTGAAGTATGTTTCAGGAGCAATAAATGATTGTAAACCTCACATTTTTCACATTTGAGCTAATACAGAGGTCTAAGACATGGAAGCTAGACCAAGTAGATGTAGGGCAGGAGGGGTGAACTCCTTCATCAAAACACTATGTTAATGGATCATTTTATGGTTTTCTGTACATTTTATTGCTACTATTTAGCATTATGTGTTAATGTTTAAATTTCTCATGAATTTAACATAAAACTCAATATATTTACATGTTTAACAATCAAAAACACCTCAAAAAACCTATGCACATGAAGCAAGTGATCAATAAATTGTTTATAATTCTGAAGATGAAATTAGCACAAAAATACTAACATTCAGATTCAGATCAATTGTGGTCTAGAGACATCCCTGTCTCAAAATTGAAAAAAATTGAGAAAATAAAAAAAACACTTGATCATGAGCAAGTTAAAAATAAAAAGTTTGGTTCCTTATTATATCATGTTGAGTGAAATGATAGTTTCCCTCATCGAAGTAGTTTTTATGGTGCATATCATAAGGTACCTAAAAATAATCGAGCAAATGCGAGTAGGTAGCTGCCCTAAAGATATTTTCAATGAAGACATGAGTGAATGAAAGAAATCATTGATGAAAGAAAACAAAAAATTGATGCAAAAATTGAATATTTACCTTAATGGTTGTCCCACAAATAGCAAGAAGTTAAAGATTTTTTTATGGAGAATTTTCATAAGCCTATATGGGTAAATGAGTTGGTTAGAAAGAAGAACTACTATGTTTCGAAATTCAACCCCACTTGTGATCTCGAACAAAAAAGATTACATTGGAGCTAGCATCCCGTCTAGAGCAAAGATTCATATTGATCAATTATGAACTAACTCGCTTCAACTTCAATGTGAAATGGGTGAGTGGAAAATACCTAAAGAAGCTTGGTAAGAATGAGTGTGTACGTTTTACACTTCTAGAACAATGGAATGAGAAAATATTTCATTTTGGAAAGTGACGCTTTCAGAGACATCAAAGGAAGCTATGGTAGTATGCTATCATTTATTCCTTGGCATTGTATTTTTAGCAAAGAGATTATTAGAAGGTTGGCTCAACTCACCATTAATTTGAGTAAGAAAATGATTGAATTGCAAAAGGTGAAAATCAAGGTGGCTATTTGTCCCATAGACGATTTTAGTCTCGTGGATGTTATAATTTCATTCATTCATTCATTCAAGAGTAACTTAACTCAATTATATATTTTAAGAATATTTAGAAATTTGATGGAGAGGAGTGAAGCCAATTGTTTAATGTGGCATATTTCTAAATCTGCAATCAACCATTTCACACTTGAGCATAAAGTTCTTTGGATGTTATCTCTTCAAGATTTTCATTAATGAGAGTTGAACTAGCTATGTATTTTGAAGGCTAAAGGTAATTATTGTTGTTGAAAATTATTAACTACATGTCATAAGTAATTATTGAGATATAATTGTTAGAGTTAATGGGATAAATGTATTATTCCAATGCATTATAGTAGGTAGTGATTATTATTGAAAAACAAACTACAAGTCAACACCCTTTGAAGTAATTATTGTCATATAATTGTTAGAGTTACTGAGACAAATGTATTGTTTCAATGCATTCTTGTAGATGAATGTGAGTTGTAATCTATTATAATTATTCCATTAATATAAATATGAGATCCTATTGTATTTTTGAAAATATATTAGATGTAATAAGTATCTCTTCTTTTGTGCTTTTCTATCTATTTTGGTATTAGTTTGTGTCTATGGGTTTAGCTTCCTTAGGGAAGGGTTGAGAGACATGAGCTCTTATGGATAGCTGATTAGCACAGGGGAATAAAATAAACTATTTATTGAGAGCTACATATCTCACATAATGTTTGTCCATTAAAATATTTTTTTCTTTGATGTATGACGATTTATTGAAGTGTAGTCTATGTGGGAATTTTTTGGAACCAAATCTATCTTTGGCCAGTAGGGAAACAACCCAATGTAGAAGAAAACCAATGATAGATATTACACATAAAAGTTTCACGTGCAAAGTCATGTGATGAGCCAGACACTCAATTTCTTGTAATTGTTGTCTTCTATTTCACAAGATCGGCTAGTCCAATCGATCTGGGAAGAGTTCATTTGAGAAAAAATATCTATGTGGTTTTGCAGAAATCTACATGGATGTTTATGCTGATCGAAAATTAAGTTCATCATCATGGTTGGAATGATGGGAGCCGGAGATAAATTTCAAAAAGAAAAAGAACGAAAGACGTATTGTATTGAAAATTATAAAGGATTAGTTGCCAAAGTAAAAGGACTTGGAATCCTATCCATTTTCATTTCCATAATTATTTTTGAAGGAAGTACTATAATTATGGTCACTCATTTTACCATTTCCATTCCCAGCTTTGTTAGGCGTAATGTTTGGTTATGATGATCAAGCTATTTCATGTGTATTATTTTTCATTACAATTAATTAAGGCGAGTAAAGGTGCCTCTAGCATTCAAGACTTATTTTTTGAAGGAGATTTACCAAGCTTATATTCAGTTCGATCTTAATTTTTGTTTGGGGATTTAAGCATCTTAATGTTCACTAAAATGGAGAATGTGATCGAATGTCAAAAAGAGAAAATATTTATTTCAATTTTAAATTGGATTCAACATGTTGAAAAGTACCAAAATGAAAGGTTTATATCGAAAGGGGAAATGAAAAAATAAGAAGATTATACTTATGGGAAAAGAAAGAATCCATACAGTTTTAAGAGAGGTTTTATTGAAAGAAAGAAGAGAAAAGACGATGACATTGAGATAATTCTTCTTATTTTCTGATATCTTGTTAATATTAATGACATGGTGAAGTTTTAAAAGAGTGATGGGTGAATGTTGTATTATTAAACTCATTCATATTACTGATAATATTTTTTATATATTCTACTTGAACTGTAATGAAAATGATGGTGATGAGAGGGGTTTATATTTTGGATATAAGATTTCTATTAATGATTGATGATAAAATTTATGTTGCTTTAAATTATTTTGAATGCTTGTTGTACTTGATTTAAAGTTATGTAAAATTCATAGATAACTTTGTGTTGTTGTAAAATATTTTGAATTCTTGTACCTGATTTAAAATGATGTAAACATGTGCAATGAGTGCATGAGTAGTTGTACCCAACACTCCAAAATTTTTCTCCAAGATGTAATGTTTAGCCATATGCATCCTCACGTATTTTGTATGCCTTGTTGAATCATTGCTACATTCATTAGTGTGGTAATAGATGTAATTATGTATTATGGATCCTCCTTATATAGAGGGTGTGACATCAAGTTATGAATTCAACCATTGAAAAATATGAGGTTGGTAAGTGGGCTCATCTTTAAGCATGACTCTGAATTGGAGATTTGAGTCTTTGATTAAAAGGTGAAGTGTGAGATGCAATATTATCAAAGTATGAGGGACAAAGTTAGAGATTTTTTAACATATTGATGAACCATATAAATGAAAACAAATCCAAGAGAATTGGTGAGTACATCATATGTCACACACGTATTTTGGTAAATGAATTTCCTTTTGTATGGGCATCAATGATTACTTGTTTGCAAGAAGAAGTACGTAATTTACGCAATGATCATTTTTATGCAAGTACAAGGGGAATAAAAAATATTAAAAAATATTAAATTCAAGGATGAAGCAGTTCATGAAAACAAGGAGAATCATTAGAAGTTGTACAATAATGAAAATGCTAATGAAGGAGAAAAAATGTGAGTCATACATTGTATTTGTAAACAATTCAATGATGTCATGTTTGACGTCATGTATTGTTCCTAAGATAATATTTTATTTTGTATCTCAATAGTCTATGAGAATTGTATGTACATGAGTCAAATGATGGTGTAACCTTAATGGAACAAAGTGCACTCCCATAATGCTCATGGTAATCTAGAAACAAATTTGTAAAGTATCACTTGTAGTTAATTGAAAGAAGTTGATGTGATGTTTGTTATAAGAAGGAAACCACTTGACGAGTGATGGTAAGGGGCATCCACAAAAATCTAGAAGTGTAATGTCACAATGTGGTTATGGGTAAGCAATTGAAAACCTAGGATAATGATGATGGATGGGAAGATAAAGGTACATGTATGAAGACATGTGGAATAATGATACAATGAACCATGTACATAAAGGGAATCTTGATAAACTAAAGATATTAGTGGTTGGTTATCCATGCATTCCAATGGATTTTTGTTCCATTATATGGACGTAAACATTTAATGTTTGCATATTTTGATCAGGATGTTTTTCAGATCCTATGATGAAATGAAAAATATATTGATGAAGACATCAAATAATGGAGATAAAAACAAGTTAGGTTGTAGTTAATCCATTTTCCTATTATGTGGTAGTGTTAGGGTTATTGGGAGAAATGTATTGTTCTTATGCATTGGTATTCAAATAATTTCTTATAGAGAATGTTGTTTTCCAATAAACATAACTTGTAACATCATTATTATTAATGTTGTAACTAATAGTTATAGTTATCTCTTGTATTTATTGGGAACTTAACTGCGCTCAAGTAGATGGATGCTATGTCAAGGGACTGTCCATAAGCTGACTTCCGGATATAAACAAAGGCTATAATAGTCCTCCCACGAGCTGCTTGCCTTCCATAAGAAATTATCCCAGGGAAATAATCCAATTCGTGGTGATGTTTAGCAGTTGTTCTGGATGGACCTAGTGGGCCTACAATTCTAATGCTTCTAAGCTAGCAGAGATAAAAGAGTAGGGTGGGTGCCTATCCTTCACCCCCAGGGAAGAAGAGATATCAAATTGTGGATCGATTTCCTCACCTTATTTATTATTATAAATATCAGCCTAGATCCATCTTAACTTCGCATCTACTAAGCTTTGAGTGAGATTAAATCTCTTCTCACTCTAAAAGAGGTAATTCTCGAATTAAAATAGATCTAAACTAATTTAGTTTCCCCCATTTAAATAAACTATATTCCATATAAATGTTAATACACTTTATTTTTATTTTTATTATTGTTTTATTTTTATATTAGATGAAGAAAAAACACCTCAACAATAAAAATTCCCATTTAGCCACCACCACATAACCCAGTAAAACAAAGAACAACAAGATTATAAAAATTAACATCGATTTTAAAAATGTGGCTACGAGATTATAAAAATTAGCATCGATTTTTAAAATGTGGCTATGTCTCGTTCCTTGATTTATCATTACAAACATTTTTTTGACACTTTACAGAAGCTTAAGTACTTCTGAAAATGGTTCAATGTCTCACTGCACCATGGAATTACGAAATTCAGGGAAGAGACAAGCCAATGACGAAGAAGGATAGGGCTACCACGGTGTATCCACCTGTGAGGTGATTGTAAAAGTTTTAATTTTCCGTTTTCATTGAAATTCTGTAATATGATGGTCGATAATATCCTTAATTTTCATTACATAAAATATATATTACTATATTTTTATTATATAAAGATAATTCAAAATTAATAGTATTTAATATTTTTATTATATAAAAAAAAATTCAAATCTATAAAAATTAGTAAAATTAAATTTTTTTTTTTTAATATATTAAAAAGTCCCAAAACGTTTAGACTACCCTGGCCTTCACAATAGCCTCGACATTAAATTACTATGATCTATATTACGTTGCGGAGGGTTAATGGATTTTTGTTTTGAAATTAGTGGAAAGTCACTTAGGGCCGGGTTAGATTTTCCTTTACATCAAAATTTATAAATATTACTAAATATTTAAACTAAAATTAGTGGAAAGTCAATTATAGCTTCCATTACATCAAAATTTATAATACGCACGAGGATCATGCAATCTATAGTACGTTGCAGGTATGTGGAGGATTATGCCATTTCTGTTTTAGAAGAAATTACACGTACTCTATCCCGACACGCCTAAGTTTTTTAAAGAGGAAGGACCGCCACCTTCGGCGGTGGCTGTGGACATAGAATCTGTTTCGGTGTTATTGTAGCGTCATTTTGCAATTCATATCTCATAATACATTAATCTTTCCTTATTATGCTGGTGCAAAAGGACGAAAACCAGCCACTCTGATCTCTGATCTAACCACTCTGATCTTTGCCTAATTCCTTTTATTCGTATACTTTGAAATGTGCTCTCCCCAAAACTTTTGACACTCCATAGATGCTTCCCAACTTGTATACGTTAATAATAATTGTAAATGCCTTAGTTGTATCATGGAGCTATTGTTTGTTTCACAATTTTGTCAGTTCTTTTTTTAACCAAAACCAATTTGACATGGAAACAATAACTTTGGAAAATAAGTGGTTATATATATAATTTGACAGTTAGTATGAAAAGTGTTTATGTATGTATATGGTATTTATAATTTGAGAGTAGTGTAAAAGGATATTGTTAAGAACAATATTATAATTAATTTAAAGAAAATGTTCAATGTTGAAATAATAGTTTTAGAAAAGAAATGGCTATATATATAAATGCACAATTATATTAATAAATAATAAATGCAATTAAATATAGATATGTATTAATGGTATAGTTCTTATATTAATCACAATATTAATATTCATGTTGATAAATATATAATAATAAAATAACTATTATAATAAAATTATTATTATAATAAAATTAAATTATAAATTCATATTAAATATGGTTAATTTATTAAAAATTAAATATTATTAATTATTATTGTAATTATTTTAAAATACTTATTGGTATTAGGGGTTAATTATTATTGCTATGATTATTATTAATAATAATTATTATTACAATTAATAGTTAACCACCTTATTGTTCGATTCGATTTTAGATTTTGTGATTCATATTGATTATGAGATTTTTTTTAGAAATAATTACATCATTACTTTATTTTCTACATTTCAAATTAATTAATGTTGTTCATATTGAAGAAAAAAATGAAAAACTCAATCTATCCAAATATTTAAATATCACACGTTCATCTCATTCCAACTTTAACCATTAAAAATTAGGTGTTAAGAAAATAAATTTTATTTATTTATTTTAATAGTAATAATTAGTTAATACCATAATTAATAATAATATTTATTATTATTTTAATATCATTATTTAATTATATTTTAATATAATTATTTAATTAATAATGATTATTTAAATTTAATATATTAATAATGATATAATATAATATCATTGCAGGAGGTAAGGCAGTAAACTATGTAAGTAAACTAATAATGATTTTGAGATTGCTTGCACTAGCTCTTGTTTCTTTCTCGTAGTAAATAAGTAAGTACTTGAGGTTGAGATTGCTTACAATGCTCTTGATTAGTAATATAATATTATTAATTAATAATATTTTTATTTATTAATTAATAATATGATTAATAATGATTAATTAATAATAATGCTATTATATAAATTTAATATTGTTTTTAATTAACAAATATTTTTTTTTTTTCTAAATTGTGCTAATTCTATTAATGTAAACATTATAATACAAAACTGCCTTAGTTCAGCTGTGATAGCCTGAAACTGGGCTTGAAGGTCAAGCTTAATCCCGAATATGAACTGTCCAGGTAGGGAAACCAGCTCTAAAAAGATAGTCTCACCACCCTTGTATAGGGAAACCGGTGGAATAGTTATGACAATTGTTAAGAGAAAACAACAGAAAGCTAACACTATCGATAACAAAAACCAGTATGCTGCTGTGGATAACAAAAGACCAGTAACTCTATCAAAGTAAACTAGTTCAGAGACCATACTGCGCCATGTCATGGCATAGTCAATTGGATTTGACAGGAGAGGGTTGTTCCTCCTCAATTGGGCATCCGAAGTCATCCCCAGGGTCTTCAGCATCAACATCCACGTGTTGAGCTCCTGCGTCTTGAACAACATCCGCGTTCACCTGCATAGAGAGGAGGCCCAGGGAGGGCGTTACTCTGACGGGAGGTTCGCTCATATCAGCACGAGGCATTGCAGCAGAGGTGGACCGAGGGTCGACGGAGGTGGGATAGGGATCAAGAGAAGCAGGAGTGGAATCATGCCAGGGAGGAGTGCGAAGTGTGGCATCCTCACGCAGGGTAATAGTGATATAAGCCGTAATGGAGGGGCGATTAAAAGCACTATCAAAATGCAGCTCCGCTCTCTGCGTGTTCTGTCGAATGAAGTGGGTATCAGAGGGATGAGGGACAGAGGAGGCAAAGTGACGAGAAGCTTCATGAAAAGGGGAGGTGGGTGGATGGCCATGGGCAGAACCAGAGGGACAATCAGTGAATTGCCTACTGGAGGAGGGGCGATCACAAATAGAGCCTCCGCGAGTGCCTCCTTGACAGCAAGTCATGCGCTTCCTGAGTCTAGGCATGGCGGCTTCGACCTCGTGAACCTCGTGAACCTGGAGAAGCGCCGGAGCAACGAACGAGCCAGAAGGAAGATGAGGAACGATGAACGCTGGGCAGAAGGCGTTGTGAGAGAAATGCACACCTGGAATAGTCTCAATGCCACTGTATAGCGAGCAGCGCCGGCCTGTATGTGTACGAGCACCGGGCTCAGCACATTGCACAGGGCAAGCACCACCCAGAGGAGCCAAACAATCGCGCGAGGAGTCGGAGAGCTCTGCGAAAATTGAATTGGCATCCATAATGCAATTACCAGGCAGACCAGGGAGGTTGAAGCACCGTCACGGGAGAGAATTAACTGTGCGGTCAGGTGGATTGAATGCGAACTTAATGGCGCCATGGAGGGCCATGTGGCCACCACACACCATACGCCTTGGGAAATGGCCGGGGCCGGCTGTCCCATCGGGCCTAACAACCATCCGCATCCGGAAATTAACAAATATTACTAATAATTAATTAATTAATTAAATTAATTAAGTAGTAATAATACTAATCAATTAATAATTTATCTTTTTAAATTGATAATTAGTTAATAAATTAAAATTAATTAACTAATTAGTGAACTAAAAATTATTTAGTTATAACTATTATTTATCTATATAGATTTATATTAATAATAATAATAGTATTGTTAATTTAATAATAATTTATTAAATCATGAACCATGAACTCAAGGTATTTGTATTAAATCTAAGGATTCAAATTATAGACATTATGATTAATACTATACTCTATGAATATGAATATGAATCCTTATATTAATTACGAGAGGGGATTGATATTATAAATCCAAGGGATCAACGCTAAAAAGTGAAGTGATTATAAACTCAAGGGATAAATATCATAAATACAAGGTATATAAACCCTAAAATAAACATGTTTGACCATGATTATCAATACAATGGATTTACATTAATGCCTAGGATTACTATTATAAACACAATGAATATTATTATAGCCTAGGAATATAAACCCCTAGATTAATAAAACCAAGGGATTGATATAATAAACTCAGGGGATTATTTCTAAAACCCCAAGGTATTATAAATGGAAATAAATAATATTAAACCCAAGGGATTAATATTATAAAACCAATGTATATAAACTCAAAGACAAATATTATAAACCATAAAGTAAACATGGTTTACCATGGTTCATTCTCATATTGAAATTTTTTTTTGCACAATGCGACTTTGGTCCATGGTTGACCAAGGTTGAACATGACTAATTTTCAAATTGAGACAATATTTTTCATAATGCGATGCTGGACCATGACTGATTTTCATAATGACAATGGACCATGGTTGACCATGATTATAAACCCAAATGATTTATATTAAACCCAAGGAATTATATTATAAACCATATAAAGAATATTACACCCTATAAATATGAACCCTTGGGTTAATAAACTGAACGGATTGATATTATAAACCCAAGGGAATAGTAAATACAAGGGATTAATGCTAAAAAAACAAGGGATTAATATTAAACCCCTACGTATATAAACCCTAGTATAAATACTATAAGCCTTGAGAGAAACATGTTTGACCATGGTTTACAATAGTTTATTTTCACAGCGAGACAATATTTGTCACAATGTGACGTTCGACCATGGTTGACCACGATTCCCCACAGTTGATTTTCATATTGAGACAATATTTGTCACAATGTGACATTGGACCACTGTTGACCATGGCTGGCCATGAATATAAATCCAAGGGATATATAGTAAACCCTAATATTAATATTATAAACCTTATAAATAATATTATACCATAGGAATATGTACCCTTAAATTAATAAACCCAAGGGATTGATATTACAAACAAAAGGGATTAATACCAAAACATGAGGGTATTATAAACCCAAGAGAATAATATTAAACCCAAGGTAATTATATTATAAACCCAAAGTATAAACCCTAAGATAAATATTATAATCCCTAGAATAAGTATCGTTGATCATGGTCCATTTTCATATTGATACAACATTTGTCACAATGTGACATTGGACCATGGTTGAGCGTGATAGGTTTTCATATTGAGACAATATTTGTCACAATGGCGCATTCCACCATGGCTGATTTTCATATTGAGAAAAAATTTACATAATGTGGCACTGGACCATGCTTGACCATGCTTAACCATGATTATAAACAAAATGGATTAATATTAAACCTAAGGATAAATATTATAAACCCTATGAATAATTTTATACCCTAGGAATATGAACCCTTAGATTAATATACTCAATGGATTAATACTATAAACCCAAGGACATGATAAAACTAATGGATTAATATTAAAAACTCAAAGGAATAATATTAAAAAAAGGATTAATATTATAAACCCTACTTGATAAATACTATAAACCATAAAATAAATATGGTTGACCATGGTTTACCATTTGTCATTTTAATATTGAGATAATATTTGTCACAATCTGATGTAGGAAGAAGGATGGCAATGGCTTATTTTCATATTGAGAAAATCTTTTTCATAATGTGACATTGGAGCATGGTTGACCATGATTGACCATGGTTGACCATGGTTTACAATGGTTCAAACTCAACCATGATTGATTTTCATATTGAGACAATATTTGTCATAATGTGACATTGGACCATGGAAGATATTTATATCGAGACAATCTTTTCCACAATGTGATGTTGGACCATGGTTGATCATGATTGACAATGATTAATTTTGATATTAGGAAAATATTTGTCACAATATATCATTGGACCATGGTGGATGAAGATAATAAACCCTTGGGATATATATTAAAACATGGGATTAATATTTTAAACACTATGAATAATATTACACCCTAGGAATATAAAAACTTAGATAAATTTCACAAGAAATTGATATTGTAAACCCTTAGATTGATTGTAAAACCCAAAGATATTATAAATTGAATGAAACAATATTAAATCCAGTGGATTAATATTATAAACCTAAGGTATATAAAACATAAGATAAATATTATAAACTATTAAATAAACACAAAGGATTTATATTAAACCCAAGGATTAATATTATAAACCATATGAATAATATTATACCCTAGGAATACAGACCCTTAGATTAATAAACCCAATAGATTGATATTATAAACTTAATGAAATAGTAAACTCAAGGGGTTAATACTATTAAACCCAATGGAATTAAAAATTAAACTCAAGGGATTAATATTATAAACCCAATGTATACAAACCCTAAGATAAATACTATAAACGCTAAAAGGAACCTGGTTGACAATGCTTCTCTATGAAAATTATCCGTGTTCAACATATGGTCCAGCACTGAATTCTAAGAAATATTTTCTCAATATGAAAATTTACCATGGCTAACCACGATCACTACCATGTTTATTTAGGGCTTATAATATTTATCTTAGGGTTTATATAATTTGGGTTTATAATATTAATCACTTGTATTTAAGATTATTGCCTTGGGTTTAGAATACGTTAGGTTTTTAGAATTAATCCCTTGGGTTTATTATTCTCTTGGGTTTATAATATTAATCCCTTGGTCTTATTAATCTAAGGGTTCATATACCTAAGGTATAATATTATTCATATGGTTTATAATATTAATCCTAAGGTTTAATATAAATCCCTTAGGTTTATAATCATGGTAAAACATGGTAAACCATGTTTACTCTAGAGTTTCTAATATTTATCTTAGAGTTTATATACCTTGGGTTTATAATATTTATCCCATGAGTTTAATATTATTTCTTTGGGTCTATAATCCTTTGAATTTTTAGTATTAATTCCTTGGGTTTATAACATCAATCCCTTAGGGTTATTAATCTAAGGATTCATATTCCTAGGGTATAATTTTATTCATATGGTTTATAATTTTAATCTCAAGATTTAATATAAATCCCTTGGGTTCATGGTTCAACCATGGTAAAAAATCACATGAGACAAACGATTTTTTCAATATTAAAATCATCCATGGTCCAACATCGCATTGTGACAAATATTGTCTCCACATGAAAATTAATCGTAGTGGACCATGTTCAACCATGATTATCTTAAGGTTGATAATATTCATTTTAGGTTTCATATACATTGAATTTATAATATACTCCATTGGGTTTAATATTATTCCTTTGGATTTTAAGTATTAATCCATTTATTAATGTGGTTGTGATAGTATTATAAGGTAAATGATATATTTTAATAATATTAAATGTTAAATTTTTTTTTTAAATTTATTAACATTGTATTCAATGATATTTTTAATTATATTGTTTGTAATATTAGTTTGAGTTTTATTCTTATTATTGTTCTTTTCCATTCTATTTATTAATATTAATGCATTTAATATTTAATATTAATATTATATAATAATTAATATTTTTGTTAATAATTGATTAGGAAATGGGTTATTTTTAACATTGTGATTAATATTGAGGGTTATCAATTATTTTTAAACTTACATATAAATAATTGCAATGGATTTTATATATCGACCAAATCAAAATAGAGTCACTACTTTATTCTTCTCTAGATTTGGATATGGAATAAATGTGTCTATATATTTTTGTTATGTTCAACATCAACATTTTATAGTTGATAATAAATTTTTTCTTAGACTGTAATGGCATCGAATATTTTATTATTGTTCTATAGTTTTGCGTGAGATTTCAAGAAGTGAGTTTCACTATATCTTCCTAACTCTTGATATTTGCTTGAAATTTCATGAGCTTGAGTTTATATTTATATTGTGCAATGTTATTTATATTTAGTGCCAATGGAAAGGAAAATTTCATTCAATTTTCTCTATATGAATTGGTTTGACTCATAGAATGTTTCTATTACACAGTGGTATTTATGTTTAGTGAAAGTTCCAAGGAAAATTTGATTCAATTTTCTGCATATGAATTGGTTTCTTGGGAAATCAATTTCATCAATAAAAATGTGGGAAACAATAGATACCAATATCCCATTGATTTTATTTAATTTTCTACACATGAACTGGTTTGTTGGGAAGTCAATTTCATAACAATAATGTGGGAAAAAAGAGATACCCATATCACATGGATTTGATTCAATTTTCTGTACATGAATTTGTTTGTTTGGCACTCAATTTCAATTTCATAATAATAATATGAGAGAAAAGAGATTCTAGGCTTACAGGTTCATGCCAATTAATTTACTTGTACAAGTCATTAGATATTCTTACTTTCACAAGTCATTCTGCAATATGTGGAGATTATTACCATCTTAAGTCGAGCTCACATAATAGGATAAACAATATTAAATCTATTTAAATTGCATAATAGTTAAGTCTTCCTCATCTATCTAATCGAAATGAGTCTTTACTGATTTTAGAGTAGAAACTAAGAAACTATTGAAACTACTAAAATATAAGAGTGTTGCTTACACAATATAAACTTTATTGAAACTATTCCAATGTAACAAAATATAAAGGAATACAATAAAAGAGATGCCATATGTTAAGTCCCTATAATATAAGTGTAGCCCCGTATTGACATTGTTTGTGTATCCCCCTTATTTTTATTGTTGTGCCCATGTAGCCCCGTTATTGTTATTATTATGCCCCATAGAATCCCACTATTTTTATTTTTATGCCCTTACATTATTATTTCTATGCAGGCTCCGATTATATTATGACCCCTTAGACTCCTATATAGAGAAATGAGGTCTTATCATTTCTGTCATCCAAGGATTGTTCATTTAAGTACTGTAAAGGAGGTTTCCCCCTCGAAGAGGCTAATTTTTTAGTTGTTGATCTATCTTTTCTTCTATTTTGTGAGTTTGTTCCATAACATTTACTCTCAGAGCTTTGAATTTTCGGGTTTTTTTGTTTCAAATAGGCCATTGCAGTATTTTCTCTATAACCTTTTTTCTACTAAGATTAAGAAGCTCAAATTTCAACCACATGGATCTAAAATTGTGGTGAACTTCATGTAAATTTTTTTAATCTTGGTTCGATATATGTTAAGAGATATGATATGAGGAAGATAGGGTTTTTGCAATCCATAATTCAATCTCAAACACGTCACCTAGGGAAAGTATTCATAATTTTCTTTCCATGCATCAAATTTGAATTTAATAAAAATTAATTGAAATTTCATGGAAACTATTTTCCCGTGCATTTTTTCATGGCGGAAGGTCAAAACCGTTACTTGTGGTACTTCATACAATTTCACTCTACTAATCCAGTCTATAATCAGGACATTGTGGAGATCAGGCATAACTATTTCTCGAAGAATTCAATATCGATATGACTTGTTTGGTTGGAAAGATGACTCAAAAGGCTACCACAGGATGAAATTTTAGACCTTGGAGATATAAAATTACAGAGATACAAAAGATTCAATATCAAGCTACTAGAAATCAAGAAAAAGTTGTTTATTGTTTCTCATATTTGCATAATTTTTGTTTGAAAAAACAATTTGAAGTGATTGAAGGGGCATAGTGAAGCATAAATATCATTGTTTGACTCCAAAATGAATCAAAGAAATAAAATGGAAAAAAATAGTAAGAAAATAGAAAGCTCTATTATGACGCATGAAGAAGAGGAAGAAATGCAACATGATATATCAAAATTATGAGACCAAGTGCATCAAGTTTCACTCTCGCAAAGAGTAAAAAAATTTAAATGGAAGCTAAGATGTATGGTTTGAATAATGGTTTAAAATCATACATGGAAGGTTTGAAGGATGGCTTAAAAGAAGGTACGGAAGGTTTGAACAAATGCTTGACAAATTTTCTACAAGAAATGATTCCTAATTACGAAAAGGTATTATATGAATCTCATGATGAAGACAAAAGAAATTTTAATCATGATTTCATAGTCTCTAACATTGGATTGAAGGTCCACTATATTCCAAAGATCGATATGAGGAAGTTTTATGAAAAGGGTCTGGTAACATGGATACTATAGATGGAGAAAATTTTTGATATCCATCATGTGCAACACCAAAAAAGGGTACACATTGAAACTTTATATTTAGAACCAAATCAGTTTGTATGGTATCATTTTCTTTGTTCTCGTAAACCCCTTGTCACTTCTTCAATTTTTATGGAGGAAATCATATCACATTATGAGGATACAAAGAGCAACACCTTCTTTACCCAAAAAATAAATCACAAACAAGAGGGTTCAATGGTGGAGCACATTTAGGACTTCGAAAAATTGAATATAAGGGTAAGTAATATTCCATAGGAACATAAGATTGATTTCTTCATAGGTACTTTAAAGGATAACATCCAACATGTGGTTCTCCTTTGGGAAACTGATTCATTCGAGAAGAAATTTTGGGTGGCAAGCGAATTTGAAAGACAAATTATGGAATACGGTAGTATAGGGCTCACAACTATAAACATGGAAGTGTTTCTTCTCCTAACCTTCCATAGCTTACAAGAAAGACACCACAATAATTGGAGAAAGAAAGAGATTTTTTTTTTGTTACAGTTGTGATATCAAATACACTAAAGGTCATAAGTGTGATGAGAAGAAATTATTTTACATATATTTTGAAGAGGAGGAAGAAAAAGAACAAGAAACATCAACAAAACATGATATACACAAAGAGCCAACCTTAGAGAAAGAAGAATTGAATCCTACCGTACCTTGTAATACATTGGTAGGATTTTCAACTCCTCAAACTCTCAAGATAGTAAGAAATATCATGAAAAAAAGGTAATGTTCCTGATTGATTCGAGTAGTACCCATAATTTTATTCATTGTAAGATAGAAAAGGAATTGAATTTCTTCCCATTTCTAGCACTAGAGTGTAAAGTGATGGTTGCAAATGGAGGAACTATAAATTTCTCTAGAAAGTGCCATTATATCAGGTTAACCATGGGATAACATGTATTGAATAGTCCAATGCTTTCCATTCCAATGTGTGGTGTGTATGTTTTAGTAGGAGTCCAATGGTTACAATATTTAGGTATGATAGATTTTAATTTTCAACAAATTTTCTTGAAAGATTTTTAGAAAGTAAAGGAAGTTGAATTAATGGGTATCATAGGGAAACCGGGAAATATAATCAGCTCTAATGGCTTGGAAAATATTCTAAAGAAAGAACAACTAGGCATAATTGCACAATTGTGCTCACTAGATTCAAACATCAAAATCATATATTTCTCCATGTCTACAAAACATATTGGAAAATCACACGAAGGTATTTGAGACTCCCAAAGGGCTCCCACCTATTTCTGATCATGATCATGTTATTCATTTGAGTCTAGGAATTATTTCTTCAAATATCAGGCCTTAATGATATCCCTATGCCCAAAAGAGTGAAATTGTACGTATGGTTGAAAAAATTCTAGAGGTCGGTATAATTCAACCTAGCCCAAGTTCTTTCTCTGCTCCAGTAATATTGGTGCATAAGAGGGATGGATCATGGTGCATGTGTACGGATTATAGGGAGCTCAACAAGATCACTATTAAAGATAAATTCCCCATTCCTATCATTGATGAATTTTTTGATGAATTACATGGAACATGAATTTACTTCACCAAGTTGGATCTTCGTTAAAGATATCATCAAATTAGAATGAAGACTGAAGAGATTCCATAAACAACATTTAGAACTCGTGAGGGTAATTATGAATATTTGGTCATTCATTTTACCCTTGCTAATGCAACTTATACATTTCAAGGTTTGATGAATTCCACTTAAAACCCTTCCTTAGAAAATTTTTGTTAGTATTTTTTGATGATATACGAATATACAACAAGTCTATGACGGATCATGTTCGACATACTAAAATGGTGCTAAAACTATTAGAGGAGAAACAATTCTATGCAAAAACCTTTGAATGTTTCTTTGGAGTATAGGAGGTGGAATATCTGGGTCATATTTTATCTCATGAGGGTGTTAAGGTAGACACTTACAAAATTGAAGTCATTAATAAATCGAAAATCCCCACAATCATAAATAATATTCAAGGATATTTTGGATTGATGGGGTATTATCGCTAGTTTGTTAATAATTATGGGAGAATAACAACACCTCTAACAACATTATTGAAGAAATAACCATTTTCTTGGACTTCAGAAGCAACTAAGGCCTTTCAATATCTTAAAGAGGCAACGTGCGAAGCACTGGTCTTAGCTCCATCAGACTTCACAAAAACCTTTATTATGGAATGTGATGCCTAAGGAAATGGAATTGATGTTGTTCTAACGCAAGAAGGAAAAATCATTGCTTTTGATATTTTTGCAATCAAAGGAAAGTATTTAAAGAATCCTATTTATGTGAAGGAAATGTTGGCAATAATGCATGCACTAAAGAAATGATAACCTTACTTAATGGGATCCTGGATGCGAGTGTCTGACGGGTTTAGTACGCAGACGTGTGGGCATAAGTGGGTGGGTGCTTGGCGTCACACTACCGCCATCCAATTCAGCGCAAGGCATAGCATTAGTCTCATGGCCAACGACTTCAATGCTGCATTAATGAAACTCTCTCTCCGACGCCAGCCTGTTAGCATATCAACCATGCCGCTCCAGTCCAGATTCATTGAGGCAACTCCTTTGGGCTCGATTTGTTCAGTTGTTGCAGCTGAGCCCTGCTCTTGGACCAGCACTGGGAAGCGGTGTGCTCTTGTCTGCTGCGTAGAATTCATGTCGGGTTTTCATTACACCCACAACCCATTTTGCTATTGTCAGTCCAATTCACCTTTTGAGCGGGTCTCAGCCCTCCCTGTGGAAGCTCCCCAACATTTCTCTGTGGATTGGGCTCCCAATCTTCATTCTACTGAACCTCGCTTCTCCTGGTTTGCCCGCAGCATCATTCCTCGCCTCCGACAAAGAATGAGGTGCAGGAGACGCACTAGCTGAGGGCTTGCTGCTCGTCATCCTTCAACTTCCTCCTCTAGCTCTTCCTCCCAGTCTTCTGAGCACTTCTCCGGTCGTTACCCTGCCACAAGGAGTGGCCATGGTAGAGGGTGTGGCCCGTCCTCTCAAGCTCATGGCTCCCTTCAGACTCCGGGCTCTCCTCGCCCCCCTTCCGCTCCGTCCCATTTCGCCCATGTCTGCCTCCCTTGTCCTTCATGTCACTCCACCTTCACCACAAAAATATATTTTGAATTCCAAGCTGATACCGAGACTGAGGGAGGCCAGGTTCCTGAATTGCCCTTGGAGAAGAATGTCATCGAGCAACATCTTATTCCACCCTCCGACAGGAGGCAGAGTCAGGAGCACTGTCACAGCACAAACCCAGTTACCAGTATCCCTGCAGGTCTGAGTGATATGCAGTGTGGCGGCACTATTGGCAAAGACACCCTGCAATCGATGGATGAAGACCCATATGAATATGGGTGCCAGATTGTGGAAGAAACGCCTTCCAATTCTCATGAATCCTAATCGCGTCTTCAATCACAGGTTTTTGTCACTCATAGGATGGTTGGGTTTTGATATTTGGCATTTTTGTTTTCACATTGTTCATGTTCAGAAATATATATCTTTGTTTAACAGCCGGTTTCCCCTGTGTGGGCGGCCTTCTCTTGTTTGTTTAGCTTGGAACAGGGTTGTAAGCACTGTTTATGACTTTTTTGAACGAAACAGGGTTGTGGGTATGGATTTTGTGCATTCTGGTAGAGATATCAGTTTTTTTGACAAAATGCAGTAATACTATGCAAGATCACATGAGGCTGAGACCTCCTTGTAAAAAACTTTTGTATCAATAATAGGAGTAGACTTATTCAAAGAAAAAAAAAAAAACCAACCTTACTTAATGGGAAAAAACTTCTAGGTAAAAATAGATCATTATTGTCTTAAATAATTTTTGGAACAAAAATTATATTCATAAGAGTCGGAAAAATGGGTCACAAATATGTTGGGTTATGACTTTGAAATCATCTAAAAAAAAGGGAAGCAAGATTTTGTTGTAGATGCACTCTCAAGAAAGGATGAGGATGTGGAAGTATTTCTTTGCTCCATTTCTATTATACAACCATATTAGTTAACTAAAGAAAGGGATGAATGGAAAAATGATGAAGAAGTGTGGGCATTCATTAAAAAATTGCAACAATATCTGTGTACATCTAATACATTTAGCTAGAAAAATGATTTATTATGGTCCAAAGATCACTGATATATTTGTAATAATTCCCAACTCAAACAACATATTCTTTTGGAATTACACACCTCTCGCTTAGGAGGGAACTCACTAATTTTAAAAACTTACCACAAGGTCACGACAATTTTTTTTTTGGGATGGCCTTAAATATTATATTCAAATATTTTTGGTGGAATGTTATGTTTTCCATCAAAATAAGGTTGAGACAATTAAGACCCCAGGTCTGTTACAACCTTTAGCCATTCCAATTCGACATTGGGAGGAGGTTTTAATGGATTTTATTAAAGGCTTGACCAATTTTGAATGAAAGATTGTCATCATGGTGGTAGTTAATAAACTTACCAACTATGCACACTTTTGTACAGTTGTTACTACATTTATGAAAGAATTTCAAAATCTACATGGAAGCCCAAAGATTATTGTAAGCAACAGAGATCCCATTTTCACTGGAAATTTTTTGATGGAATTATTTTCTTCTTTGGGTACTTAATTAGCTCATATCTCATCTTATCATGCTGAATCTGATGGGAAAAATGAAATAGTGAACAAATGTTTGGAATGATGTTGTCGTTGCTTTGTATATGATAAAAAAACACAATGGGTCAAGTGGTTGCCTCTGTATGAATGGTAGTAAAACACTTCCTTCTATACTATAGAAAAAAATAACCTATTTATGGCACTTTATGGATATCATCCATCGTCCATCACATAATATTTAAGAGAAAATTATAACATTCAAGAAGTGGAATATAACATCGAGCATTAACAAGAAGTTCTCCAAATCTTAAAGGATAACCTCACTTTAATAGATAATCGAATTAAGCAATAGGAAGATCAACATCATACCGAAGTAAGTTTTGGAGTAGGTGACTTGGTATTTTTATGACCACAACCTTATAAACAAATGCCGCTCATGAAAGCTAAGATGGATAATATATTATCACCAAAGTACTATGGTACTTAGAAGGTGTTGAAAAATATTTCTACTATGGCATACAAATTGAAGTTTTGTGCATATTACCAAGTGCACTCATTTTTCCATGTTTCATGTTTAAATAAGGTTATAGGTGACAAGATCTCAGTTAAATGAATATTTTCTGGAACTTGACGAGGAAGGAAATATCATATTGGAACCTGAAGCAACGATGGAAACAATAACCCACCAACTAAGAAATCGATCAATTTCAAAGTATCTCAATAAAATGGAAGAACTTTCCCGTTGAAGATTTCACGTGGGAGGATGAGAATTTTATACATAAGCATCCATAACTACTCAAGAATTGAAGAAATCAGTTTTTTTGAAGCAGAGGGCCATGTTAGGTCCCTATAATACTATTGTAGCCCCTTATTGTTATTCTTAGTGTAGCCCCCGTTATTTTTATTCTTGTGCCCATCTAGTCCCCTTATTGTTATTATTGTGCCCCATAAAATCCCAATATTGTTATTCTTATGCACTCACATTATTATTGCTATGTAGACTCTAATTATATTGTGACCCCTTATACTCCTCTATATAGAAAGGAGGTGTTATCATTTGTATCATCCAATAATTGTCTATTTATGTAAAGTAAAGGAGGTTTCTCTTCGAAGAGGAAATTTTTTATATCATTCATCTATCTTTTCTTCTATTTTACGACTTGGTTGCATAACACCCTCACTCGTTGATAACCATAAAAACATAATAAAAATTGTAAAATAAACAACTAAAAAAACATAACAGCATTTTATTGAAAACCAACATATTTTTATTACGTTTTCCTTATAATTTCTTAAAAGTAAATAAAATATTCCATAAACATATTACAAAACAACATATTTATTATGTTTTATATGTCCATAATTTTTTTCAAACCCTTCGTATAGAAAATCCATCAATTCTAAAAATTCAAAACTTGGTTGTACCCATTTGTTGCAAAATTTGATATTACTCGGCTGCAATCTCTTATTTTTTTATTAACTCTTGTCACTGTATGCGTATGATATTCTCTGTAACAAATTGTGAAGCTGATTAATACGTAATAAAAATATAAATTTAGATCAGGTACTAAATTGAGATGGATTTATTTGCAATCTAACAAATTGTGAAGCTGATTAATACGTAATAAAAACATAAATTCAGATCAGGTGCTAAATTGAGATGGATTTATTTGCATTCTACAAGAAATTCTAATATAGAATCTTCTCTTCTTATTTATTTTCATAAAATTAATATAGGGTATCAAATGCATTTTCTTCAATACTAATTTCTTTTTCCAGAGTAATAAAGTACGACCAAAATCTCATTCATAATATAAAGAAATCAAATTATGTGATATGTTCACTCATAACTATGGTGATGAGGCGTTTTGAAAATTAAAGCAGTAGATTACATAAGTTAGGTTTGTTTTTCAAGGTGCTGTGAAAGTGTGGAAATTGTCTATGAATTGTCGAAAAGCATGTTATCATGGATCAATAAAGCTCCTTTTTATAAAGAGATTTAAAATCATTAAAACTTGATATTTAATTGATAAGAATAATGTTTTTATAAATTTTGAGTCTTTTAGTTATGAAGCATATTAAAAATATTATACATTCACACATCAGTAGTCCGTCACAACTTTACAAAACCCTCCCTCCTATTCTCGAGAATTGTTGAATATCCACTCGTAAGAACCACTAATAAAAAACCATGTCCAAATGAATAAATTCGAAGGAGAGAGAATAAATGGCCTTACTCTTTAGCAACTTATTTTGAAAAAAATAAAAAACCTTTTCATTTCCACACACATGCTGTGTGAATTCCCTACGCTGTGTAAAATTTAGCCATAGGCAAGTTGTATTTCTCTAGTATTGTGTATGCCTTGTTGAATCATTCCTACATGCATTAGTGTGGTAATAAATGTAATGTACTGTGTATCCTCCTTATGCGGAGGATGTGACACCACGTTATGAAGTCAACCATTGGAATATACGAGGTTGGCAAGTGGGCTCATGTTTAAGCGTGATGTTGAATTGGAGATTGGATTATTTGATTAAAAGGTTAAGTGTGAGATGTAATATACTCAAAGTAAGATGTATTAAGTTAGAAATAAAAAAGGTTAAGTGTGAGATGTAATATACTCAAAGTAAGATGTATTAAGTTAGAAATCAAAAAAGTTAAGTGTGAGATGTAATATATTCAAAGTAAAATGTATTAAGTTAGAAATAAAAAAAGGTTAACTCTGAGATGTAATATACTTAAAGTAAGATGTATTAATTTAGAGAGGATCTAACATATTGATCAACTATATAGATGAAATTATTTTCTAGAGAATTGGTGTGTACATCATAGGTCATTTATGTATTTTTGTATTTTTGTAGATGAATTTATTTTTATATGGACATTAATGATGACTTGTTTGCAACAAGAAGTACATAGTTTACACAATGATAATTTTTATGCAAGTACGAAGGGAAGAAGAAATATGAACATATGAAATTCAAGGATGAGGCTGAGAGTCATGAAAACTAGACATGACATAAAGGCCTTTGATGAAGCAAAGTGAGAAATAAGAGAATCATGAGAAGTTGTAACAACAATGAAAATGCTACAGAAGGAGAAAAAATGTGAGTCCTACATTTTATTTGTAAACAAGTCAATGGTGTCATGTTTGATGTCATGTATTGGTCCTAAGATAATGTTTGATTGCGTATCTGAATAGTGTATGAGAATTGTATGTACTTGAGTCAAATGATGGTGTAAGCTTAATGAAACAAAGTGTACTTCCATAGTGTTCATGGTAGTCTAGAAACCAATTTGTAAAGTATCACTTGTAGTCAATTCAAAGCACCTAATGTAATGCTTGTGATAAGAAGGAAACCACTTGGGGAGTGATGCTAAGGTTCATCCACAAAAACCCACAAGTGTAATGTCAAAGTGTGGTTATGGGTAAGCCACCAAAAACCTAAGATAACGATGATGGAGGGGAAGATAAAGGTAGATGTCTGAAGACATGTAATGGAAGAATGATAGGATGAACCGTGTACATGAACCGAATCTTACTAAACTAATGGTTGTAGTGGTTGGTTATCCATGCATTCCAATGGATGGTTTTTCCATTATATGGACGTAAACATTTTCGTAATGTTTGCAGATGTTAATAAAGATGTTTTCACATCATGTGATGCAAAGAAAAAGATATTGATGAAGACATCGAATAATGGAGATTAATACATGTTAGGTATTAGCTAATCCATTTTCCTATTATGTGGGAGCCTTAGGTTTATTGGGAGAAATGTATTCTTCGAATGCATTCTTGTAGAGAATATTGTTTTCCAATAAACTTAACTTGTAATTTCATGATTAATAATTTTGTAACTAATTATTATAATTATGTGCTGTATTTATTCTGTTATTATATATATCAGCCTCATCCATTGTAACTTCCAAAGCTTTAAGTGAAATAAAATATCTTTTCACTTTAAAATAAGTAAATCTTGGATTAAGATAGATCTAAACTTCTATTTTTCCTTTTAAATAAACTATATTTCATATAAATATTAATACCATATATCATTTTTATATTTTGTTTTGATATTACATTACCACTAAATAACACCTCCAAAATGAAAATTTGCATTTGACCACCACGTGACCTAGTAAAGCAATGAACAACGAGATTATAAAAAATAACATCCCCTTAAAAAATGTGGCTATGTCGTGTTCCTTGATTTATCATTAGAAACAATTTTTTTTTACACTTTACAAAGGGGTAGGTACTTCTAAAAATGGTTCAGTATCTCACTGCAACGTGGAATTACGAAATTCAGGAAAGAGATAAGCCAATGACAAGGAAGGATAGGGCTACCACGGTGTATCCACCTGTAAGGTGGATTCCAAACGTTGTAAGTTTTAGTTTTCTGTTTTGATCGAAGTTCTGTGTCGATAATGTCCTTTTTTTCATTCCTTAATATATATATTCCAATATTTTTATTATATAAAAATAACACAAATTTAGTATTTAATACTTTTATTATATAAAAAACAATTCGTAAAATTTGACTGTTTTTTTTAAATATATTTAAAAATGCCAAAACGTTTAGACTTCCCTGGCCTTCATCGTAGCCTCGACATTAAATTACTATGATCTATAATACGTTGCAGCTAAGTCGAGGGTTATTGGATTTTTGTCTTCAAATTAGACGGACGTACGTTGCTTAGATCTATGCTGCTCTAGCTATCTGCACATGAAGCTCAACACACAATTCTTGTGTGTTGAGCTTCATGTGCAGATAGCTTTTAAGATTGGGGTGCTCGTTCTGTCACCGTCTTTCTAAATTTACAGTGTTCAATAAGTCAGTAATGAGGGTTTTGGAAAGTTGTTTCATAAATAGTAATGGATCACAAGTATTGGAGAAGCCACAAAAATTATGACTGCATCCATTGCTTGTTGGACGACAGAGCTTAAGTCTGCTTGGAAACTTTCCTTCGGCTAACAAAATCCTCACTGTCGCATGGAATTTCATCCATGGATCAAATCTAGTGTTCAACACAAATTACGATGGAAAGGTGGATTGTGAAGTAAAATAAATGTATATAAACAAGGTGTTCATTAGTTTAGAAGATGTAAAGATAGATGAAATATTTTGCAAACTCATACTTTTCTTCTTGCACTAATGGCTGTGGAAGTTGCAAGGAAAATTAAACTAGTTATACGAGATTTAAAATGACGTTAGAGAGAGGCACATTATGTTTTCACAAATTTGATCCGTGACTCTCTTCAAAAGTTTGAATAATTTCTTTGCCAATCATTGAAAGCGTGATGATTTGATTAACATTGTTATTTGCTTATACTTGTAGCCTTTACCCCGAGCAACTTAGTTGTATTATTCTTTGGAAAAAAATCCACATGGAGATTCATTTTTATTAACGAATAGATTATACAAATAGAGAGAAGAAACCATCTAAATAAAATACGTCACATGTTGTTTAATATAAAACATTGTTGTTGTTGATGTAGATGTTAAAATATTAAACTAATCACCTCAATTTTTAGATTAAGTGAAGAGTGGATTACATAGATGTGTTGCTATTGAATATAAAACATTATTATTAAATTTCAATAAATACGTTCATATATTGAAATAATCATATAATTCCACCAGGTTTCGATCTAAATATGGAAATTAATAATTTGGAACAATATCGATGTAAGAGAATATTACACTCACTATAAAAATATAAATTGACATGGATATTGTAATCAATATATTGATTCACTATACATATATCGATCGAGGACTATGAAGAAAAATAAGTAACATCTATTTATGCAAACCATGTTATGGAATAGGGGTCATAAAAATATGAATTAAAATTGTTAGAAAATATTATATATTACAGAGCAATATGACACATAAAATATGAATAAAACACAAGCACAAAAAATACATAAAACTAGAGGGACACAGATATACGTGGTTCACCTAGTTTGGGCTACATTCACCCCGAACAACTAGTCCTTCCTTTCTATTATCCAGCAAAAATGAAGAGACACAACCTATAGCACATCTGCTGTAATATCCTCTATTCTCTCTCACAGTCTCCCTATTTGTTTCTCGCTCTTAGAGTACACATACAATACAATGGGGTTTTAATTTTGAATAATATTCTCTAATTTTTTAATAAATTGAGGAAACTAAGAAAATTTAAAATAATCATATTCATCTTATGCATATATAAACATAGATTTTATCTAGAGATTACATAGCTATAATAAAAGTTGAAGATCATAAATTGCATTAATATTTATTCACTAAATTGAGAACAATTCAATATCTTGATTATTTTATTTTGTTAATATTTAGCATTTTCATATTTAAACATTGTTATTATTTTGATCTATTAAATAATCATATTAATCTTAAATATATAGATATACATTTATCTAAAAAAAAATCATGTTGTGCCTTGTGGTAGGAACCAACACAAATACATCTTGACTCTAAATTTATCATATTTAAAAAATAAAAATAAAAATTCGAAATATATATATCTCCTCAAATTGTTCACTCTTTAAAAAAAAAGTTTACAGATCAAGATATGTGATCTCTCAATACACATGATAATTAGATTTGATCTCTTAATACATGTGATATAACTAAAGTCAAAATTCAATTTATATAACTATGGAATCTCAATTATTATTATATATATATATATATATATATATTATACCAAAAAGATAATAACCGTGATATTCACTTAAATTGATTTTATTTAATTGATTCTTGATAAATCTGGTTTATTCAAAGGTAAAATGGGTTGTTAACTGAAAGATTGAATTGTATTCTTTCATTATGTGGTACTTTGAGTTTTGTTTTTTCTTAATTAATTAATTATTGTTAAATTGACCACCTAAATACATAATAATTATGAGTGTTATCAGAATTCAAGGCTATAATTATTAATTATTAATTTAATTTAATTGTTTTTAAATTATAAAAATTAAAATAATTTAATGTAATTATTTTTAAATTATATTAATTAAATTTATTTTAGAGATAATTTAAATTAATATAGTTACTTTTAAATATTTTAATTTATTAATTTTAATTATTTCAATTATTTATAATAATAATTATATATTTTCGCTACCTAAGCTTGTAGAAAAATCCAGCAGGGAAGAAAATTGGAGAAAATTTCTACTGGTTGGCACATTAACTGATTACTCCAGCAGATAAGTGACAATATCAAAGTGGCGAAAGGGATCTCCTTCCATGCGGTTAGGAGAAAGGAAAATGGTTTGGTCGATTACCTGGCCAACCAGGGGGGTCCTCACACATGAAAGACTGGTGTCCAGGGATTGGACCTCCTTCGAGTATCACGACATAAAAGCTAACTGTCATGAAATAAGTAGGAGTGATTTGAACAAGGCTGGCGCCCTTCCCTAGCCGCCCTTTTCTAACAACCACATCGATCTTGTACCAATCTATGACTCAGGCGTGTGATCTCACAGAGATGCGATCTAAGCTTAGATTAGGAGGGTCTGTCATCCGACATTTTGCAATGAATTCGTATGCTCCCATTAACTAGCCTCCCTTGCGTCTTAGTCCTGGGTTTGCAGCTTTGTTCCATTCGCCTCACACTATTTATCTCCCCCTCAGCAAGTTTTATTATCAATCCGCTTCAGTTTGGTGCTGTTTTTCCCCTATCTCTTCTAGTATGGTTTCCCCTGTCTCCCTACAGCCCTTATGTCTTGTTATTTTCAAAGCTTTCTCCTCGCCGTAGACACCACCCTCCCCCTCGTCCCCCCAAGCGTAGCCGAGCCTCCCTATGGGCTAACCCTGCTCGACCTCCCATGACCCAGGCTAAGACCCAGGCTCGTAATGCGGCTCGGCATTTTTGGGAAGTCACCCTGGAGCCTTTACAGGATTTATTTTAGGGTTTGGATGCGGCAGTGGTAGAGAGGCATCGGGCCACCTCGATGGAAATGGTTGATGCAGAGTTTCAGTGGATCTCGGGCCCTGGTTTGACTCGCAGCAGGGAGAACCTCTTCACAAGAGCGGTTGACCTACAATGGAACACTAAAACGCTCCTCTCTCTCACTTTGCAGGTGAAAAACAATATCAGTAGGAATCTGGAAAAGAAAATTCAGTACCTCTCTCAGAATTTTGAAACCTTCATCCACACAGTGCACCACCTTCGCTTTGTGGAGAGCACCTCGCTGCATTACGAGCTTCTGAAGAACCGTTCCAAGCATCATTAGAGTATGAGTATCAAAACTGATGCTGGCCCTTCGAAGACCTCCCCTCAAGACGCAGGTCCTTCCTGTCACTCCCCCACTGCTTGGCTGGCCGGTACCCCGGAGCAGCCAATAAATATGGACGAGGATGGCTTTGAAGCGGATGACACCGAGGTTCCTCCATAGCTGTAGCTCCTACTTGCTTTCTTTGATATGAATATGTTTTCCCTTTTTGTCTGTTTCGAGCCTGCAAGCTCGCTTTTTGTTGTTTCGAGCCTACGTGCTCAGATTTTGTTGAAGTCTAGGTTTTTTATCTCCCCACCCAGATTCTCTTCCCCTTTTTACCTTATCCCTGGGTGCGGGATCCTCATAGTTAAGTGCAGGTCCATGGAATGTAGTCAAGTTGGCTCTTCTCTGTAAATCTATTTTGTTAATTAATGTGAATAGTCCCTCCATAATTTACAAAAAAAATAATAATTATAGATTTATATTATTTTTACAAATGTTAAGTATTTAGAAGGATCAAATCTTTCAAAATGAAAATATATTTTTAAGTGAAAAACTTAAAAAATAATTTTTAGTTAATAAAGACGTATTTTTGAGTGTAAAACTTTAAAAATTATTTCCAATTCTATAAATTTGATTCCTTTTAGTGTATATATACAAATATATATTTCTTAGAAACCATATATCTAGGAAAATAGTTTAGTGTAAATATTAATTTTTTATATACTTATTAATTAAATTAATATAGAAATAAAATTATGAAATATAATGCTTATGTATATCAATCATTATTTAACTTATATGATAAATTGTGTGCTAATTGATAATTATTATTTATATTTAATATATTTGAAATTTTTATATGAAAAAGTATTCTTATATTTAATTATATATTTACTAATGAATTTCATATCAAAGTTATTGATAATCTCATTTAGAGGTTCATTTTACAAGATGTGTGTAATTATTTCCTAAGTAAACCTCAAATTGAAATATGTCATTTTAAAAATAAACATAAAATATTTATAAATAAAAAAACAATTTCATCTATAGTAAAAAACAAAAATGAATAATATTCTTAATTAAAATTGTTATGATCCACTTTGAAGGAGATATTGTAAAAATGTTTCACTTATTGATAAATGTGATAATAATATTTCACTATCAGTTGACAAATATTTTCTAAACGCACTCAAAATTGCATTCACACTAAAATAATAATACAATATATATACATCAAACTATGTCTTGAGATAGCTAGTCTATATTGGACATACAATCTCTTAGTTTAGTAAATATCTGATCTAAGTTCGTTAGCTACTAGATTTTCCCATAATATTTTACTTATGTGATGTCTTAGAATTTCATTTTATCAAATCATTAATGAACACACATATAGATATAATTAAGAGGAAAACATGTTAACAATCACACAACAAAATGCAAGACGTTTAATAATGGAGTTTGTCCGGTGTGGAGCACGTCTCCAAGCCTTGGTGTCTCGATGGTGTTGTCCGCCTCTTTTGCTGCTAGAAAATGTGATGATGTACATGGACATTGTTTACTTGTCATACAAGGAAATGTTCCCTCGATATGAGTGGCAAATTCTTGCCACGAGACGTTCCACTACAAGGAAATCTCACTCATAACAACCTCACACATGGTGACAAAGAGTATCCCACCATGAAGGAAACAAAGTGAACTCAGAACATGAATGAACATCCATGATAATACATATCACATGACCTAAACATCAAGATTCTACATCATACATCAAGTAGGAATCAACATGACATCAAACATCTCACAACAATAATCAATGAAGTACATCGGAACAACATTTCATATACCTCAACTTTGATGTTGGTTGAAGAATAGGTTGCTCAACTTCTCGATCTTATTACACCATCAAAGTCATGGCATTGAATGGCATGAAATCGATTCTCCACACTCTGAATTCTGACATTGTTATCCCTTAACTGGAAAATGGCTGAAAAATATATGGCTCATATGGAAAATATGACTGCACCGCTGGATTCGTTATGCCGAGAGGTGTAGGATCAAATTTTGATTTACTAAATTCTGACACTGTCGAAATTTGGGCCATATGGAATATTTTATATTCCCCCTAGATTTCTCGAATATGCTGCTCCACGGCTGACTGAAAAATATGCAACTCAAAATAGGAATATTATCTCACCATTGATATCCTTATGAAATTCTGAGAAGAATGAGTATAAAGTTGACCTCATTTCGACTCCAGTGAATTTTGGCCTCTAAGGAATCTTGAAGATTCCCTCGAGATTCTCGAAGATTCTCTTCCACTGGGAAACTGTAAATCTGCTGCTTAAAAGGTGAATATGACCTCTCCATTGTGTTCCCTATGAAAATGAGAAAAAAGACTCTAAATTTGAATGCATTTTGACAAAGAGAAATTTTACCTCCCCATGAATCTTTAGGCATCAAAGGAATATTCTTTGTCATGAAATCTATGCCATCATTTTGCCTCCTGGAACTTTGCATTGGTTCCACTACACAAAACCCCATTCTCCATTCCGTCCTCAAGCTCCTTCGTCTTGTTCTGTTATGCCTTCACTATTCTGCGTAGTGATCTATAAATGAGGGTTTATAGATTATATGGAGGGCGAAGTTTACAAAGCCAGCCCGTTGGGCTATTGGTTAAGACTATGCAATAATAGGCATGGGGCTAGGGGATCAAGTCCCGCCCATGCCAAGACGGTGTGATATTTTTTTAGTTTTGGGCGTGGTTTTTTTTAAATATGTATAACCGTTGAAGGCACGTTTGATGTGCTTGGTTGGCAGGATATACATGGCATATAATATGGTTTTATTGTTGCATTTTATATAAGGTTTGGGTTGTTATATGTCATTGTATATGTATTTAAATATGGTGTATATGGTGGTGCCACCTGTTCAGGGGTCGGCCATGTGGGTCGGGCGGGTTCAACCTCCGTCAACACTGTTCGGCCTTCGATGGACTCTGTAATGGTGGCATTATATATATATATATATATATATATATATATATATATATATATATATATATATATATATATATATATATATATATATATATGCACACACACAAACATCGGTTAGTATTATCTTTGCGTCGTTTCTATTATGCAGTGGGGTTCCAGTGGGGGTGGCGGGGTCGATAGCCCACACCCAAAATATCTTTTAATTTTGTTTTTATAATGTAATATGGTCTGCCGTGGGGTGGAGAGGGTCGTGGCCCACCAACTTATTTATATATATATTAAATTTAGTCATTTTCGATTTTAATTAAAATAAAGGTTTACTGGGAAAATTGATAAGGCCACCATTTCACCTATTTTTGGGAGCTGGGTCCCTTGCTGATTGACGGTGAATTTGTGGGACAATTAAACTTGGCCCATGCCTAACTTGGACCAAAACTTTGAATCCATCTAACTTTCCATACGGGCTCAGATTGGAGATCTGTTCATACTGTTGGAATCAGGACGACGAGTATTTCAACCTGAACATGGTTCGAGAATAATCCGACCACATTGAATTTTGACCTATCATCAGCCCTCTTGGTCTCCTGAGGGTGTTTGGGGCCACCTAGATCAATCCTCCCCACTAAGGAGCTTTTGGTCCACCAAAATAATGAACATAATCTACAATTGCTTTGAACCCTATGTGTACCACAAGTGTCCTGAAAAGGTCACCCTTAATTCTCCTTCACCTTTGTCGTTTAGATCCATAAGCGATGATCAGACACCTGCATCCTATGCAAACTTGTAGTACAATATTTGGATAAGCCCCTTTCCTTCCCTCTTACTATAGGCAACGCACAATAGAAGAAGCGATAGAGAATGAGTCAAGAAGCAGCTTCAAATGAATTCCCATTTCACCTTTCACCTACAAATAGGTGACATATACGCATGTGAAATAGAACCATACCTTATAAATAGAAAATTGAGGGGAATAAATATAGTTCTAGACGTTTTGCATGTCCGATTGATCCCAATACACGTCCTTGATCCTTCAACCAATGAAATTTTCCATGTAGGGGCTTTTTCCTTCCTTCCTAAATGTGTATATCTAACATTCCATTGAGAAAAAAACAATTAAGCAATAGGGATTATCGACGCATGTGGTATTCAAAAATTTATACTTGCTTACTCTTAGGGTATTCAGCGCTCAATGTGAATATGGAACATGAAACAATTACATATATGCGAAAACCTACTCGGAATTTTTTTAACTACCATCACGAGCATTGTAAATGCAACCACATACCATACTTATCAAGATGAAATACCATGTTAAAGATTGACAAAAAAACATTTTTATCATATAGGAATTGCTTTAAGGAGTTTTGAGTTTATGTTTCAAAGCTCATACTCTACCTTTTAATGATCATTGCTCTTCTAATTCTGTATCAGGGGGCTTTTGACATTCCAAATGATTCAAACTTTGATAAAAAAGAGGATTTGATTCTGAATGAATTTCATATTTAACTATTTTGGTTAAAGTTCTTACCTCTTTCTTCTTGTCACGCATTGTCCCTTTAATTATAGGATTGCAAGCATTAACCTATGCCATCGATATATTTGAATCATGGTCATTTTAATGAGGTAAAAGGAGGGCGAGAGTCTTGATAAATAGGTGAAACTAACTTTCGTTGATCCTTGCACTTCAAGAATGAAATCTAGATAAAGGATTAAATACTTGGAAGAAGATGAAGAGGATCACATTTAACCAAACTTGGTTTTTCATTGTTGACAAGAAATTGGTAGCGGGAGCATCAAGATTTGTGGCATTGTCTAAAACTACGTGCCTTTTGGCTAAGAACCACTTGCATTGGAAAGAATATCATACACTACAACTCACTTATAATCTCTTTTCCTGGGTTTATTCTCATCTACTTGCGATTGAATCACAGGAGGAGAATTTTTTGAAACACATGAAACTCGAACTCAAGTAATACGAACACAATTTTCCTATCCTCCTGACATATTTAATCTCCCCACCAAAAACAAGCTCAACTAACATATAGAGCACTAGAAATCCCTCCATGCAAACATCATTAGCACATCACCTGTTCCTAGGACTTCCTAACATCAAGAACCTTTCTTCATTCTCTGCAACAACATAATTCCAAAATATAGATAAATAATAGAATGATAACTTGACAAAGCATCTACAGTAGCCACCACGGAAAAGAAGGTTTTCTTCAAGAAGGACTGGTAGTATGAAATTTGGTAAAAACTAAGAAACCCTTGTGGAAATTTGTCTCCCTCGGAAGCAATGTTTACCATGAAATTCATGCAAATATATCAGGGCTCGAAGGCAAGAAATGTATTTGGTGAAATTTGAGCTTACCAATGATGGTAGTCATTGTAATAGTTGAGAGCGATATCTGAATTTTGTCAAACAAACCTATTATGGAGAGGAAAAATAGGGGAAGAGATAAAGGATCTTTAGGTGATGGATCGAAATAATACCTGGTTAGCAATGGTTGTTATCTCAAAATTATGTTGTGTTTGGTCTAGATCTTTAATGTTTTCAAAAATTTTAGGATTTAATGGGTTTAACTCATTTTTAAGGATAACTCTATATCTTATTGAGGATTCTAAAAAGTGCCTCAAAATTGGTTCAAAGTTTATTTGGAGTGATGAATGCTTCAATATGGAATAGTCATGGAGAAATTAATAAGCATAGGAGACTAAAGGTCTAGTCCATGTTCTTGAAATATTTTTATTTATACTTTGAATTTTCAACTACAAAATTTGGTTCAATTTATATTTTTTGAATTTTCTACTACAAAATTTGCTTCAATTTATGTTTCAATGACTATCAGATACAAGTTTCTACTTCTAATTTTAAATAGAATCTTTGGCTTCCATCCCAAATAGTTATATGGAGTGAAATTTGCAAATGGAAATTCCATTCTTCTCATAAATCCAATCTTCAATACCTGTAAATAGATTTTCTATGATCCTTTTTCCTAAATCCCATGGGCTCTAATACCATGTGAATTTTTAATTGAACCTACATAAGTTGGATCTAGCTAGAAAAAAATGACCAAAAAGTGCAAGGAAAGAAGACAGAAAATTGATCGAGAAAATAAATAGTAAATTCTATTCATGGGCTATGAGAGAGTACAATTAAATGAAATAGATTATACCTGGTTGAACTAGTACAATAGTGAGTCTAGTAGAAAATCTAGAGAGATATGAGCACCCATTATAGAAAACTAACACATAATCCTAGTTAATTGGCCATGTATTAATGAGTTAACCATCTCATAAAATTGGAGATTAGTGAAACTCATGCATGCACTTGTGAAATTCCCTCTTAGTGATAATAACAAGGTTTTCATGGATGACTCTACTAAATAATTCAATTGAAATAAAATTAAGTGTGCATTATTTCTAATAATGGAATATGTACACAACATAGAGCCCATAGCCAAGTAAGTACTTCACCACATTAAAGTCCTTTGGAATGTCTGCATAGGCCTCAATCAATGAGCTTATCTATGCAATGAATGCATAGACTAATTAAAATTTCCATGAAATGATAACTAACACTAATTAAAAGGTCCATGAAGTTATAACTAACATTTCCACCCATGGGTGCAAAGGAAAGTGGATAGGGGGAATAAGCGAATGTGAAAGCCAATAATCCTAATATTTGGATGACCTATTTTAGAAAGAAATTGTGGTAATAATTGGAAATTTAATTATTTTGGAAATTTAGTTATTTTTCTAAATTTTCTCATCCATACAATTTTGAATAAATTGTGAAGTTCAATACCTTTAATCTTATTCATTAAGTTGGTTAAAATTCTAAAATTATTTAATCATCATAATTATTTTAATTATTTGTTTTTAATATAAATATAGTTTTTATTTGAGAAATTCAAGAAGAAGATATGTAAATTACTCAAATATTCTTATTTAATTAAGTGTTAGTCTAAAATAATATTCTTATTCTTATTTTATAAGAACAAAACTATTTTCTTCAATATTAGAGTTACTATATATCTCGATAAAAAATTCTTAATAAAATGTTGCAAAATTCATATTGCAACTAGCCAATCTATGAACCCATTCGACAATTCCACCCCTTCCTCCATAGAAACCTTTCTATTTCCAATATTATTTATATATTCAAAAGGATAAAAAAAGACCAAAACACTTTGGGCCAGTCTTTGCTCTTTGGTGCAAATGCTAATTAATACATACTAGGTTAAATCTAGTGAAGTGTATAATCTTCCATCCAATATATACATCCTCACACATGTCTTTAGAGATCATAAAAATAAAATAAATCTATATATATTTCAATGGGGGTGTTATTGAGATATCTATCTATTTACATGATCGAATGCTGGTCTCATACCATCGATAAATCCATTAAAAAAACACGTACTAGCTGTGAGGTGTTAAAGTGCCGTACATGTGAGCGTCCCTTGCGGGGTTATTTTGTCCAAGCAGCCTATGTACGTGACACGATGTTTATAACAAATGACAAAAAAATTTATGAACGTCAAACATGGCAAGCCTTTCTATCACAAACACGCTTATTCAAGGGTGCCGTATTTTCTCGTTAACTTTTGGAAAATATTTGAATTATGAAATCACTTGCGCTTTTAGTACAACGAGAAAACGAAAAAAACCGACAACAGGAACAGAAAAGAGAGGAAAAAAAAACTTACTGTACTAGTGTCCACTGCAAAGGTACATTTGGTCGGATACGTCTTCATTTTACAATGGGGTTGAGAGGCATGTTTTGTTTGGTAAATGTCGGAGTAGTAAAGAGGAAAACCTGTGTTTTTCATCACATAATTCAATGGTTTAACGCAAGCTTTATCATTAGGGAATAACCCACCATTAATATGAAATATAACTTAATAATGATGTGTAGTTTATTTATGTGAAGTTTAGTTAAAAAAAATTAAATGGTTTTAAAATATTGAGATTATAGACATTTTATAATTTAAATTTGTGGTTTAAATTATGATTTTCATTATCATAAATTTTTTTTATTTAATATAAAAAGGTTAGACTATTTATAATTAAAGAACATTAATATCAATAACTATAAATAAATATCAGTAAAAATATATATATAAATTAAATCAAAATGTATAATAGTATTAAATAAAATGAACTGAGAAATTTTATAAATGATAGATTTAAGTGACTTAATAAAAATTTTATTAACCAAGGTAGATCCATTTTAACTATGGATTTATCATAAATGAAGAGAGATCAAATATCTAGAGGTCAAAACCTCCATTTAAAGTGCAAAACTTGACAAAATTTTTGCATCTTGAGAAATTTAATCCAAAATTAAGATGAATCTATAGTGATTCTAGTGATGGGGAACAACATGAAATTTTTAGATAATCATGAATAAATATATGTATATATTTGAGATGAACATAATCATTTGAAATTTACATCATTATTAATCCAAATAATTACAAAGTATAACAATGTTTAGTGCTGAAAATGTTCAATAATAATAAAGTGAAATGATTATCACACATAATCCTTGTCAATGTAGTATAGAAGAATCAATGTCAATCTATGTTCTTCAATTTTTTAGTTTTTATGTATATGTTAGATGGATATGGTTATTTTAAATCTACTTAATTTACTCAGTTTGTTGAGAATATAAAGAATATTTTTTTTCAATATTCAAGTGACTAATAAATTGAATAGAAATCAAGAAACAATGTAGAACTATGAAAAAAATACATTGAGACCAATGCACTTACATATAAATCAATGCTTTGATTTCAATGTACATGTGAATCTTTATGTTTATTTAGTATCAAATCAACTTATTTTTATTTTTATTTCAAATTTCAATGTCAATTTTTTATTTTCATTTATATTTTATCATTTATATTTATATTTCTATTTAAATATTTAACTTAATTATTTCAATGTACATGTCAATTTCTAAATGTTTTGAATAAGAATTTATGAGTATATCTCAATTTATGAATGCACTAATTTAGAATTTATGGAAAATATATATTGAAATCAATATATTGATTTAAGATATAAGTAGATTCCAATTTCAGTTTCTATTTTTATTTCAATTTTTTTTTCAAATTCTAATTCAATGATTTCAATGCATAGGTCCATTTTTAGAAGCATAAATATGTTCAATAAAATCAATAAATGTACATTAATACACAATTTTTTTTAGAATAAAAAACATTTATTAACATGCATGTCCGTGTCTATTTTTGATTTAAAAAAAGATATAAATGATATTTTTCAGAATTCAATAAACTAACTTAATAAGATTGTGAATAAAAATGATTATGTTTTTTTCCTCACTCTGTAAGTCTATTACAATGTTGTTAGTATAATCAACCAAATAAATCTTAACTTATTATATATATATATATATTTCTGAATTGGTCTACTCCTATTATTGATAAAAAAATTACAGAGAGGTCTTAGCCTCCGAATATCTTGCCCAGCGAAGCAGCAATCTGTCAAGTAAAAAGCTGATAACTAACCAAAAATTTTCAAAAACCAGACCAATAACCTTGTCCAGAGTCAAACAAACAGTAAGAAGCCACCCACGCAGGGGAAACTGGCTATTTGACAAAGTAACTAGGATGTGGGTAGGCAAATCGATAGAACCAAAGCGCAAAAAAACAAGCCCATACAAACTATTATGAGTCAAAAACCTGAAGGTGGAGACACGTTAAGGAGTCCTGTGAGTCGGTTGGCGTTTCTTCGATGATGCAGAAGCCATAGTCATCGGGGTCTTCATCCTTCTCCTGGAGAACATCGATGCGCGCAAAACCCCACACTTCGAATTTCTCGGGCCAGGAAGTGCGCTGCTTTTGCCAAGAATTTCGCTGCTACAGAGTTCCTCACGCTTCGGGCTATTGGAAGGAGGAGTGGAATGTAAAACTTTGCTGCTCTTCTCCTTAGGCGCACCCAAAGCCTGGTCTTTCACATGCTCGGAGTCATATTGAATATCAAAGGTGATATTGGCAATTAAGGTTGAATGACAGTGAGCGCAGGGAATGCGGAGCTGCGCACTATGGGAGTGAACTAGAAGTGGAGAAGGAGAAACCGGAGAAGGGGGGGAGCTTCGGGCTGAAATTAATTGCTCAGACCTCTGGCCTTGGCCACTTCTACAAGCTGGAAAGCGACCAGTAAGGAACTTCGACGAATGAGAGGTCGAGCCCAAGTTGGAGGAGGAGGGTTGTCAGGCCATCTGCCCACGACAAGCTCCTCTTCTGGGCCTCAAACGATGACGGATTCTTGGCATGATGCCATTGGCGGTCAAGACTAAATGAGAGTCATATGAGCAGAGGTGGAAAGCACTGGTCTCAGCAGAATGTAGGGGAGAATCAATAGGAGGAGTCGAATCACACTCAAGGTGCGAATTGCAAAGAGGGTTGTGAGCAACGTGAATACCGGGCTCCAGCTCAATGCAGCACACCAGTGCACATCTCTTGCTAGTGCCAGACCGAGTGCAAGGATCGGCTGCCGCCTTGGAGCATCGAGCACGCAGAGGAGTTGCAGAAATGAAATGAGAATGAGGTGCCATGTTAGAAATGCGAGAGGGCTGGCTTGGGATGACGAGCTGCATTAAGACTGAAATGAATTCACTTGCAGAAAAATTAATGCGGGGAGGCGCGCAGTGCTGGGTGGTGGTGGCACAAGTCCACACACCAACCCACCATGATATTCCACGCGCCATCGTACAGGGCCTCTTAAACACCCGCATCCGGGGTACGAAGGTCTTGTTGCACCAAAAGAGTGCAGTCTTGAATGAGCTGATCATGATCAGAACTGTGTAAGGGGCCTGAGAAAAAAGGGAGTTGCTGATTGACTCCTTGATTGGCCAGATGATCGGCCACTTTGTTGGCAGAACGCCGAATGTGCTTGAAGGTAATGGTGCGAGGTACTCTGAGCCATGCTTCAATTTGTTCCAACCTGCTAAGGAGACGCCAGCTCGATGCAATCTTTGCGTGCTATATTGAATTCGAATTGCAGCTTCTATAAGAATTTGTGAGTCCCCTTGAACCTCCAGAGGGAAGAGGTTCTCTTTTTCAACTATGCAAATGCCATGCCATAGACCTTCAAGCTCTGCAGCATTGTTCGAGTCTCTACCAAGAGAGCCATAATAAATGTGCATAACAGAGCTTTCCTCATTGCGAAAAATGCCACCAAAACTTGCTGGGCCGGGGTTGCCCTTGGCTGCACCATCAAAATTCAGTTTGAAAGAGAGTGCCATTGGCAGAGACCAAGAGAGGGGAGAATCAATATGGATGGAGTGGTTAGCCTAGATCGGGGCAGAGCTAGTGAGATTGAGATGGCATCTTTCCAGAATGAGGCATTCCAAAGGGGTGGAGGGCATATCAGAATCTTGCCAGTGCCTGAGAGCTAGAGTTTCTTAGAGGCTTTGCTGAAGATTCAACCAAAGGATATCAGGAGGAGTACTTTTGTTTTTAATATTATATTACTACGCTCCTTCCAAACTATCCAATAAACAAAACCCGGAATGAGTACCCAGAGAGAATTGAGCATATGACTTTGAAAGGGCTGCAAAGGCCAGTTCCAGATGGTATTGAGAGTATCTCCCGTTCTTCTACTAGTTGTTTTGTTACAAATTGTAGTACGCTCCCAGATTTGTGAGGCCAGAGGGCAGGTGTCCAGAAGACGCGGAATAGTTTCGGAGTGAAGGTTGCAATTGGGACATCTCGAAGGCCCAATGAATCCGTGTTTTTGTAAATTGTCCCAAGTCAGGAGGCGTTGTTTCCTAAGGATCCATAAGAACATAGAAACTTTAGGCCATATTCCAGGTTGCCATACATGGTTCCATAGATTATCCTTTGTGATCTACCTGGGACAATAGAGCAGCTGGAAAGCTTCTTTGGTAGTAAAGTAGCCCTTTGGAGAATATCCCCAGCGCAATTTATCCCTTTGATCTGAGACTTTTATTTTCCTCAGGTTGAGTTCTTCATTGATTTCCTCAAATGTTTCCCCTTGCCAATTTTCCTTCCATGTACCTACCGGTGTCCATTGTTGAAAACCTTGAGAGGTCTGTAGTTGCCAGAACTTATGAACTTGGGATTGAGCATTATCTTGGAGAGTTGCCTGCCAATTTGGTTTGTGAAACAGGGTGGCTAATTTGGGGAGTTGCTGCCAAGAGTCCTCCCAGAATCTTGTAGTGGTGCCTGAATGAACTTCCCAGAAGCTATGCGCTTGGATGAAGGCACAATGTTTCTTAGCTGCATTCCAAATTAACGAACCAGGAATAGTCGTGGTAATGCGAATGAGGTCCTCCTGGGGACATCCCAGAGCATATTTTGAATGCCAAAGATGGGCCCAGGGCGTATTTGGTTTGGAGAGCCAACTCCACCATATGCGTGCCCCCATAGTGTTGTTACTATGAACAAGATCTTGCAAGCCCAACCCATCATCTGATTTTGGAAGGAAGACTTCTAACCATTTAACAAGAGCCCATTTTCTATTGAGGCTCGAGGAGACCCAAAGAAAATTTCTTTGAATATTGCGGATTTTTTTGAGCACCCATTTTGGGGCTGCCAGAATTGAGAAAAGATACAAAGGCATGGCTTGGAGAACATATTTGATGAGGATGAGACGGTAGGCGATGTTGAGTGAGCGATAAGTCCAAGAACAGAGCCTTGCTTCTAATTTGTCAAGAAGAATTCTCCAGGAAGAGTGTTTGATGGCCGAGTCAAAGAGGGGGGCTCCTAGATACTTCGAGGGAAGCACGGTGATCGTAAAGCCCATAATCCTTGCAATGTAGTGTTGGGTGATGATGGGAGTATGGAAGAAGAAAAGATAATATTTAGAGGCATTGATGGTGGTACCCGAGGCGGCTGAAAAGAGGTCCAGCAGTGACTTGAGGGAAGAGGCTTCTTGGACGGAAGGGTGACCGAAAAGCATATTATCATCCACAAACTATTGATGAGAAATGGGAGGACAATCATGAAGAGAAATGCCTTTGACTGAGTTGGAAGAATCAGGATGATGGATAAGGCGACTTAGACCCTCATCCATGAGAACGAAAAGAAAAGGGGACAGAGGGTCCCCCTGGTGAATACCTCGAGAGGAGCGGAAAGGCACTGAAGGAGAGCCATTGAGAAGGATGGAAAAACTAGGTGTAGTGATGAGGCTCATGATCCAATGAGTCCAAGTAGCACTAAAGCCAAAGGCCAGGAGCATTTTTTTGATGTAATTCCAGCTTAGTTTGTCAAATGATTTAGAAAGGTCTAGCTTGAGAATCATACCTGGTTTCTTTTGGAGCTTTAGAGAATGTATCACTTCATGCGAGAGGATGATCCCATCCAGGATCTTACGCCCTTCCACATAGCCCGTCTGCTCTGGCGAGATGAGAAGGAGGAGAAGAGGTTTTAGCCTGTTGGCAATGATTTTTGAAATGACTTTGTAAATAACATTGCAGAGCGCAATGGGCTGATATTTGTCCGGAGTGCTAGAGTCCTCTTCCTTCGAAATTAGATCAATGAAGGTCGTGTTTAAAGAGGAAAGAAGCCAGTGCATTGAACGAGATTCTTCTACCATATCCCAAACATCTGATTTGATTAGCTCCTAAAAGGCATGAAAAAAGTTTGACGTGAACCCATCAGGGCTAGGCGCCTTCCCATATTTGAGTTGTGCCATGGCTTCCTCCACCTCTTGGAGGGAGACTGGCCTGAGTAACATGCTGTTGTGTTCTACAGTAATAATTTTAGGAATGTGTTGCATGACGAAGTGAATGGCTTGATTCCTATCTCCTGGGGGTTCACACAATATGTCTTGAAAATACTCTTTGAATTCCTGTTCAACCTCTTCATGTGCCTCGAGTCTATCTCCTTGCCTATTGTTGACAAAAGAAATATTATTGTGCATTCGTCGTTGAATGGTAGACTTGTGGAATTTTGTTTTGTTTTTCTCTCCATCCTTCAACCATCTAATCCTAGATTTTTGCTGCAACAAGGTCTCTTCTTGTTGTCTTCTTTCTTCTATTTTGATGAGGAGTTTTTGCTCTTGTTGGGTGTATGCATCCGTTCTACCTTCAGAAATGATGCGTTGTTGCAAGTTTCTCATAGTCTGCTCAAGTTATTTTTGATGGGCAAAGATGTTGCCAAACTGAGAACGATTCCAGGATTTGAGAGCGTTCTTGAGGTACTTGAGCTTTTCTTGAAACTGATACATCTTGGCTCCAGCCGGGGGAGTGAAGGAGTGCCAAGCTTTAGTGACCTCGCCTTTGAAGTTTTGATGAGTGAACCAGAACGATTCAAATCGGAAAGGTCTATTGCATCTTGAACTAGGATGTGTCCACTGCAGCATTATGGGCCAATGATCAGATCCTGCTTGAGGTAAGATGGAGGTTTGGAAGTCCCCGCCCAGATGAATCGCATTATCAGACATTAAGAAATGATCGAGCCGCGAGGCAATATGCTGGGTACCCTTTCGTTTATTGGTCCAAGTGTATATTCCGTTGGAGGTATGAAGATCCATAAGCTGATTACTTCATATGAACTCTTTAAAACTTGTGCAATCCTCTTCCAACTTGGTTCAACCTCCAGATTTTTCCTCCAGAGCTGTAATCAGGTTAAAATCACCCCCGCATATCCATAAGGGGAATCTCCGGACAGAGTTGAGCTCTGTGAGAGTATTAAGCAGATCCATTTTTTTTGTGGGTCTTGAGGAAAATACACATTGGTGAGGTGGCCATGTGTATTGGTCCCCAGTAAATGGAAAGCAGTTTGAATAAAATAGTGAGAGGCATGAAAGTCATATAGAGTAAGAACCTGAGGATTCCATATGATTGCGAGACCCCGTGATGCTCCAGAGGCATCCATTGAGACTGAGCGAGATATGGACCAAGATTTGTTCAAGATCTTTTCTAGAGCAGTGCTGTTACATTTTGTTTCTTGCAGAAAGACTATGGAAGGATTATACTGCTGAATCATGTTCTTTAACATCTGGTGTTTAGCAGGGTTGTTGAGCCCCCTCACATTCCATGATATGAGCTTCATGAGGAACAGTGGGGAAGAGTCTAATAGAACTTGGTCAGCTTAGGGAACCTCCTGGATTCCACAAGAAATTCTCCAATAATAATGGTCCGCTGCAGATCTGTTTTGCGCCCCCGTTTCTTGGATTCTTTCATTATTTTTTTGCTGTCCTAAAGACTCCCGGCTTGGATACCAAGGGATTTGCTTTGCTGCGCCTTGGATAGGACCACTTCCAGGCTATCTATTTGTCGGGGAGGTATGGTACTGAAGTCCCACTGATGACAAGCTGCTTCCAGGCTAAGTATATCCAGATCACCCAGATCTATACTCTCTGGTTCCTCTTACATCTGATACGGCATGTTCGGATCTGCGTTTTCCTGGCTGTGCTGAGTTCTAAGAGTTGTAGCGGTATCAATTTCCATGAGGGCCTCTTTGAGCGTTGAGTCTTTCTCCATATGGTCTAAAGATGTGTTGGCGTCCGAGTTGGTATTTGTAAGGACTGGGGTAGTGGGAGTTGGAAGTGGAGCAAGGGGAGGACAGGGCGGATCAGAGGCGGGGGCCTGAGAATGGAGATCCTCAGAATCGGTTCTCTCAGCCAAAACTTCAAAGCTATTGCTCAGATCTGGTTTCTTGGGAGCCTCTGAGGTAGAGGGGGATTTCTTGGAATGCCTCCTTCTGCTAGTGACCTTTGTGAATCCCTTAGCGTCTTTGCTGTGCTCATGGTAGGGGATTTTTTTGTTGCTGATTCAGAGGGTAATCATGGTAAAGGTGACCGTGTTCATGACATTTCCTACAACGGAAGGGAACATGCTCCTAGTCTATTGTTTGCATCCACTCGAAATTGTCATGAAACAGGCTTATTGAATCCATGAGAGCCTTGGCCAGATGCATGTAAACGTCGATTCGGGCGTAGGAGGTATATCGCTGAAGTTTGGTTTCTTCTACAACTTTTATGAACTCTCCCAAACCGTTGCCTATGTACTTTAGTGTCTCTTCATCCTAGTATTCTTGTGGCAAGGAGTACATGTGGATCCAGACTGGTGCCCAGTTGAAGTACTCCTTGTCCGGATTGAATCTTTCTTTCCAGTCTCGGAGGTAAAGGCCTACAGAGTTGAAGAAATATGGGCCTTCCTCAAAGATACGGGTCCTGTCCTCCAAAAAGTTGAAAATCGTCGTGAAGAAACCTTTAGGTCCAAGCTGCAGGGTAACCTATCCTTTGGGCTTCCACTTGGAGAGAATCTGGCCCTGCAAAGCTTTTTCTGTTGGCCATAGGCCGATAAAATTTCCAATAAGGGCATGATCCTTCATAAACTGAATGTGCCAATTGATGCGATGGCTGGGGAGATTGATCTTGATTCTTTCTGCAGCTTTAGGGATGCAGGTGGCAGAGGACACTTTCTGTTTTGTCGTAGAGGCGATCTTCTCTGTCTCATTGTCTTGAATGGTCACCGAGCCTTGAGTGGCATCGCCTGTAGCGTTGGTAGAAAGAATCTGGACAGAGTCAGCCTGCGGGGACGGGCCGGAACTGTCTATTTTTTCTGCAGCGGCAGGGTTGTCAGTAGAGTGGGCGTTAAAAGGAGGGGGAGCAGAGCTCGCCCCTCCGGAGGCCAGTTTCATGAAGGGCGTATCAGCAGAGAGACCCTGGGACTACAAGCTACGAGGCTGAGATCACCATGGTAAGAGTTTAAGAGAATACTCAGACATAGCAGGAACCCTAGCGGAGCCATCTTCCGATTGGTAAAAAAAAAGATAAAAAAAAAAAAAAAATAAGAAAAAAAAAATGTTAACTTATTATATTAAAATGTCTTTATATTAACATTAATTTTTATATCTATTTAATTTCCAAATATTTTACTGTCAACCATAAATTTCTGAACTCAATTCCATTATTTTTTAATGGGATGAAAAATTCCTTTATCCAAACCATTTCATTGATTTCATTTTAAAGTTGGAAACCATGAATATTGAGACAATGAAAAATGAGGCATAAGGATGAGGAAAATCACTTTTATTTTAGATAATAAGGAAAGTTGGTTGGTCCTTTGATATATTGTAACCTTATTAAAGGAAAACACTTCGTATTTTAATGTAATGATCTAAGATAAATAGTAAGACAAAAGATAAATAAATACAAAGATAAAGAAAAATATAAACTATAAATATAATATAAAAAGGTACAAAGCTCATAAAAACTAATATGAAATGATTGAAGAATAAAAATAAAATATTTGATGAGTAAATAATTGAGAATGCAAAGACATAAAGATAAAAGAAAATACGGAATATAAAGATAAAATGACTTCAAAAAAACAAATAAAATTTTATTTTAGATAACAAGGAAAGTTGGTTGGTCCTTTGATATATTGTAACCTTATTAACGGAAAACACTTCGTGTTTTAATGTAATGAACTAAGATAAATAGTAAGACAAAAGATAAATAAATACAAAGATAAAGAAAAATATAAACTATAAATATAATATAAAAAGGCACAAAGCTCATAAAAACTAATATGAAATGATTGAAGAATAAAAATATAATATTTGATGAGTAAATAATTGATAATCCAACGACATAAAAATAAAATAAAATACGGATTATAAAGATAAAATAACTTAACAAAACAAAGAAAAGTTTAAAGGAATAGAAAAAATGGAATATACATTTAAATAAGTAATAATATATGTGTGGGGCTATTGTATGTGTAAATAATAGTGTGTAGAAAAATAAAATATAAAAATATAGATAAAAAAGTAGAGAAAAATTAGATTTTAGTAGAAGAATGTGTGATTAACACGGAGGGAAATGAGTTTAGAAAGAAATAGTTTAAATTTTAAATTTTGAACTTACTAAAGAATAGATTACAAAATAGAGAAGAAACTATTTATATAAAATAAGGTCTCATGTTGTTGTTTAATATAAAACATTGTTGTTTAACATAAAATATTATTGTTGTTGATGTATATGTTGAAATATTAGATTAATCACCTTAATTTTTGGCTTCACTTAAGAGTGTATTACATAGAGACGACAACAGGAACCAGGTGAAACAAACGAGGCTTATGTGTTGTTATTGAATATAGAACATTGACATTAGATGTCAAGAAATATGTTCATATATTAAAATAATCATATAAGTCCACTAGGTCTCGATCTAAATATGGAATTTAATAATAGTTTGGAAAAATATCGGGGTAAGAGCATATCACTCTCACAATAGAAATATAAGTTGACATCACATTGTAATCAATATATTGATTCACTATACATACACTCATAGAATACTCTCAATAAAAATAAGTAACATCTATTTATGCAAACCATGTCATGGAATAGGGGTCACAAAAACATGAATTAGAATCTGAAAAATGAAAGCATATTCTAAATATAATCTACTAATAGAATTCCCTAAAATACCGAAATTAACAATATGCAATAGTCACGTAAGAAAAGTGAAAGGGAAGATAAGCACCATTTACAATGACATTCCTATCGAATCCCATGAATATTATTTTGTCTATGAATGTGTAAAAATATCATGTATGTTTCTTTGAAAATCAATAAATAAACATAGATATGCAATTCAACAAATGTTTTTGTAGAAAAATTAGTTTCATTATACATGAACTGATTTTAATGTATATTTTTCATCACTTGTAGATCAACACATCTTGATATGGGGATGTATAGTGAAATGTTAGGTCCCTATATTAATAGTATAGCCCCTTATTGTTGTTAGTGTAACCCCCTTATTGTTATTTTTGTACCTCTATAACCCCAATATTGTTATTATTGTGCCCTTACATTATTATTGTTAGGTCAGCTAGGATGATATTGTGATCCCATGGACTCCTATATATAGAAGGAGGTTTTGTCATTTGTATCATCCAAGAATTATTCATTTATGTGATTTACTGGAGGTTTCCCCCTCGAAGTGGTTGATTTCTAAGGCATTGATCTCTATTCTGTTCTATTTTTGGAGCTAGTTTCGTAACATTTGTTATAAGACCTTTAGATTCTAGGGTTTTGCTGCTCCAAACAATTCATCATTGAATTTTCGCTATAAATTTTTTTATACGAAGGTTTTGAAGCTGAAATTGTTATAAAGCGAAGCTGAAATTTTGAGGAATGTCGTGTAAAAATTTTAGGTCTTGGTTTGCAATATTTTCAGAGGTATGATCTGCGGAAGACAGGGTTGTTTCAGGCTCCTGAATTTCACCCAAAATAGGCCATCGTGGAATTTTTGCTATAAATTTATTTCTACTAAGGTGCAGATTCTGAAACTTTTACAGAGCAAAGTCGTAATCTTGAGAAACGCCTTGTAAACATTTTAGACCTTGGTTCACAATATTTTTGGAGATATGATATATGGAAGTTACAGTTCGTTCAGGCTCCTGAATTTTGTCTCAAAGAGGTGACCGTGGCGAAATAATCATAACTCTCTCTCTGAGAATTGGATTGGAATTCTGTAAAAAGTGGTTGCAAGTACATAGACTGTAGTTTCTTTTTTATCAATATCAGAGCTGAAGGAGGAAACAGTGGTATGTGGCACGTCGTACAAGTTCGGTCTACCGAACCAGTCCATAATTAAGTCATTTTGAGAGTTTTGGCATAACTTTTTCTTCAAAAATCCAAATCAGGTCAAACCTGTTGAATTTTAAATAAGCTTCAGAAGGCTACTACGAGGCCTAATTTCAAATATTGAAGATCCATAATTACAAATATAATTTAGTTTTATTATCAAGCTCCTTAGAAACAAGAAAAGGGTGTGTATTTTTTTCGAATTGCATAAGTATTGTGTGAAAAATCAGTTTGAATTGATTCAAAGGGCATATTTTAGAATAGATATCAGTATTGGGTTCTACAAATACCTCCTAAAAATAATTCAACACCCATTAATAAATTATAAGGTTCTACTATGACTCATGAAGACAAAGAATGACAACATGACATGTCAAAATTACAAGAGAAAGTGCACCAAATTCCGTTGTCGCAAAGAGCAACAAAAAATGAAATGGAAGTTTTGAAGAAAGGCATTGAAGCTAAGATGGATGGCATGGAAGATGGCATGGAAGCTAAGATGTATTACATGAAATACAACATGGAAAACATGAAGAATGGTCTAAAAACATACACGGAAGGTTTGACAAAGTTGATACAAGAAATGTTTCCTAATGGTGAAAAGATAGTAGAGGAAACTGATGATGAGAACAAAATAAATGTTAGTTGTGATTTTATAAAATCTAATGTTGGATGGAAGAACCACCATATTCCAAATATGGATATGAGGAAGTTTGATAGCAAGGATCCCGTAACATGGATACTACAGATGGAGCAATATTTTGATCTCAATAATGTGAAAAACACACAAAATGTATTCATTGCAACTTTACATTTCCAAAAAAATACATTTGTATGGTATCAATGGCTTAGCTCCCGTAAAAAAATTGTCACTTGGTCAATTTTTACGGAGGAAATGATACAACATTATGAGGATACAAAGAGAAACACCTTCTTTAGCCAATTAATAAATCTCAAACAAAAGGGTTCAGTGGTGGAGCATATAGAGGACTTCCAAAAATTGAATATAAGGGTAACTAATATTCCAAAGGAACACAAGATTGATGTCTCCATAGGGACTTTAAAGGATAACATCCAACATGAAGTTTGCGTTTGGGAATCTAATTCATCGAAGATGGCATTCAAATTGGCAAGAAAAATTGAATGTAAAATTATCGCGAAAAGGAAGACTACCACTCATATCTATAAAGATGGAAGTGTTGCTACTCTTAGGCTTCCACAACCTACAAGGTTGACACCACGAAAATTGGAAGAAAAAAGAGCAAAAGGGCTTTGCTATAGTTGTGATAGAAAATAGAGTAAAGGTCATAAGTGTGCTGAGAAGAAATTATTTTAAATAGATTGTGAAGAGGAGGAATAATATGACCAAGAAACTTCAAAAGAAGAGGATATACACTAGGAACCAATGCTAGAAGAAGAAGAAATGACTCTAACCATATCGTCTAATGCATTGACAGGTATTACCACTCAAACTCTGAAAATTGAAGGACATATCTAGAAGAAAAAGGTAATAGCGTTGATTGATTTGGGTAGTACCCATAATTTTATTCATTTTAATGTAGCCAAGGAATTAAATTGTTTCATATACCCAGCACCAGAATGTCAAGTGATGGTTCCAAATGCAGGAACTATAAATTTCTCTGGAAAATGTCATAATATCAAGCTAACCATGGGGGAATATGTATTGAAGAGTCCAATTCTTTCCATTCCAATGGGAGGTGTTGATGTTGTACTAGGAGTACAATGGTTACAATCCTTGGGGATGATATGTTTTAATTTTCAAGAAATTTTCTTGAAATTTTTTCCGGAAGGAAAGGAAGTCGAATTATGGGGTATCGCAGGGAAGCCAGGAAAGATAATAAGCTCTAATGTCATGAAAAAGCTTATGAAGAAAGAATAAAAATGGATAATTGCACAATTATTCTCACTATATGTTCCAACCTCAAAATCATATATTTCTCCAGATCTCCAAAAAGTCTTGGACAATCATTCCAAGGTGTCTGAAACTCCCAAATGACCCCCACCTATTCGTGATGATGATGATGATATTCATTTGATTCTACGAAATGTTCCTCCAAACATCAGGCCTTACAGATATCCTTATGTCCAAAAGAGAAAAATTGAACTAATGGTTGTAGAAATGTTAAAGGCTGGTATAATTCAACCTAGTCAAATTTCTTTCTCTGCTCTAGCAGTATTGGTGCATAAGAAGGATGGATCATGGCGCATGTGTCTAGATTATAGGGAGCTCAATAAGCTCACTATTAAAGATAAATTTCCCATTCTTGTGATTGATGAATTATTGGATGATTTACATGGAATAATTTGTTTTACCAAGTTGGATATTCATTCAGGATTTCATCAAATTAGAATGAAGATGGAAGATATTCTAAAAATATCATTTCGAACTTATGAGGGTCATCATGAATTTTTGGTCGTGCCTTTTGGCCTTACCAATGCACCTTCTACATTTCAAGGGTTGATGAATTGCATTTTCAAACCCTTCCTTAGAAAATTTGTGCTAGTATTTTTTGATTATATACTAATCTACAACATGTCTTGGAAGGATCATGTTCAACATGTTGAGAGGGTGCTCAAACTATTGGAGGAGAAAAAATTATATGCAAAAACATCCAAATGTTTCTTTGGAGTTATAAGACTTGGAATATCTTGGTCATATTGTATCACATGAGGGTGTTAAGGTAGACCCTAACAAAATTAAATCCATTAAGGAATGGAAAGTCCCCACAAACATATAGCAGTTGCGAGGATTTGTTGGGTTAACGGGGTATTATTCCAAGTTTTTTAAGAATTATGGGAGAATAGTTGAACCTTTAACAACATTATTGAAGGAAGATGCATTCTCATGGACCCTTGAAACAACTAAGGCCTTTGAAAATATTAAAGAGGCAATGTGCCTAGCACTGGTATTAGCTACGCCAGACTTCACAAAAACCTTTATTGTGGAATTTGATGCCTTAGGAAATGGAATTAGTGTTTTTTAATGCAAGAAGGAAGACCCATTGCTTTTGAAAGTCGTCCAATCAAAGGAAAGTATTTACATAAAGTTATTTATGAGAAGGAAATGTTGGTAATACTACATGCACTAAAGAAATGGTGACCTTACCTAATGTGAAGACACTTCAAGAAACTGATCATGATAGTATTAAACACCTTTTGTAAGAAAGACTATCTTTAGAAGAGCAGCAAAAGTGGGTCCCAAAGATGTTGGGTTATGACATTGAAATGATCTACAAAAAAGGGAAGCTAAATGTTGTCACATATACACTCTCAAGAAAGGATGAAGAGGTGGAAGCATTGCTTTATGCCATTTATATTATCCAACTAGATTGGATAACCGAAGCAAGGGATGAATGGAAGAAGGACGAAGAAGTGTGGACAATCATTTAAAAGTTGTAGCATGATCCTAGTACATCTGATACATTTAGTTGGGAAAATGATTCCTTATGGTGTAAATATCACTTATATATCTGTAAGAAGTCCCAACTAAAAAAAAATATTGTTTTGGAATTGCACACTTCTCCTTGAGGAGGGAAATCAGAATTTTAAAAAACCTACCAGAGGGTGAAGAAATATTTTTTTTGGGATGGCCTTAAATCTGATATTAAAAATTTTCTGGCGGAATTTTTGGTGTTACAGCAAAATAAAGTTGAGACAATTAAGACCCCAAGTCTTCTACAACCTTAATCCATTCTAAGTCAATGTTGGGAGGAGATTTCAATGTGTTTTATCACAGGTTTACCTAAGTCTAAAGGAAAGAGTGTCATCATGGTGGTAGTTGATAGACTTACCAAGTATGCACACTTTTGTGCATTATCTCATCCATTTAAAGCAAGTACAGTTGCTACTGCATTTATGGAAACAAGTCAAAAGCTTCTTGGAAACCCAACGATTATTGTAAGTGAGAGAGATCCCATTTTTACTCGAAATTTTTCATTGAAATTATTTTCTAGTTTGGGTACTCAACTAGCTAATAGCTCATCTTATCGTCCTCAATCTGATGGTCAAACTGAGATAGTGAATAAATGTTTGGAAGGATATCTTTGTTATTTTATATTTGATAAGAAAACACAATCGGTCAAGTGTTTACCTCTCGGTTAATGGTGGTATAACACTTCATTCCATACTGCAGCAAAAATGACCCCATTTATGACACTTTCTGGATATCATCCACCATCCATCACATCATTTTTAAGAGAAAATTCTAAGGTTAAAGTAGTGGAAGATCACATCGAGCATCAAAAATAATTTCTCCAACACTTAAAGGATAACCTAAATTTGGCATAAAATCGAATGAAACAACAGGCAGATCAACATCGCAGCGAGAGAAATTTTGATGTAGGAGACTGGGTATTTTTATGGCTACAACCATACAAAAAAATGTCCCTCAAGCAAGCTAAGAAGGATAATAAATTATCGCCAAAGTACTATGGTCCTTACAAGGTGTTGCTAAAGATTTGTACTATGGCATAGAAATTGGAGCTTCTCGCTTCTTCACGAGTGCATCCAGTTTTCCATGTTTCATGATTAAAGAAGGTTGTAGGTGACAAACTTCTAGTTCAAACAATATTGCCAGAACTTAATGAGGAAGGAAAAATCATATTGGAACCTAAAGCAATCATGGAAACAAGAACTCGACAACTACGAAATCGATCAATTTCAGAGCATCTCATCAAGTGGAAGAACCTACCCACTGAAGATTCTACATGGGAGGTTATAATTTTATACCGAAGTATTTAGAGCTACTCAAGCGTTGAGGACAACACTTTTTTGAAGGAGAGGGGCATGGTAGGTCCCAATATTAATAGTATAGTCCATTATTGTTGTTAGTGTAACCCCCTTATGGTTATTGTTGTACCCTCGTAACCCCAACATTGCTAATATTGTGCCCTTACATTATTATTGTTCAATCAGCTAGGATTATATTGTGATCCCATGGACTCCTATATATAGAAGGAGGTTTTTTCATTTGTGTCATCCAAGAATTATTCATTTATGTAATGTATTGTAGGTTTCCCCCTTGAAGTGGCTGATTTCTAAGGTGTTGATCTCTATTTTCTTCTATTTTCTAAGCTGGTTTGATAACATGAAATAAATGTATTATAATTTGAACAAAAATTAAAATAGAAATAAAAATTTGACATACAAATTGAACTACAAATAGAAATAGAAATAGAAATATACATTGAAATCAACAGTTATGTTTATGTATTGATCTAGGTGGATATTGGTGGCCACTCACCTATTCCACTTAGGGCCCCACCACTGTGTCTTCCAGTTTTTCATTTTCGGCACAACTTACTATTTTTAGCAATTTTCTGGGTCTTGAACTTTAAGAGCTGTTCTGAGGCCCTGAACGACCATTTTTGGGCATCGCGCCTCTAGGAAATATGATTTTGTTTCGGAATTCATATTCGTGGTCAATATTTGTAGTCCTTGGAAAGATATTTATAATTATGTATCATGTGCATCAAACGGAGATAGTATGCCAAAGTTATGACCCCGGGAAGTTGAAACACCAATTTACCCAAATGGGGCCCACAGTTTGGCGCTTCATCTCCTAGGGTTAGGTTTTTGGATGTTTAGGGTTTTACATTATTTATCTATAATAAATAGGCCCTCGAGTCTCATCAAAACACATTTCAAAGGCTTGTAGTCACCACATCTCTTCTCAGAGATAAGCTACCAGTGACTTAGCTAGTTTATTTCCATTCTATATCTAAGAAAATTTCAGTTCTTTGATGTCAATGAAATGAAGCGTTATTTCCGTTGCATATTTGTATTTATGGTTATATGTGTATTATTTTGCGTTCCTGCATAAATCTTGATCAGTGGTATCAGAGCGGTCTGCTTTTTCTCGATCCTTCTTTGCATGTCCCCAAAGAGGTCGGGGTATAAGAAGTTAGGGCTCCAACTAATTGAACCTTTGCAAGATCAACCTCGCAAACCCTAATGGCCACCCATGGGGGATGAAAAGAAAGATGACGAAGCAGTGATCCTATCAAAATATTTCTCGAGGAGGCCCTCGAAAAACAAAGGAGTGATATGATGGATAACTTTGCCCATATCCTTCAATGACTAGTCTATGGCGACGCATCTACATCCAATAGCCGCTCTGGAGGCACGACTCCCTTTAAGGTACACGTAAGCTTTGAAATTACCATATTTGAGGGTCAAATAGATGCATGTTCCATAGATAGATTGTTGAATCTATTAGAAGGATATTTCTTGGTTCCTGACCTTTCCGTTCGAGAGAAGATTATTTTTTCACTCCTCAAAGCTACCCCCCATGTAAAGGACTATTGGGAAACCTACTGTGAGAAAAAGGACAAGACAAAACCCTCTTTTCTCTCAGGCGTACCCACATGGAATTCTTTCCGAGATGCCATCAAGGAACAATAATATCTTATGGGGAGCTATGAGGAAAATTATATACAATGGACCATGCTACGACAACAAAGGGATCAAGATGTGCATGAGCTGACAAATCTGTTCCATACCCTGTGCAAAAATTTGGGTATCAAATATTTGGAGAAAAATTTGGTGTTAAAGTATCGAAGTTTCCTGAAAAGATACATTCCAGAGGAAATATAGTTCCTCGACATCTCCTCGCTTGGTACAACATGCTGGTATGATGCCAAGATTGAGGAAAAATTCAAATAGAAGAAGCGAGACTTTGGATATGTGAATCAAAAGCAAGGGAAAGGGGCCCCCAAACCATAGAACAAAGGACAAAGCCAAGGCATGGCGGCCCAAGACAACTTGCCAAAGCCACAAGAAAAGAACAACATCATGAAGTCAAATAAGGACATGAGAAAGTGGTGTGAGTTCCATAAGAGCTCCACTCACAACATAAGTGAGTTTTAGGCCATGCAGTCATTGGTGGCTGAGATGAGGGCTACTGAATTAGATGCATACTCCAACTCTGAATAAAAAATTGATAAGGGGAATGAAAAAAGGAAGCAAATTATTGATGCGGAGCCCAATGCTACTGTTGCCACTGTGAAGCTCCAGAGGAGGAGGAATGTCTCTTCCACTCCCAGATGTGGGTAAAGGGTTCCTCGCTACAGTTCATTGTCGACAATGGTAGCCAAAAAAACCTCATTTCATCATACTTCGTGAAGAAGTTGGGCTTGTCGACCATAACACACCCACAACCATACACCATTGGGTAGCTTCACCAAGGACAGAATCTTCGCGTCAGGAAGCAGTGTCGCCTTCCCTATACCATCAAGCCATTCATGGATTAGGTATTATGTGGCATTGCTCCTCTTGATGTTTCTGATGTATTTTTAGGCAAACCATACTTTGGAAGCAACATTCTATGTATGAGTCCCGGCCTCGTGTTGTTATTGTTTCTTTGCGAAATAAGCCGCAAAAGATACCAGAGGTACCACCGCTTGCCACTATCTCTTTGGATACTCCAAAACAATGCAAGAAGCTCATTTCCAAAACTAGTAATTTTTATTTCCTGATGATCTACCCCTAGGAAACGAAGAAGACGGTGGCCACGACCTCCAGAAAGGGCTCCTCTGCATGCCAAAAACAAATGGACAAGGTTGTGGAGGAGTATGGGGACATCTTCACCTCACCCATAGGGGTTCCTCTGCACTGTCAGGTCAAGCACCCCATTAATTTGACCCTAGGTGCATATTTACCCAATGGACTGATATATCGATGCTCTATTCTAGAGAAGGATGAAATCAAGAGGCAGATTTAGGAGGTGCTGCAGAATGGTCACATCTGGCCAAGTTCATCGCCTTTTGGGAGCCCTATCATGTTGGTATAGAAGAAGGATGGGACTTGGAGACTCTATATTGAATATTGGGCGTTGAACAAGATCATTGTCCAGAATAGGTACCTGATCCCATGGATTGATGACCTTCTGGACCAACTGAAAGGGGAAAAATATTTCAGCAAGATCGACTTGAAGTTTGGGTATCACTAGGTACCGATCGAGCCCTCCGATGTGTGGAAGACAACCTTAAAAGACAAGGAGGGCCTTTTCGAATGGCTGGTTAAGTATTTCTAGTTAACGAATGCTCCCACAACCTTCATGAGGTTGATGGACGACATATTGTGGCCATTCACCAACTCATTTGTAGTGGTGTACTTGGATGAAATTATGATCTTCAGCGAGACTTGGGAAGAGCACCTCCACCACATCCGACAAGTCCTCAAAACTCTGCAGCAACACAATTTGTGTGCCAATTTGGAGAGGTTCACTTTGGCATGACCCAAGTTCAATATCTAGGATACATTATTGATGAAAGGGGGTGCATGTGGATCCAACCAAGATCCAATTAATTCGGGATTGGCTAGACCCAACCACTCTAATAGAGCTTCACAACTTTCTCGGTCTTGCTAATTTCTACTGCCGGTTCGTGTTGGGATTCTCTCATATCACCTGGCCCTTGAGTCAAGTCAACAAGGGAGGAATAAAAGACAAATTATTTTGGTATGAATCTCAATAGAAGGCATTCGTAGAATTGAAACATCGCCTCTATTCTGCCCCAATTCTCACATTACCAGACTTGCAACAAACATTTGAGATTGAGAAATATGCCTCTGGCTATGTTATTGGGGCAGTTCTTACTCAACAGGGGCATCTAGTTTCATATCACAGTGATACATTGTCCAACACTGTTCCCGGTATCCCACTTATGACAAAGAAATGTATTCCATTGTGTAGACTTATTGAAAATGGAAGCATTACATCCTTGGGGAGGAAAAAATCATCCACACAGACCACCAACCTCTACAATTCATATAGACAAAAGGGAAGTTGCAGAATGATCGCCATCAGAGGCGATCCACATATCTGCAATAGTTTCATTTGAACATCAAGTACAAGAAGGATAGCACCAATAATGTTTCAGACTTCCTCAAATGACCACCGATCGTGGCGCTAACCACCATTATCAACTCTTATGGGCATGGTATTTCTGATTGGACACTTCTCTACAAGAGCAATCTATAATTCAGCCACACATACAAGGCACTCTTAGGTGTTACGCAAGTTCCAAATTTTCACCTTCAAGATGCACTGTTATGTCACGTGGGACACCTTTGTGTTCCTTCAAGCGAGCGTGCCAAGATGATATGGGAAGCATACTGTAGTCGAGTCATTGGGAATTTCAGGGTCGATAAAACAATGGAAGTAATGTAGAAGTATATCTATTGGTCGAACCTTCGACAGGATGTGGGGAAGTACATCAGATCCTGCATTGCTTGCGTCATTGCCGAACTAACCATCAAGAAGCAAGGACTCTATACTCAGCTACGCACCTCTAGTTGACCTTGGAAATCCATCTCCATGGATTACATGTCATGCCTTCCTTCTACTAAGCATGGAAATGATTATGTTTTCATTGTCGTTGACATATTCTCGAAGATGGCCATAATGGCGGCATGTAAGAAGAATATGACAACAGAAGCCACTGCTAAACTCTTCTTTGAATGAGTGTGGGTGCACTTTGGGATCCCACAATCTATCATATCAAATCGGGACAACACGTTCCTCATCACATTTTGGTCTAGCCTCTGGTCAATGTTGGACACCAAGCTCACCAATTCCACAACCTTCCGTCCCCAGACTGATGGCCAGACAGAGGTCATCAATAGAATGATTATACACATTCTTTGGATGTAAAATTCAAAGCATCCATGCACATGGGATAAGAGCCTCCCATATGTATAATAGAGTTATAACCGAGCTCTCCATAGCTCAACTGGCCACAACCCCTTTTAGGTGGGCTTGGGATTCCAGCCTCTATGTACCATTTATGTAGCCATGCCATTTGTGGCTACTTAGGCCAATTCGGCTCATGTCCAGTCTGAAGCTAACAAAGCAGACATCTTCATTGAGAATATTCATCACATCTACCAACATGTTCATGACATATTGGACAGAGCCACTGCTAAGTACAAGCAACACCATGATCAACATCAGGTGCCACACAAATTCCAGGTGGGCGACAAAATGTGGCTACATTTGCAGAAGGAGCACTGCACAGGACCCCACCGTAAGCTTCGCCTGCTCTGATATGGGTTGTTCACCATCGTAAAGGCTGTAGGGAAAAATTCCTTTGAGCTCAGTATTCCACCTTCCTTGGTCTGCACCCAATATTCAATGTGGACTGCATTCGTCCCTACTTCACACCTCTACTGGACACCTCTGACATTACAGAATAACTCACGCCAACAGAGTTAAGCCTAGACTGCATGGAACATGCCACCATATATTGTATCATGGACATGCAAATCAATAACACTCGCCAAGAGAATATCCAACTGTATCGAATTGTCAAAGCTGGCCAACTCCTGCACCAAGGCAAGTGGTTCACTAGGGACCAAGTTCAGCAGAATTTTCCTCATCTCACGGAGGAACTCAATGAAATGTGGACCATTTCTTCCTAAGGGGGGAGGAATGATCCAGGTGCATATTGGTGGCCACATGCCTATTCTACTTGGGGCCCCACCATTGTCTCTTTTAGCTTTTTAGTTTCGGCACAACTTACTATTGTTAGCATTTGTTTGGGTCATGAACTTCTAGAGCAGTTTTGAGGCCCTATATGATGTTTTTTGGGCATTGCACCTCCAAAAAATACGATTTCATTTCAGAACCAATATTTATGGTGAAAAATTGTAGTCCTCTTATAGATATTTCTAATGATGTATCATGTGCATCAAACAGAGATAGTAAGCCAAAGTTACCACCGCGGGAAGTTAAAACACCAATTTACCCAAACGGGACCCATAGTTTGGTGCTTCATCTACTAGGTTTAGGTTTTTGGATGCTTAGTGTTTTCCATTAGTTATATATAATAAATAGGCCCTCGCGCCTCATCGAAACACATTTTAGAGACCTATAGCCGCCACATCTATTCTCAGAGATAAGCTACCAATGCCCTAGGTAGTTTATTTCCATTCTATCTATAAGAAAAATTCAGTTCTCTGATATTAATGAAATGAAGTGTTATTTCCACTGCATATTTTTTTTTATGGTTATATGTGTATTCTGTTGCATTACTGCATAATTCCAGACCATCTATACATAATAATAAATAGAAATTAAAATGTACATTAATGGAATCAATAGAAATCTCTACATTGATTTCAATGTTTTTTTTCATAATTCAATATTATTATTTCATCTCTATTAAAAGTATTCTTCATGTTTTAATTTTGACTAATACTCTCTATATCTTTAAAAAATTGGGGAAACTAAGTATATTTAAAATAATCATATTCATCTTAGCCATATATAAACATAGATTTTATTTACAGATTGCATAGCTATATTAAAATTGGAAGATCAGAAGTGGACATTAATATTTATTCACTAGATTGAGAACGATTCAATATCTTGATCATTTCATTTTTTTAATATTTAACATTTTCATCTCTAAACCTTGTTATTACTTGGATCTATTAAATAATCGTGTCAATCTCATATATATACATATACATTTATCTAAAAAAATGATGTTGTGACTTGTGGTTGGAACGAACATAAATACATCGTAACTCTAAATTTATCATATACAATGAAGATTTGAATATTTTGAGATATACATATCTCCAAAAATTGTGCACTCTAAAATTTTTTTATAGGTCAACGGATTTGATCCCTCGATACACATCATAATTAGATTTGATCTCTCAATACACATGATAAAAAATATTTTCAACTCTATAAATTTGATTCCTTTTAAAACATAATAAGATCATATATATATATATATATATATATATATATATATATATATATATCTTGAAAAACACATATCTAGGAAAATAGTTTAGTTTTTATATGCTTATTAATTAAATTAATATAGGAATGAAATTATGAAATATAATGATTATCTATATCAATCATTATTTAATTTATATGATGAATTATATCATAATTTATAATTTTTATTTATATTTTATATATTTCAATTTTTTATATAAAAAAATATTCTTATTTTTAATTATATATTTACTAATTGATTTCACATCAAATATATTTTTAATTACATTTAAAGGTTCATTTTACAATCCTGTATGAGGGAGATGTGTGTAGTTATTTCCTGGGTAAACCTCAAGTTGCAACATGTATTTTTTAAAATAAATATATAATATTTATAAATAAAAAAATAATTTCACCTATAATAAAAAACATAAATGAATAATATTCTTAATTAAAAGTGTTATAATCCACTTTGAAGGAGCTGTTGTAAAAGTGTTCCATTTATTGATAGACATGGTAATAGTATTTCACTCTCACTTTACAAATATTTTCTAAATGCATTCAAAATTTCATTCACATTAAAATAATAATACAATATATATAAATCAGACTATGTCTCGAGATTGCGAGTCTATCTTGGACATACAATCTATTGGTTGAGTAAAAGTCCCAACCTCACACCAATATAGGAAGATAACTAGTTCTAGAGAATCTCTCAACCATTTAGATCTCAACAAACTCCAAAACACTAGGAACAAACTCTTATACATACAATGAATCATAACAAAGACATGTAGGATTTATGTTTTTCCAAGTCCCCCCTTTAATGACTACTTTTCTTGATCTCAATCAACAAAGTATAAATATGGTCCTCATGTTTACAAATATGATCAAAAAATAAAATTCCGACGTCCATACAAACGAACAAGCATCTACCGGAATGCATGAGTACCAATTATTGCAATCGCTAGTGTACTAGGATGTCCTTTGTGTACATGGTTCAGTCAACCATTATCTGCATACCTTTACCTATATCTGTAAATTCCCCTTCATCATTGTCATCATGGGTTTTCTCGGATTACCCATATCCATGCTCTGGGTTTTATTGACTTACCCTAAATCATGCCCATAGTTTTGTCGGCTAATCCTAAAACATGCCCAGGGTTTTGCCGGTTGACACTAAACCATGCCTACAAGAATATATGTCCACTTCACTCTCACATGTGGTTTCTAGCGTACTACAAACCTACACCACAAAGTGGTTTCCAGCTTACCAAAAGCCTACATTTCCAAAGTGGTTTTAAGCTTACGACGAAATTTAATGGGGTACACATGCCTCATAAGGCTAACATAAAAAGTTACTTAGAAAAAATACATGCTCCAACTTGTGGAATTACTAGGTATATTTTTTCCAAGTACCACTACAAAATATTACACTTGCTTTCTGATAGATGTGTGATTCAAATTAAAATAAAATATTTAGTCTTGTTTATTATTCCACACACACAATTATATCTTTGTTTCCCATCTAAATTCAACATCTCCTGATGCTGCCAAAAACAATACTCTTCTCTTACATTTTGCTTCCAAGGGCATTGTCTCTACCACAAACTTTGTCACCTAATATCCTTGGAAAAAATTTCAAATATCTCTTTGATATGTAATGAACCTCTTCATCCAAATTATTGATAGTAATATTGGATTTCCATAGTTTCATGTCATTTTCTAGCATAGCTAATTCTAACAAAATAAATTCAAATTGAGGTGGCTAATCTCAATATCTATATTGATTTTAATTCCAAGATAATTTCACCATAAAAAAATATCATTTACGCAAACATGCACAAAAAACCATGCATTTAAACAAACAACTACATTTCTATTTGCTCACTATAAATACAAAGATTAGGAAGAGTGTATTATAATCCAAGAAACCCATTTTTTTTCATACCTCCCATGGAAATCCAAATGGAAACAAAAAATCGATGAAACCACTTATGAAAACGTCTCAGGCTCTACACATTCACCAAATTCTATATTGTGTGAATTCAATTTCTTCGATGCAATATTTTCCTCCAACAACACTTTCTCTTGAGCTCTCAGTTTGATGTGGATTACTCAAAATTGTGAATGATCTAGAATCAAACCCTCTTGAGGAGTGTTGTTTTGACCTATGAGAAGATGAACCACATGTATGGTCAAGATATAAATATTTTTTTACCTCCTCCTATACGTGTTCTGTTAATAATCGTGACGTTGTTCTCCAGTAACACCAGAATCCTTCAAACACCTCACATTTTACATATCCACGTAGCATGTATGAAATATCAGTGAATGATTCTCCATGATAGTTCCACGCAAAGGTTTTATGCAGGCGACATCAGCATAAATGAAGAATATTCTACACAACTCAGGATGAAATACAAAACCAACTCATGTCACTGAGCAATTTCCATAGGCACCTCACTAAGCCACTTTATGTACGCAACTCCTACACATCCATGAATTATTTTGTAGATATAAAACCAATATCCACATTAACCCATGAAATAACAAGAGCGAACCTTTGAGAATATAGTCAACCTCAAATGCAGCCCTACAAATGATATCAAATATGAATCACCGTATAATACTTTATGCTACAAGAAATGACATGATTGATCACCACTTCACACATACGACCTATATCTTGCAATATATTTGGAAATTTGATGACTTAACTTTGATAGATAGTGCAACGCTTATTTTTTCACAACACACCAAGGAATTATCCAAAAAATACAAGCACTATGATCCACAGCTAAAGACCAAATGATGGTCCTCTATAACTTTGTAGAAAAATTCAACCATTGCATTAGTCAGCTCTAGTGCGTAACCTCCACGTTGCATAGTCTACTTACAAGTCGATATAAACACATGACTTCACCACCTTCTCTACACAAGCTCAAAATATATACTTTGGTCCTAGATGGAGGATCTCTCCCAACTCTTCTTCCACGGATCTACAACCTCAACACACCCCGTCCAACGAATACAAATCCATATAGAGGCACCATTAGTGCTTCTCCATAGAAATCAAATCTTCTCGAGGTTCATAAGTTAGAGGCACCATCACATGCATCTTCGGTTAAATTTGTCAATGGGTGGGCCGTTTTAAGGTCCTCGCTTCATGAGGCACGTTCGGGGTAATGGGCGTGCCCACCGAGCATTTGGATGGTGTTTAGGTGTCATGCGACATTACAGATGGATCGTCACACCGTAACCACATGGGCACAGGTGTGTAGTGATGGGTGTGTGCAGGCGTGCGTTATAGCAGGTGCGTCGTACATAGACAACGTGTTGTGCACTGGGTGCCCAACGTGTTGGACCACGATCGATGTTACACGGAGTGCGGGTAACCGAACGAAGGGCTTCGTATGGGTCGGCTCGGGTCCTCCGAGTGACCCACGACCACAAACCTAACGCGTTTAATAAGAGCCTGCGGATGGTTTGGAGGAGGCAACCAACAAATGATCAAATGTTCAAAGTCATTTGGGTGAAGACATTGGATGCATCACGAGATCGCCAACAGCTCATTGGTGGAAGACTTGGTGGATGAACGCAGGGCAAGGGCGCAGGTCGATTCGGGAAGTGAGCGTGCAAGATGTGTAGAATAGTGTCGCTGGGTGTCCAAACCATAGGTCGGGTCAGGCAAAGTGCAGGGCATAGGTAAAGTGAAGCGGCAATGTGCAGGACGTGCAGGACAATACCGCAGGGGGTCTGCAGTGTAGGTAGGGATAGGCAAGGTGTCTGCAACAACTTTAATGTGAGTTTAGGACTTGTTCTGAAGGGACTGTAAGTCAGAAGGAGTGTGGAAAGTTGCAGCAGGTGCATATTGATGGGAGAAAGCTAAACATACAGCTAGGAAGTGGATTGGACAAATGAAGAGCTCAGGGAAAGGTCTGAACTCATAGGTAACAACTGACCCGAGAGACCCCAGTGACCCAGTAGAACTTGAGCAGACTTATGTACAAAATTCCCAAGGTGAAATATAATGTTGTAAATGATTTTTATGGGTTACTTTTATGGTTGAAAAACCTTGAAGCTTGGTCAAAATGCTAACTTGCCTTGCCAAGGAGAAAAGGGGGTCTTTTGCTGGATTGGAATTGTAATATACTTATACATTTTATGAAACATATTATTGGGCAGACTTATTAATAGGGAGTTGCCCCTCCCTTGTATCTATGGGAAAAATTTTGGATTGGTAATGGTGTTTATGTTTATTTATGCATATTGAAAGAACATTTTATTAATATTTAACAAGTGTTTCTAAAGGCATAGTCTACATACTTTAGTATTATGAAAAAGAAAAAGTACGATAGTGCAGCACTTGTCTATAGCATGGTTGAAAGACACAAAAGGTATAGGGGCCTGACAGGGGGTATCAAATCCATTGATCCCACACTTTATTGAAGGAGGATTCATGGATTTTTATCATTGAAGAAAGTAGGGACACAGTTTCAGGGTTGTAGGTGGTATTGAATCTGAACTTGAATTTGGGGTTTCTTTTAAGACCTTGGCTGGAGCAAGGTATTTTTTAGGGCTAAAGCTAAAAAATAAGACTGCAAACTTGGGAATAATTACAAGAGAAAGCCCTAGAATCTTTACAATGGATAATGCATATGAGGGAGAACTTGCGGATTCAAGACAAGCTTCGAGTCTTGGAAAAATAAGTGGTGGAATCTTAGAGAATGCTAAGAAGATTCATGAAGAGGTTAGTGAGGCAAAGGATTCCCTTATGGCCTTGTGCAAGAAAGGTATTTTTGACTCAAACCAAGATCAATTCGATAGAATTCAGGAGAATATGGATCGTTTCGATGATTGGATAGATATATGCTATGAGGTAGAGGCACTTTGAGAGGAGATTTTTGAAATTGTGACGAAGAACCAAAGAGGGAGGAAACCTTCTTTTGCTAAACAGAATAATGTTGTGGATGTAGTTGAGGAGAAGGAATAACTTGGTAAAAAATTTGAACTTGAACAAAGCATATTACAAGCATTACATGTTGATCCACACAAGGATGTTGCAGTTGTAGAAGATGTCAAGGATGAAATTGATGAACAAGTTGGACTGAGGTCAAGCACATTGAAAGCATCAGCAATGGATGGTTCTCGTGAGGACGTTGTAGAGATGGAAAAGATGAAGGATGACCTTGTGGAAAAATTTGAACCAAGACAAGACACATTGCAAGCATTGGTGGATGAACCACATGGAGATGTTGCAAATGTGACTATGATCGAGGAGGAACTTGAAGAGCGGGTGGTACAAAGATTAAGCACCTCAAAGACATTCATGAGGATGGAGGAAACTCACTTGAGGAGTCTTCATGGAAATATGAATTTTGTTTCATGGAAGCATAAGGAATATGGACTGCATATTGGGATGAGAAAGAATATGGCTTCTTTTCCAACACCATGGAAGATATCTCCATGGATTCCTATGATGAGGCCTTGTAAATTGAAGGAACAAGGAGCATTTCTTGTTGAAGACCTTGAGGGGAAATTTTTGACCATACTCTAGGTGGTTAAAATTCCCTAGACAAGGGTGGAACTTTATGACCTTTGTGATGGAAGTGGTCATACTTAGCCATATGGAATGGCTAATGCCCAACATGACTTATAGAATACCTTGGTCGTAGGGCATGTTGGTGGAGTAGACTTCTTCATGGCCTACAACCAAGAAGGAACTCTTGGTGCACCTTTAGTGGGGGAGAAGCCTTGAAGGATGTACTCATATTGATGGATGATGGTAGAAGTGAATGAGGGTACTTTACCTCTACATGATAATGACGAGAGTTTATTTGAGTTCACTTAGATGAACACATGGGAAGCCAAAGTCATGGACATGGAATACATGAAGATATTCTATATATAGACTGATGGATGTTGTTCACGATGAGCAACAAGACATTGGTTGGATGAGAAGCCTATGAGACACTCATATGCTTGTAGCGTGCGAACTTGTGATGGCACTCATGCCCAATACAAGTATGTTTGTCAATGCTTTGGATATGATGAGGCATGGGAGTTCATGATGGAGTTTCATTCATTGGAGGCTTCATACTATGGTGATCTTACAGTACCTAATCCATTGAGGAGATGAGGTCAGGATTGGTCTTGATTTTGATGCATTATGGGATGCATACCTTTAAGCACATTTATGGGGTGTGTTTAGGAGGAGTCATTTGATGGAGATGATCAAGCCAAGACACTTTGGATTTTGATGGAGATGCATGATGGAGATGCCTTGGTCTTATACACTTTGGCATGGGTTGAGTATACTTGACTTAGCCACAATTTTTACTTGATGGATACATATTGCAGATGGGATGAACATTAATTCATGGACCTCAAAATGGCACTTTGATTGATTTGATGAGAGGGAGACCTCTTACTTTGATGATGCTTGGAGGGTGTGACTACTTGGAATATATATAGAACATGGATTAGCATCATGGACAACATGTTGTGGACGATATGGAGTACACTTCATGGGCCCAAACATGGTTCACTTGGATGAGATTGATTCTTGATTGAGTTGATAATGTGACAGGATTCTAGAGAGAGTTACCAAAGATGGCATGAGGAGGAGTATTCTCAGTGTTTTGAGCATCATGGTTGGATTAGCTACCCAACTAGTTCGAGCTATGGGGGTATGCAGTACATCGAGATATGTCTGATAGATGTATTAAGGAAATTTCGATATATTTTGTGTTGGGATGGAGTATCATGGAAAAGATTCACACTATATTGACAATATGTGATGAGTTGACATGATACATGTTGCAGCAGCATGTGACCTTGATGAGGAGAGTGACTTCCCATGATGGGATAGCATGTGGTGATTGCAACAGATCTGTTGATGCTCATGGATTGAAGAGATATTTCATGGATGTGTTAGACATGAACCATGATGGTTTATGTAATGACGTTGCGACGATATTGTGCGATGATACTTATGGTGAAATTTGCAATGATATATTGTGACGATATGATGCGATGATGATGGTAGCACTATTGGGGATGATAATATTGCTTGATGTGGGGGAGAATGTAAGTTCCTCGCTTCATGAGCCATGTTCGGGGTAATGGGCATGCCCACCAGGCCTTTGGATGGTGTTCAGGAATTGTGTGATGCAACAGGCGGATCGTCACACCGTAACAACATGGGCGTGGTAGTGTAGCGATGGGCGAGTGCAGTCATGCGTTATAGCGGGCTCGTCGCACATAGATGACATGTTGGGAATTGGGCGGCTGATGTGTTGGAGCGCGAACGAAATTACACAGAGTGTGGAAAGCCGAATGGAGGGTGTCGTATCGGTAGGCTCAGGTCTGCTAAGTGATCCACGACCACAAAGATAACGTGTATTAATAAGAGCGTGCAGATGGTTTGGAGGAGGCATCCAACAAGCGATCAAAATTTCAAAGACATTTGGGGGAATACATTGGACGCACCATGAGCTAACTAACAACTTGTTGGTGGAGGATTTGGTGGTTGAACGCAAGGTGACGGTGTGGGTCAAGCTACGAAGCAAGCATGCAAGATGTGCAGAACAGTGCCCGACATGACTTATAGACTACCTTGGTGGTATGGCACGTTGGTGGAGTAGACTTCTTCATCACCAAAAACCAAGAAGGAACTCTTGGTACACCACTACTAGGGGAGAAGCCTTCAAGGAAGTACTTGTATTGATGGATGATGGTAGAAGTGACCGAGGGCACTTTACCTCTACATGATCGTGAGGAGAGTTGAGTTGAGTTCACTTAGATGAACACATGGGCAACCAAATTCATGGACATGGACTACATGGAGATCTTTTATATATGGACTGATGGATGTTGTTCACGATGAGAAGCAAGACATTGGTTGGATGAGAAGCCTATGAGACACTCATATGATTGCAGGGTGAGAACTTGTGATGGAACTCATGGCCAATACTAGTATGTTTGTCAATGCTTTGCATATGATGAGGCATGGGATTTCATGATGGAGTTGCATTCATTGGAGGCTTCATACTATGGTGATGTTGTAGTATATGATCCATTGAGGAGTTGAGGTCAGGATTGGTATTGATTCTGATGCATTATGGGATGCACACCTTTAAGCACATTTATGGGGTGTGTTTAGGAGGAGTCACTTGATGGAGATGATCGAGCCAGGACACTTTTTATTTTGATTGAGATGCATGATGGAGATGCCTTGGTCGTATACACTTTGGCATGGGTTGAGTCTAATTGACTTAGCCACAATTTTTAGTTGATGGATACATATTGCAGATGGGATGAAAATTACTTCATGGACATGAATATGGAACTTTTATTGATTTGATGAGAGGGAGACCTCTTACTTTGATGATTCTTGGAGGATGTGACTACTTGTCATATAAATAGCATATGGATTAGCATCATGGACAACATGTTGTGGATGATATGTAGGACACTTCATGGACCCAAACATGGTTCATTTGGATGAGATTGATTCTTCATTGAGTTGAAAATGTGACAGGATGCTAGAGAAACTTACCAAAGATGGCATGAGGAGGAGTATTTTCATTGTTTTGACCATTATGGTTGGATTAAATACCCTACTAGCTCGAGCTATGGGGCCATGTAGTACATAGACCTATGTCTGATATATGTATCAAGGCAATGCCCAGATATGTTGTGTTGGGATGGAGTATCATGGCAAAGATTCACATTAGATTGAAGATACGTGATGAGTTGACACGATACATGTTGTAGCAGCATGTGACCTTGATGAGGAGATTGAGTTCCCACGATGTGATAGCATGTGGTGATTGCGACAGATGTGTTGATGATCATGGATTGAGGAGATATTTCATGGATGTGTTAAACATGAACCATGATGGTTTATGTGATGATGTTGCAACGATATTGTGCGATGATACTTGCCATGATATTTGCGACGATATATTGCGACGATATGATGCTACGATGATGGTATCACTATCAGGGACAATAATATTTCTTGAAGTGCGGGAGAATGTAAGGTCCTCACTTCATGAGGCATGTTAGGAGTAATAGGCATGCCCACTAGGAATTTGGATGGTGTTCGGGCACCATGCAACGCAATGGGCGGATCGTCGCACCGTAACCACATGGGCGCGGTAGTGTAGTGATGGGCGAGTGCGGACGCACATTATAGCAGGATCATCACACATAGATGACATGTTGGGCATTGGGCAGCCGATGTGTTGAAGCGTGACCGACATTACACGGAGTGCGGACAACCAAATGGAGGGTGTCGTATGGGTCGGCTGTGGTCCGCCGAGTGACCCAACACCACAAAGATAACGCATATTAATAAGAGCTTGCAGATGGTTTGGAGGAGGCATCCAACCAACGATCAAGTTCAAAGACATTTGGGCGAAGACATTGGATGAACCACGAGCTAAATAACAGCTCGTTGGTGGAAGACTTGGTGGTTGAACGTAGGGCGAGGGCATGGGTCAAGTTGGGCAGCAAGCGTGCAAGACATGCAGAATAGTGCCCGACATGACTTATATACTATCTTGGTGGTATGGCATGTTGGGGGAGTAGACTTCTTCATGGCCTACAACCAAGAAAGAACTCTTGGTGCACCTCTAGTGGGGGAGAAGCCTTGAAGGATGTACTCATATTGATCGATGATGGTAGAAGTAACCGAGGGCACTTTACCTCTACATGACGATCAGGAGAGTTGAGTGGAGTTCACTTAGATGAACACATGGGCAGCCAAAGTCATGGACATGGACTACATGGAGATCTTTTATATATGGACTGATGGATGTTGTTCACGACGAGCAACAAGACATTGGTTGGCTGAGCAGCCTATGAGACACTCATATGATTGTAGGGTGAGAGCTTGTGATGGAACTCATGGCTAATACAAGTATGTTTGTGAATACTTTGGATATTATGAGGCATGGGAGTTCATGATGGAGTTTCATTCATTGGAGGTTTCATACTATGGTGATCTTGTAGTATATGATCCATTGAGGAGCTTAGGTTAGGATTGGTCTTTATTTTGATGCATTATGGAATGCAAACCTTTAAGCACATTTATTTGGTGTGTTTAGGTGGAGTCACTTGATGGAGATGATCAAGCGAGGACACTTTTTATTTTGATGGAGATGCATGATGGAGATGCCTTGCTGGTATACACTTTCAAATGGGTTGAGTCTACTTGACTTAGCCACAATATTTACTTAATGGGTACATATTGTAGATGGGATTAACATTACTTCATGGACATGAATATGGCACTTTTATTGTTTTGATGAGAGGGAGACCACTTAATTTGATGATTCTTGGAGGATGGATCTACTTGGCATAAATAGCACATGGATTATCATCATGGACAACATGTTTTGGATGAGATGAAGGACACTTCATGGGCCCAAACATGGTTCACTTGGATGAGATTGATTCTTGATTGAGTTGATGATGTGACAGGATGCTAGAGAAACTTACCAAAGATGGCATGAGGAGGAGTATTCTCATTGTTTTAAGCATTATGGTTGGATTAGCTACCCGACTAATTTCAGCTATGGGGTCATGTAGTACATCGGGATATGTCTGATAGATGTATCAAGGCAATGCCGAGATATGCTGTGTTGGGATGGAGTATCATGGCAAATATTTACACTAGATTGATGATATGTGATGAGTTGACACGATACATGTTGCAACAACATGTGACCTTGATGAGGAGATTGACTTCCCAAGATGGGATAGCATGTGGTGATTGCAACATATGTGTTGATGATCATGGATTGAGGAGATATTTCATGGATGTGTTAGAAATGAACCATGATGGTTTATGCAATGAGGTTGTGATGATATTGTGCGATGATACTTGCGATGAAAGCTGCGACGATATATTGCGACAATATGATGCGACGATGATGGTAGGACTACCGGGGACAATAATATTGCTTGAAGTGGGAAAGAATGTAATGTCCTCGATTCAGGAGGCATGCTCAGGGTAACGGGCATGCCCACAAGGGCTTTGGATGGTGTTCAGGTGTCGTGCGATACAACAGGAAAATCATCGCGTCGTAACCACATGGGCGTGGTAGTGTAGCGATGGGTGAGTGCGAGAGAGCGTTATAGAGGGCACGATGCACATAGCTTATGTGTTGGGAATTGGGCAGCCGATGTGTTGGAGCGCGACCTACATTACATGGAGTGCAGACAACCAAATGGAGGGCGTCGTATGGGTTGGCTCGAGTTCACTGAGTGACCCACGACCACAAAGATAACGCATTTTAATAAGAACGTGTAGATGGTTTGGAGGAGGCATCCAACCAATGATCAAAAGTTCAAAGAAATTTGGGCGAAGAAATTGGACACAGTACGAGCTAGCTAATAGCTCGTTGATGGAAGACTTGGTGGCTGAACGTAGGGCGAGGGTGTGGGTCAAGTTGGGCAGCAAGCGTGCAGGACGTGCAGAATAGTGCCATAGGGCGTTCGCAACCACAGGTCTGGTTGAGTAGAACATAGGGCGCGTGTCGAGTCGGGTGGCAGTGTGTAGGACGTGCATAAAAGTACCGTAGGGGGTCCCTAGTGCAGGATGGTTCGATCAAGGCATCCACAACAACTTGGACTTGTGTTCATGACTCTTTCTGAAGTGATTGTAAGTCAGAATTGAGTGTAGAAAGTTGCGATAGGTGCGTATTGACGGAACGAAGCTAACCATACATCTGCGAAGTGGATTGGAAACACAGAAAGCTCAGGGGAATTTCTAATATCTTAGGTAGTAGCTGACCCTAGTGACCTGAGTGACCTGGCAACACTTGGGTAGACATATGCAGAAAATTCCCAAGGTGAAATCTGATGTTTTAAATGATTGTTGTGGGCTAGTTTGATGGTTGACAAGCCTTGAAGCTTGGTAAAAAGGCGAAATTTCCTTGCCAAGGAGCAAAGGGGGTCTTTTTCTAGATTGGACTTGTATTATACTTATACATTTTATGAAACATATTATCGAGCAGACTTATTAATAGGGATTTTCCCCTCCCTTGTATGTATGGGCGCACTTGTGGATTCATAATGGTGTTATGCTTATTTCCACATATTGAAAGAACATTTGATTAATATTTAAAAAGTGTTGCTAAAGGCATAATCTACATACTTGAGTGTGACGAAAAAAAAAAGGTATTGTAGTGCCTCACTCATCTATATCATGGTTGAAAGACACCAAAGGTATAGGGGCATGACAACTATCGACCCATCCAAAGTCGCAACAATACAATCAACGTAAATCTTCTAAAAAAATGGAAACACTCATCCACACTTAGCGAAGCTCAACCTAAATTAATGGAAAAACCAAAAATGAATGCAGAAACAAACACTGACCAAAATATCTATTTCCCTCAGCCTTTGAGGTGCTATGGCCTAGGCCCATACATTTTATGGTAAGAAAAACATTTTCTAAATGGACTCGAAATTATATTCATATTAAAATAATAATACGATATAAATACATCACACTCTCCAGATAGCTAGTCTATCTTGGACATACAATCTCTTGGTTAAGTAAATATCTCAACCAAACACCAACCTAGGAAGCTATCTAGTGAGACAGTGTCTCTTGACCAACTAGACCTCAACGAAATCCAAAATAATCCCAAATAATAGGAACATATGCTTCGACATGGAATGAATCAGAAAAAAGATAATTAGGAATTATATTTTTCGTCCATTATAAATACAATATTTCCTTAATGTTATATCAATTTTAAAGAAATATAAACTAATTTAATAAAAATAATGTTGTTTACTATATATATATAAATTTTAATAATAATAAAATGATGTAATTAAAAGTAAATAAATTTAATTAATTTGTCATATGACTAGGAGGAGATATGGATATCTACCATAGGGGAAACCCTCTATATTGTGAAAACCTTGGTTCTTGCCATGGTATCCAACTACCAAGATGGTCTCCGAGATTATTCTACAGTGGGGGCCTACCTCTACTGCCATTTCTCTATTGATATGCTATCATCGGCCGAATTTCTTGGAATTTTGCTACGTTTTCAGTGGTTATCGATTTGTCAAGAATGCTTTGTCACGCTTTACACCATGGCATCTCTCACGGTTTTCTAGCTGCTGATGATGACTTGATGGCACTGTTGCCACATTCTATGATGGTCATGTACTAATCATTTGAGATTTCAACAAGTGTGTTTTGTTTATTTCTATCTTATTTTTGTTTAGCGTGTTTTTTTTTTGGGGTTTTGACATTTCCACCTCACTTTGATCACGAGATCCATGCTTTTTTTTTTTCTGCTACTCGTGATTTGGCATATGGTCTTTAATGCTAATGACCTAGAGATTTGTTCTCAAGTTTTCTTTGTTGTCTGTTTTGTTATTTCTTTTAGGGATGTATTATTATTTAATTTTTTTCCGATATTGAAAGGTTCTGAAATTTCTATTTTATTGAAGGGTTTGGTTTTGATGCTTCTACAAATATGTAACATCCATCACACACGAAATAAAAAAAAATATCCATATACATAACTATGAACAACATCATAAGCGATTAGGATATCAAAGCTATTAACATTATGCCACCATAGCATACAAAGTAATATTTGGCATTTCTCCATGGGTGAATTAATATCCTTCATGAAAGGTTAACTTACCTTTCTGCCATATTGGTGATGTTAAGTTCTTTGTATCTAATATTTGTTAAGAATAATTTATGCCACCTATCAACAATACCCATAAACATAACTATGTTTCACACATTTCACATTTATTTGTTGAATAGGGTATCTAATTTTGGTGCATATGGCTTTCATCAAAATAAATTATATGTCCCTCCCATGACGACTATGATACAACCTGATTTCTAGAAATTTCCTGAACCCTTAGGATTTAACAACTTAGAAAATCCTCACCGTCAATTTGCTATGGTTCAGATCTAATGAATCATTTGACTCATGGGGGGTTAAGGGTAACTACCTAGTTTTTCCCCATAATAGTAGTCATTTTCTTATTGTCATTTGTAGGGAGGGATATGCACCAATCTCTCACTAGAGAAGGGTTTCTATCATTATTTTCCTAAGGTGAGCTCTATTATAGCTTTCCTCTTAACTTTGTGACTCAATTCACAAACTTCTCATGAATCATTAGAATATTTTGTCGAAAATTGAAGGGTAAACATTAATGAAAGGGATCATGGTTTCTGGGGTCTTGAGGTTACAAAAGATGAGCTAGGTTCTTATGTAGGAATGGGTGGTTTTACTACCCGATATACTAGATTTTCTTCCACCGCATGTTATTTTCAATAGGGTTATTTGCAATCTAATTTTGAATTTATTTTAAGTATATATATATTTTCTTAGCCTAGAGGCTTCCAACATGGCATTGAGTCACTCTACATACCAAGAATATAGTTTTTCCATAGGTTTCATACATATATTCACAACATATTTAATCTTTCGCAAATGATTTATTTTCTCCTTTTTGATTACACGTGTTCAAAAAATTTAGGGTCTTCATGCATTTGAGCGATAAATCCCTTGTCAAATGTCCAAAAGGGTTTGATGGTACGACATGTCATTCTCACATACCATTCTTCTCTTCCAGGTTTTATCCAAATTTTCCTTCTATTAAATTCGAGGGATTTACATCAGAATTTTAGTCTGTTAATCACTTTGGCCATAATATTTCCTAAGAGATGAAGGTTTAAACTCATACATTAATACAAGGATTTAGACTTAAATTAAGATGTACTTTTGTCGTAAAGATGGAATTAGTGTTATGTTCTAATAGTAAAATGTTTAGTTAATGATACATTAAATTATCCTTCATGATTGTTCTTTTCTTTGCTTTTTAGAACCATAACTTTAGGGTAATAGTTTCCAATTATGCATGATATGTGTGTGTGTGTGTGTGTGTTGAAGGAGGAACGTCTTCTCTGGATAAGTGTCGAGACTTTCTTTCTATACATAATATCGCTGTAAGTTTTTTTTCATTGTTTTTTTTCACTCAAGTATTATTATTAATGAAATATTTTTGTGGGAATGCATTTGGCTAAGGTTATATTTTATTGTTTGATTATATCCATCTTGATGTAATCATATTAACTTAGCTTTTAAATTTCTTTGGTTTGTAGAATTATACTTGGAATAAAAATAATCTCCCTAGAATCATTGTCTCGACAAGTATAATATATATTCATGTGGTATGGACCATTTCTCAAACTTTTCAGTTACAAATTCCATAACTATTTTTCGAGTTGCTAGCTTAACTTGACTTGTCAAAGGAAGTAAATTCGTCCTTTAACTCTACCATGTTAGATGAATCTCTTTATATATTTTTCCCACTATTTTATTGAATAAAGAGGACAATATTAGACAACCCCTTCAACAGGATCATAATGGTAAACTCGACTGTAATGGTATATTCGACTGCCGAGTTTTCCATCCAAGCTTTTTTTCCTATATAGAGCTCACCCATAAAGACCATTCAAATATCCAAGTATATAAAATTTCTTAGTGTTTTCTATCCATACCCTATGAGGTATAGCTTTGAAACTATGATTGTCTCCCCATTGGGTTTCCTAGGACATCATGTCTTAGATTTACTTAGTTGAGTTTTCCTGTAGGATTTTTGAATAAATTTTCTTCCCAACAACACAATCATAAGCTCTATATCATTATTAATCATAAATCCTTATTATTATTTTCTAAAGGAAAAGAAATAAAACTTTTACTTCCTCATCATTTTAGAAATAGTTATTTGTTCCATAAAAAAACCTCTATCATTAATGCAAAATGTTATTCCATATATTTTTCATTTAACATACACATTTACAAAAAGTCTCCTTTCATTAATGAAATAAATAAAAATTAGCTATACCTATTTTATCAAGTTTAGACAGCCAATAATTCAATCGGTAGAAAAACTCTCCTCCCAACCTAGAATGACAATTACATCCATTTATCCCACTGATCCTTTCATTCTCCATAACAAAAGTTATACAATGACCTAAAAGGTTTTTTCTATGGCATTAACACTTACAGTGCAACAAAGAAATTATAGATTCAAGTTTCATTTAAGGTCTCCACTTTCTCACAATCTCGCTCAAGAGCACCTTAATGGAAACGTCCTACCTCAATTTCTATTTTGTTCCTCTCTTTTATGATGCCTCCAACCTTCCCTCTTTGGATATCCCTGAAATTCATTTTTTCCACTAAGATGTTCTATCTCTAGGGAAGGAATGTGTAACTATCTCTAACAATATCGTGCTTGAAATATTATCTAGTGTATGCTCCAGCAAATTCCAAGACTTTTCATGATATTTTTTAAAACAAATAATGAAAATAAACTGTTAAAGTGTTAAAGTTATACTAGTAATTCCTCTAATCCCTTAGGTTACCAGGCCTTGTGTAGTAAAAGTAAATAAAAATAAATAAATAGATATTTATAGTAACCAGGGATGTTACAAGATACCTCTATGTATCTATTTTTTTCATATGGATTGTTTTGGAAAAATGACTGTTTTAGGTTATACATGCCTACTACACAAGGTGATGTAATAGTTTAGTCGTCTGAGTACAGTTTATTTGTATGGCAGATGCTCTGTTTTATTTAGTTTTTTTGTATGACAGATGATCTATTTTATTTGGTACAAATTCTTTGTTGTATTTGGTTGTTACTCTCTCGGTGTAAAAATATCAAGTTCTTGAATGCTTTTCTAAAGAATATACTTGTGTAGTGTATATGTAAAATGCAACTTTATCATTTTTGTATGAATGAAATTATCGGCCTTTTTGTATTGAAAAAAAAAGAGGTGAAAGATAGATGTGTAGTTCATTCAATTTTTAATATAAAAAAAAAAAAAATTGTTGGTTGGAGATTTGAGTTTTGAATATGATTGTTTACATAATATCTCATAACATTGTTATAGCCAATTGAGTTGCCCAATGAAAAAAATATTTAAAAAATCTTGAAATGTATTTAAAAATATATTAATATCAAAATAAATTTAAACATTTGTTGGTTGGAGAATTGAGCTTTGTATCTTTTTTTACATAATATATCATAACATTGTTATAGCCAATTGAGTTGCTTAGTAAGAAAAATATTTAAGAAATATTGAAATATATTTAAAAATATGTTAGTAACAAAAATAAATTTACTAGTATGCCATAAATAAAACATTTAAATGATTAAGAAAAATGGTTTAATATCAGTGATATATATATTTTTATATGGTTTAAAAGAAAACTAGCAAAAAAAAATACTATTAAAATATTAAAATAGTTTTATTATTTTATATTTTTATGGCTATATATATATATATATTAAAATTTACAATGAAAACTTCAAATTATTATTTATATATTATAATTTTTTGAAAAGTTTTTTTCTAACTTTTAAAGTTATAAAATATAGCATATTGAAAAATTTGATTTTTTTCCTATTTAAATTCTTAATTAAAATAGATTTCTTTTAGTTAATCTAATTTTTAATTATTTTATTTTAATTTAATTATTTAAAGGGTACATAATTATTAAAGAATATATTAATTAACAACCCAACTGCTTTGGTTGAATTTAGGGTAGCCCCCTTCTTCGAGAGATAGAGGAAACGGCACTTTGAATTTATGGTCACCCAACCACTAAATCTCAGTCGGCGTGGTATGGTACTCTATTACTTATAGTCTTACCCATCCATAAGTATATGGCAGAGAGATTTGTTGGATTATGGGAGGAACTTATGTATAGATAATGGGTAAAAGTCATGGGTAAATCAGTAAAGTCAAGCTTATTGGAATATAAGAAGACCTTATTTTGTTTTTATGATGAATCATAGGTAAGATTTACGGGTAAGTGGGTAGATTCGTGGAGAGATTACGATGACAACCCTATGAGAGACTGAAAAATTAAAAGTTGTAAATCAATTGTATGATAAATTTATAGCTTAATTATTGTGAGGTTTTTTTTTTGTGTCCTAATTTGATTATAGAGTTTTTAAGAAATGGTTAACGTTTCTTATTTGAATTTTTTTTATAAAATTGTATAATGAGGTTTGGTAGTTTGAAAACTAGAAAACATACAAACTAAATATTATTGGTTCAAAAAATTTAATAGTTATACTAAGTTTTTATATAGAAAAATTTTAAAGATAGGAATTTATTTTTGAATTTAGAAATCTAAATATTATTATTTTTGATATGTAATCTATAAAATATTTGGTGATATCTTTGTAAATATATTCAAATTTGTAATGATTTTATATATAATCTTCACAATATTTTGGCTCTATTTAAAGTAAAATAATTTTAGTACTAATAATTTTTAGACAATATGAAAATTGTTTTTCTTTTTTTTTGTAAATAGCATGGAAAATTATAATATAGTCCCCAAAATTTTCTTTTTACATTATTCAAAAAAAGACGACAATGCTACATCACAACAAAGTCTATTAGATTGCATCGAAAATTATTCATTTTAAGAATTTAATAAATACATAAGATGAATACCCAATTATTAGTACTATTATTGATGAATGAAATTCAGTTTTCTTTTCACTCTTACTATAACATCCCCATATTCTAAAAAAATTACTTTTAATTTATTAAGTTTCAATTGGACACTATGTAATACATTGATAATGTGTTAAGACTAATTAATGAATCTTGTTTATGATTCATAAATAAAATTACATGCTTAGAAATTACTATAGCTGTTTAGTAAATAATTTCATGAAAGTCAAAAATAGTTGGAGGAGAGTTGAACTCTAACAATTAGCTTTCCTCTAGAGATAAATATAGGGTCTCAGTGAGGGAAAGGGATTCTGAAAATAGTGAAATAAACAAGGCTAACAACTGAAAATGTTGAAAGATAAGGACATCCAGAGCTAGTCTTGAGCCAGTGGAACTTTTTAACCCATTGTAGTTAGGGTTGGACTGGAGTCTTGAGGCCAACTCCTACAGATTTTGGAAACTACTACCTGAGACTTTGGAAGGAAGCAAGGAGGGTGCTAAGGACGTGATTGCCTCAGTCACGGTTGGGAGGTAAAAAAAACTAAATTATATTCTATAAGATAAGTAATTTTATGTTTTAAATTTTTAAATAACTTTATGATTTAAGAAACTAGGAATATGGTATCCTAAATCTGGTGATTCAATACCAAAACTGTAAGAATCATTATTATGTATATTTTCTTATACAAAATTAGAGGTATGGTTATATCTGGAGGAAAAATATGAATAACCAACATCTGTTGAATAAACGAGTTGGGACTTGTTACTTGTAACTACGAACCTATGTATAATCGAATAAACAAATTAGGGAACTAGCAAGGGGATTTCATGAGAATGGAAAAATGGTAATATAGTCAGAATCAATTCTTATTTAGTTCATGTACAACAATAGCCTAACGAGGGTAAAACCCCCGAACATGCCAAGTGATAATTAACTGGAGTTATTTCATAAAATTGTCCCCCTAACAATAAACCAAAGGAAAAGAATTATGGACCAGAAACAAAGATAAATGTGAAATATAAAACCTACAACTGAACACACTTGTGTAATGGGGAGGGTCCTGAAGGTTTGGCGCCAGATCCAAAGAGGGGTCAAGATTTGTTCCTCCATCCATGAGGACAAGATTGGGAATTTAAAAACCCTAACAAACAAACATAGAACCCAACATGGCATTTACGTAATAATACATTGAACAAAAAAATCGAATGAACATACTACAAATATCTACTAAGTAGAATTGTCGTTGTAGCGATAACAAATAACATATAAGTTAAATTGTTTTGGAAGATGCATATAACTACTAATGGTATGGAATAAGTAACATGCAAATCTCATTGTATATTTTTCCTTCATAACAATATATGACAGTGTAGGAACCCCATGACTAATGAAGAACTCACCACTGACAACCCAAGTCGATAACAAAGATAATGATATGCTGCGAGAAATTATAGAACACATATCCATTACCATATCAAATATTTCATACAATAATACGGGAATTAAAACACTCTATATAGTTCAAAAAATACGGAAAGTATACATCGATGAACTTATATACAAATTACATTATAAAGTCACAATAGGAATACAGACTTTCTGACTCGCGGGCTTGAGTAGCACCTCATGGCTTTCATAAAAAAAAACCAAAAACCATGTTCGTCATGGGTTCACCTAGAGGTTGTAGAGGCAGAGATGCCTATGGTTAAAAAAGAAGAGACAAGACTTACACCTGCTACAACCACAAGTGGGTTGACCCTCAAGTCCGTGATAAGGAAAAATAAAATTCAAAGGAAAAAGAAAGACATAGAAATTGGCATGGAACCTTACCCGATAAACCTAGACAAACTGTCGAGTGAGAGAAGTGCTTCGGTTGGGCTTCGCCATTGGGGTATTTACCCTTGCAAAAAAAAACCAAGATAGGATGAAATAAAAAGATAAGAAAAACAGAGAAATTATAGAATTCCTCAATGTAAAGAGTGTCGAATAAGTATAAACAGACCTTAACAACTATAGTTGTGTTGGCTAGAAGGGAGGTTCGTGTAGGTACTAAGAGCTGAAAACCCATCCCTCTCTGGAAATTGGTGAATAATCATGACTCTGCAACAATAAGATGACTAGGAAAATCCTTAAATTAAATGATTTCCAAGGTTTACAAAGAGATTTTATCCGTGAAAAACGTAGAAAAGAACACCGACCTTAATTTTAATGATGTGTATCCACCCGACACTGTAAATTGTGACCACCATCAATGTATGCAGGGTTGGAATTGCAGACCTGATCGGTGCCTTGTGAAAGCAGAATGCCAGACTGTGCGAGGGGGAGTGTGGGGGTACCGTTACCCTAACTCCTTCCTGAGTAAATGTAACAATAAAATGACTCTTTCCAAATTGAAGGGCCACTATGGTAGAACTTAATGGCTAGAGGGATGGGCATATTCTGGTAAAGATGCAATGTGGAGTTATAAAAGGCTTCCAACACTTTAATGAAAGGGTTGAGACATCAATATCTAAACCCTGTAGGAGGTATCTGGTGGCGAGAATTAGAAACATTAATTAGAACATGATTGGTACTAAACACAAACATGTTAATGTATTAGAGGAAGATTAGTGCAAAGTGTGAAGTGTATGGGTAGGTCACAAATGGCTTGATCTTGAGGTCAATCCAATATCGGAAGAAAGATTGAAAAGTGAAAATGTCAATTATCGTTGCAGATACGAATAACATAAATCTATGTATATTATTGGTAATAATGTTATTAAGATCATATCGATGTATAAGGCTAAAAATAATGATATTTTACATATATATTGTAAGTCCATTCGATCAGGAAATAAAGTGAGATATGCACGTTTTTGTAGTTATAATATCTTTTTTGTTATCCTAATGATTTTTATGGTAAGTTTATAGTGTGTAGGTTACAAGTGGTATCAGAGAAAATTTATTACACTAGGAGCGAATGCGAAAAATACCTTAATATTGATAATAATGAAGTAATTGAAATAGTGCACAGTGGCAGCTATAGAGAAACCGATCAGAGACTAGTAGTGATGATGGGAAGATCTGGAAACTAGACAACCAAAGTTGTAGGAGAAGGTAATCCCTTTCCAAATCCAAAAGTTAACCCATATATGTGGGTAAAATTAAGTGTGGACCAACACCATCAAACCAATCGATTTTTGGAGGAGCAACAACATCAAAATAACTGATTATTGGAAATTGTCCAGTAGTTACCAAATATGATCGCTCAAGTTAGAAGTGACATCGAGTGATTGATGCGTCAACATGAGATAATTTTAAAGAGCCTATATGATAGGCAGAATTTCCACACCTATCATCCCAGCCCTGAACAGGGCACCCAGACTGAAGGTGAGCATCAAAAACATACTGATGAAAATCCTCAAGGAAGCTAGACACGAAGAAGTAACAAGAACAGAGCATATACCGAGGAAAATTTAGGAAATATCTATGATAAAAAGGAAATGAAGAAACAAAAGGTAGATTTACAAGGAAAATTTAGGAAAATTGAACCTCCTACCTTTGACAAAGAAGCTAAAGAAGTGGAAAAGGCTTGGCTTATTAACATGAATAAGTACTTCTAGGTCTATGAATATAGTAATAAACATAAAGATCAGTTGGCCATCTACCAACTTCGAGAAAAAGCGACATTGTAGTGGGAGGAAGTTAAGAACATTTGGAGTATAAAAGATCAGAGCGTGACCTGGGATGAGTTTCATAAGTACTTTAAATATAAGTATTTAACAAAATGTTTCTATGATAAAAAATAAAGGGAATTCCACAATCTAAGAATGGGCCAGATAAACATGGATTAATATCTAACCAAAATCTCTTCCTTTTTCATATACGTACCATATCTATGGGATGAGGAAGAAAATTTACAATGATATTTGAGTATTTTACCATCTCATATGAAAGAAAGAACTAAGCTCGTGAATCCAAAAAAATAGATGAAACGATTAGTAAAGCACGCATGTGCTATCATCAATTGAAACAGAAAGAGGATTGCAACAAAGGTTAGCTACAAAGGAAATGACAAAAGAATACTCAGAATTTTAAGATTAACCTACCTAGTGGTTCCAAAAACTCTATAAAAAGTTTGTCAAATAGGCAACCGCGAAGGAGGTAGCCAAAACCTAAATGGTAGGCAGAAGAGAAACCCATTGAAGCATCTAGCAGACTTGACCATGGTCAAAACCAGAAACCTTCATTACAGTGTTGGGGCTGTCGTGAGGCTCGTTACTATAAGAATTGTCCCCATCGGAAAAAAGGTGACTCTGTAGCTAATTTGCAAGAGGCATCTACTATTGGGAATGTGGCTAGAAACATACAACTAATCAATGTGGTGTTGGAATATTGGTAAGTAGACTATCAGTTGACCATGAAAGAACTTGAAGGTAATATATTTTCCCAGCCTATATCTCTTTTGGTTGACCCTGGTGCAATTTTAAGTTATATATATCCAAATATAGTTGAAAATTTTAATTTACAAACCCAAAACATTTAAGAACCCTTGGTTGATACAACTAGCCACTGGTGCAAAGAGAATGGTAAATTCCAAATCGACAAACTTTCCCTTAGAAATCAGTAATTAGCTTATAAAAACATATTTGAATATCTTACCTTTGGGTTCGTATCATCTTATTACTAGGGATGGACTAGCTGGAAGGCCATTGGTCCTTGGTGGAATGTAAGTAGAAAAATATCAGTTATGTGGTAGATGATGGGACATGCTAGGAAATGCAAGGAATTGAGAAACACCTTCAGCTACAGCTAATCACTACATCCTAACTGGTAAATGTATTAGAAAAGGTTGTCAGATTTATGTCATTCAGTTGCGATTTTCCAATTCCAAAGATAAAACCCCTGTGTTGGAAGACATTCTGGTGATTCCAAAATTTACTAATGTATTTCATGAAAACATATGGGGGTTGACTCCAAGAAGGATATTTATTTTACAATAGAATTAATTTCGGGGGTGGCACCCGTGTCACGGGTTCCATATAGAATGAGTGTACCAGAATTGACCGAATTAAAGATGTAGTTGCAAGAACTATTAGAAAAGTGATGCAGGAGCATCCGGCTTGAAAATTAATTGTCTTTTTGGTCAACTTAGGGGGTCTAATGTTTGTTAAAGAATTTAATTTATTGAAAGGAAATTTGTATATTTTTAATTATTTGAGTGAAAAATATGTATGTGAGGTTTTAAATTAAATATTCTCAAATAATTGAGAATATTAGAGATATTAGCCTTGTAAATATCTCATGAATATCTTATGGATTAGGAGATCCTAGAATAGAGAATTAGTTGAGTTAAAAGAGGATTAAGATATTTTAGGAATTAGTTGACTGATCTATGGAGAAGATCATGGATCTAGAATGATCCATAACTATGTAATTTCTCCTATAAATGTAAGCTTGCATATGAGAAGAATATGTGGGCGTGAGAGTGATGAGATGTGTAGAAGGACAAGGGATCAATATGCCCATATATTTTGTATATCAAGCATTTAAAGTTGAATCGGTTTATAGATAACATTGGTTTGTTTTTAAATTTGTCTAAAAAATTGTTTCTATGTGTTGTTAATGTATATTATTAATGTTATGGTGTATGCCTCTACGTGTGGGCCGAGGTTAGAAATCAGTGAAATTCTGAATCTAGGAGGCAGTGCTTCTTATTGATGTTTATGAATTGAATCCACTACAATTATGCATGACATAGGATCATTTGGATATGATTAGTTGGAGTTGAATCAATTCATTAAAATTATTTACCAAAACTGAATAACATTCACGTTTTGAAATAAATCTAATTAGATGTGATTTTGTAGTTTGAAAATGCCTCTCAGGATTGCTTCTATGTCAATAAGGCAGTGTTGATCAAATCAAAGTTAAATAATAGAAATATTTCCATGTGAGGAACAAAGTATGGTGTGTTTGGTTTAAGCGCCAGAAATTGGATGTTGATGATAATGTCGTAACTAGTGAGGATGCAGGTCGAATTAGATGAGTATTGAAGCTCTGTTCAAGTATGTGGTAAAGATGTAAGTCAAAATATTTTGTTTAGAGTTTAATTGGAACATAATTTAGTTGATATATAATTTAAATGTCTTTTCAAAGTCATGTGTGTTGATGCACTTTACGTACTCTCTTCTGCAGTGTCGGACCAATGATTCTCTGCGTAGTTACCTGAAAATAAATCATTGAAGGGGATCAATTAGAAAGGTAATCGCTTCACTATGAGAAAATTTTTGAGTGGAATCAATGTGAGGATCGAGCTCCTCATATTATAGAAAGAATTGAAATTTCTCTGTGATAGGTGATATTTCAAATATAATGTAAATGACAATTATAGTAAGAATTGTGAATGCGGAATAAATGATCTACAAGTACCATTAGATTGGAGGAGAAGTGATAATAACCATAGATCATAGCCACAAAGGAAGTTCTTTTTCTGACCCAGATACAAAGGTTCTTGCTCTTGCATTTTAGTTTCTATTCTTGGACCAGCCATTCAATTCTTGTCTTAGAAGTTTAGTTCTTGTTCTTGTTCTTGTTCTAGTAGTTCAATTCCTGAACAAGCAGTTGGGTTCCTCTTCACACCTACAACATTCTCACACATCCATCAATAATAAAGGTAAATGAGCAGATGGGTTTTGAGTCAGAGAGGGTTTACATGCTCATGTGTTCACTCTATCATTCTCATGTATTACGGATAGTGCAAAAATCTGAAAATTAATCCTTCCATGTTTATGTATAACCGATATGAGTGTAGTTTTAATGAAATTGATAGATATGGAAGGGTTGGAGTCTCATTCTTGAGACTTTTAGTGTATCCCAGTGAATTATAGGTACCTATATTGCAGTTATAGACCTTCTAGGTCATCATTTTTTGGTATCAGAGAAAGAAGAAGAAGATTCTTGTGTATGTAGATGTTTTGGTTGCATCATTTGAAAAGGCCAAAGCACAAAGAAGCTTTCATAGAATCAGAGGTGCAACATACGTAAAGCAGAAAAGAAGAGGAATTGGATTTGAAATATGATTGAGGTAAATATTGTTCCTTTTATTGAATTTGGAAGACTGGTGATTTCATGATTTAAGCTTGAAGAAACAATGAAGAGAGATGGAAGAAAAATCTACTTTGAGAGAAAGTAGATAAGATCGAGAAGATTTTTATGAGGTATAAAGAGCATTGGTGACTACAACAGTAAAAGTAGAATCAACAAAAGAGGAAACTACAGTAGAAACATATGAAACAAATATTAGACAATGAGGTATGGTCTTCCTATTAATTATTGATTACAAGTAATAGTACGAAGATGTTTTAATGATTGTAGCTAGAAAAATAAAATTTTGATGATGATGATGATGATGAACCTATCCAAATATAGGTTGGAATAAAGGAGAGAGATGACTAAGTGTAAAAGATCATAGAAACTCTAGAAGGTTCAAGAGAGTGAACCAAGAGAGACAATACCCAGGAAGAGATCAATTTTAGAGAGGAATCTTGATGCGATATTTAGTAGCAAAGGAGAATCACATATCACCAAGATGAGAATGGATGAGCTCATGAGAAAAAATGATCATGGAAGATCATAGAAAAGGTTTAGATAAATTCCATAAAGGTAAGATGAGTAATGAAGAGCGTGAGATAAGTATTGCAGTGATGAGAGCACAATTGGATATACTAAAGGAATGGCTAGAAGTGAAAGAGGATGAAGATCGGAGATATGGATGGAGAATGAGGAAATGGGAAAAATGGAACCTATTGCAAAAGAAATGGAATTCCAAGCTGATAAAATACTTCAGAGAAATTTAACAAATACATATTGCATTGTTGGAGAAGGAGAAACTAAAAGGAATTGAGTCACATCAAAGAGGATTTTCTGAAACCTAGATAATCCATTGTGAGAGATTGGTGCTTGAAGCATCAAATGGGGCTGAAAGGTATTGTATTTTTAAAAATGATAGCTTGTTTATGTATATAGGTACAATACCAAATGATGATTTATTTGCTAAGAAGGAGGCGAAAACTATGACAATTAATGACCATAGCAAATATCCAGAAAGAAATTATGGTAAAAAATATGTTCTTTTTGGGCTTGAAGTAAATTGGGATGATTGTTTTTCATTCCATGTAGTCAAATTTTTAGCTCAGTTAGAGAAGGAAACAAAGGTAAATAATGATCACATATGTGAACCAAAACGAAGAAGAATCTTTGGAGAGAATGACAAAGATATTGGAAAAGATTTTATGCCTAAAACATCAAATGAGGCTCGAAAGCCTTATATTTTCAAATATAATAATTTGTGTACATACTTTGTTACAGGTGCAGGAAAACCATCTATAGCTGATATGAAACTAGGGGAGGAAGAAAAAAATCTGAATTTTTTTCTAAGCAAAGATGAAGTAAAGTATTCATATTTTATGCTTGAGAGGTATGATGTTAAAATAGATTTGCTGGAAAGGTTGTTGGAAGAATCTAAGTCAAAGAAATAACCTTAGGTAAATAGTGTAAGTTTTACATTTAATGATTTTGAAGATGAAATGGAATTTTTACAATAATTCTTAGAGATAAATTAAGATGAGGAAGACTCACTTAAGGAAAAGAAGAAGATTGCAAAAGAACACATCGGTGGTACAAATGAAGATAATTTGCAGAAAATTATAAGAAGAACCAATTTTAATTTTTTTTAAAATCAGTAAGGAATAATACATTTTAATGTATTAAATTTTTATGAAATGAGGTATGATGAACAAGAAAATAAGAATTTTAAAATTCTTATAAGTAATTTTCAACAAAATGATTATTATTTAAATGTTGAAATTGAGAAATTAAAGAATTTGATGATGGAGGTACCCAAAAAAAGGTACATGAATGTGAAGGAGATAAACAACAACAAAAATAAAATGATGATAATAAAAAATATCAACAGGATGGAAGGAAGAATACAGTATAAAACCTGGAGACTAGGAGAAAGAAAACACAACAGTATGAAGAAGAAATTTTGAAGGACCAATAACAAAACAAAGTTTGGGATCTTGGAGGTAGAAAGTTATTAAGACTTGTAGATACCACATTATTACAGAAAAGTGACAAACCTCATCGACAAGAGTCTATGATTTTTTTCTACTTTGGGAGTCTGATGCAGGACCATTCAGCTCGAAAAATCATTGCATTTTTGGTTGACATAGTGGGTTTAATGTTTGTTAAAGAATTTATTTTATTAATATGAAATTTTCTTATTTTTAATGGTTTGAGTGAGAAATATGTATGTGATGTTTTAATGTTAATATTCTCAAATAATTGATAATATGAGAGATATTAGACTTGTAAAGGTCTCATGAATATCTTAGGGATTAGGAGATCCTACAATAGAGAATTAATTGAGTTAAAAGAGGATTAAGAGATTTTATGAATTAGTTGAGTGATATATGGAGGAGATTATGGATATAGAATGATCCATAACTATGTAATTTTTCCTATAAATGTAAGTCTGCATATGAGAAGAATATGTGGGTGTGAGTGTGTGTGAGAGTGATGAGATGTGTAGAAGGATAAGGGCTCAATATGCCCATATATTTTGTATATCACCCATTTGAATTTGAATATATTTTTAGATAGAATTGGTTTTTTTTTTTAAATCTCTCTAAAAATTGTCTCTATATGTTGTCAATGTATATTATTAATGTTATGGTGTATGCCTTTGCATGATGTGTGATTAGAAATCAGTGAAATTCTGAATCTAGGAGTTGGTGCTTCTTATTGATGTTTCAGAATTGAATCCACTAAAATTATGCATGAAATGGGATAATTTGGATATGATTAGCCGGAGTTGAATCGATTCATTAAATCAATTCACCAAAATTGAATAACATTCAATTGGAAGCAGTTTTGTAGTTTGAAATTGCCTCTCAAGATTGCTTCTGTGTGGATAAGGCAATGTTGATTAGATCAGAATTAAATCTCAAAAATATTTCAAAGTGAGGAACAGAGCATGGTGTGCATGGTTTAAGCGCCATAAATTGGATTTCGATGAAAATGATGTAACTAGTGAGGATGCACATCAAATTGGATGAGGATCAAAGCCCTGTTCAAGGTTGTGGAAAAGGGGTAAGTCAAAATATTTTGCATAGAGTTCAATTGCAAAAAAATTTAGTTGGCACATAATTTAAAGGTCTTCATAGAGTCCTGCAAGTTAATACACTTTTCCCATTCTCTTATGCAATGTTGGACCAACGATTCTCTGCGTAGTTACTTGAAAATAAATCTTTGAAGGGGATCAGTTACAAAGGTAATCGCTTCACCGTGAGAAAATTTATTAGTGAATTTGATGTCAGTATCAAGCTCCTGATATTATAAAAATAATTAAATTCTGTCTGTGATGGGAAATATTTCAAATCTACTGTAAATGAAAATCCTGGTAAGAATTGTGAATGCAGAATAAGAAATCTATAGGTACCATCAGATTATAAGAGAAGTGATAATAACCATCGATCGTAGCCACACAGGAAGTTATGTTTTTTATCCAGATACAAAGGTTACTGATCCTGCAGTCTAGTTTCTCTTCTTGAACCAACCATTCAATTCTTGTCCCAGAAGTTTAGTTCATGTTCCCATTCTAGCAGTTCATTTGCTGAACAAGCATTTGGGTTCCTGTTCACACCTCGAGCGTTGTCACACATCCAACAAGAATAAATGTAAACGAGCACATGGGTTTTGAGGAATAGAGGGTCGACATGCTCATTTTTTATATCATGCTCAGGTATTACAGATAGAGAAAAACCTTGAAAATTAATCCTTCTATGTTTATGTATAACTAATATGAGCGCATTTTTAATGAAATTGATAGATCGGGAAGGGTTGGAGTCTCTCTCTTGAGACATGTAGTGTAGCCTAGTGAATTAAATCTACCTATATTGGAGTTATATACCTGCCAGGTCATCAGTTTTTGGTATCAAAGAAATAATAAGAAGATTATTGCATATGGAGATTTTGTGGTTGCGTCATTTTAAAAGGCCAGAGAAGGAAGAAGCTTTCAGAGAATCAAAGGTGCAACATAAGCAAAGAAAAAAAGAAGAGGAATCAGATTTGAAATATGATTGAGGTAAATATTGTTATTTTTATTGAATTTGAAAGGTTTATGATTACATGATTTAAGCTTGAAGAAACAATGAAGAGAGATGGAAGGAAAATCTACTTTGACAGAAAGTAGATCAAATCAAGAAGATTGTTTTGAGGTATAAAGAGCATTGATGACTGCAACAATAAAAATAGAATCAGTAGAAGAGGAAACTGCAATAGCAAAATATGCAACAGAGATTGGATAGTGAGGTATGGTATTCTTATTAATTACTGATGAATTATTGATTACAAGTAAAAGTATGAGGACGTTTTAATGATTGTAGCCATAACAATAAAGTTTTGATGATGATGATGATGAACCTATCCAAGTAGAGGTTGGGAGAACAAAGAGAGGTGACTAAGTGAAAAAGAGGAGAGAAGCTCTAGAAGATTCAAGAGAGTGAACCAAGAGAGAGAATACCCAAGAATATATCAAGCTTAGAGAGGAAGATTGATGGGATATATAGTAGCAAAGGAGAATTGTAGATCACCAAGATGATCATGTATGAGTTCATGAGAAAAATGATCACAGAGGATCATAGAAAAGGTTTAGATAAATTCCATAAAGGTAAGATGAGTAATGAAGAGCATGAGATAAGTATTGCAATGATGAGAGCACAGTTGGATATACTAAAGCAATGGCTAAAATTGAAAGAGAATAAAACCGAATATATGGATGGAGAATGAAAAAATGGGTCAAATGCAACCTATTCCAAAAGAAATGGAATGCCAAGATGATAAAAAAATTCAGAAAACTTGAACAAAGACATATTTCATTCTTGGAGAAGGATAAACTCAAAGGAATTGAGTCACATCAAAGAGGATTTGCTAAAACCCAGAAATTCCATTGTGAAAAAGTTGTGCTTGAAGCATGAAATGGCGCTGAAAGGTCCTGTATTTTTAGAAATGATAGCTTATTGATGTATGCAGGTATAGTACCAAATCATGAGTTTGTTGCTAATAAGGAGAAGAAAGCGATGACAAAAAATTACCATAAGAAATATCCTGAAGGAAATTATGGTAAAAAAGATGTTCTTTGTGAGCCTGAAGGAAATTGGGATGATTGTTTTTCATTCCATGAAGTTGAGTTTTTATCTCAATTAGAGAGGGAATCATAGGTAAAGAATGATCACATATGTGAACTAGAACAAAGAAGAATATTTGGAGAGAATGACAAAGATGCTGGAAGAGATTTGATGCTTGAAACATCAAATGAGGCTCAAAAGCCTTATATTTGAAAATCTGATAATATGTGTAAAGACCTTGGTACATGTGTAGGAAAACCATCTACGGTTGAAATGAAGACAACGTAAGAAGAAAAAAATCTGAATTTTATTCTAAGTGCAGATGAAGTAAAGTATTCATATGTTATGCTTGAGAGGTATGATGCTGAAATAGATTTGCTGGAAAGGTTGCTGGGAGAATCTAAGTCAAAGAAAAAACCTCAGGTAAACAGTGTAAGTTTCACATTTAATGATTTTGAAGATGAAATGAAATTTCTAGAAGAATGTCTAGAGAGAAATGGAGATGAGAAAGACTCATTTAAGGAAAATAAGAAGATTGCAGAACCACACAGAAGTGGTAGAAATGAAGATAATTTGCAGAAAATTATGAGAAAAACCAGTTATAAAATTGTTTTAAATCAGTAAGGAAGAAGACATTTTAATGTACTAATTTTTTTTGAGATTTTGAATTATGATGAAGAGGAAAATAAATTTTTTGAAATTATTATAAATAATTTTCAATAAAATTATTATTATTTAAATTTTTAGATTGATAATTAAAGAAGTTGGTGATGGAAGTACCTAGAAAAAGGTACATGAATGTGAAGGAGATAAAAAATGCCAGAAAGAAAATGATGATAACAAAAATGACCAGCAGGATGAAAGGAAGTCTACAACATAAAATTTGGAGACCAGGGGAAACAAAAACATAGCAGCATGAAGAAGAAGGATTGAAGGACCAACAAAAAAATAAATTTTGGAATCCTGGAGGTAGTAAGTTATTAAGACTTGTAGATGTCACATTACTACAGAAAATCGACACACCTCATCGACAAGAGTCTATGAATTTTTTCTAGTTTGGGAGTCTGATGTAGGAGCATCGGACTAGAAAAAACATTGTATTTTTGGTTGACTTAGTGATCTAGGTGGCTCCAGAGGTGCACATAAGACAAAGAGGGCTCATGAAAGCTCAAAAATTGAAGGGTTTGAATTTGTCTCGAACCAAGTTCAGGTTAAATATCTCATCTTTCTGATTCAAATGATGTAGAAGACACTCAATTCTGAGTCCATATGGAGAAGTTAGAATTAGTCAAATTTTTCGGTTGACTTGGTGACTTAGCAGGCTTAAAGGAGGTGCAATTATACTGAAATTCGGCCACCAGATTTTGGCCAACTCCGACAGTACTTTGGGAGAAATTGTGGGATGGTTAATTTGAATCCTTCGGTCAAATTTTAGATTTTTCAAAAAGACCAAGTTGTTTTTAAAATAAAAAAATTATTAAAAAAAATAGTGCAGGGCGGGCCATGACCCTCGCCCTACCCAACGGTCAATGAAAGAAAATAATATTAAAATTGGGGTCGGCGAGCATGACCTTGTCGGACCCCCTGCCTTCATAACTGAAATGTAATTAAAATTGGGGTCGACAGTCATGACCTTGCTGGACCCCAACCCACCTTATATGGCAATAACCAACATATATATATCAAATATATGTTACAACGTATTCCGGTGCCGGAGGGGGTCGAACCTACCTGACCCAAGTGGTCAGCCCCCGAGTGGGCAGAATCGCCACCGTATTATACACCATGCCATGTATTATGGAAATGTATCATAAATATGGGTGGAGGGGGTGGTTAACCCACTGCCAACCCACCATTACACCATGCCACTTGATACGACGGTGTCGGTGAAGATTTCGGGTGGGCCACTCGATGCGAGTCTGGCACCCCCAACCTAACCAATTTCCAATAATTTTAAATGTGCGGGGTTTTCAAAAAAATACATTCTTGGTTGTAAAATGAAGTTCCACTTTTTTATGGAGGGAGTGGTGTTTGACCACCTGACCTCCCTCCAGAAAACCACTCAACTTAACTAGCGCGCCACAACGACTTCATTGTGAAGTATGCCCACAAAAATATACTTAAACCCAAAATTTTCACAGTGCACCTAGGCCAAGGCAGAGCAGAGCATGCATGCATTGATTTTTTATTTGCAGGAAGAACCATGAGCAAGCCCCAGAAAAGGGGAGTGGAACCATGATCCTTCCCCAAGAGGTAATATTTCTCCATGTCGGAATATAGTCAAGTTTAAAGTCATTTTTCGCAGTTTTTCACAAGGAACACAATGGAGAGATCAGATTCACCTTTTGAGTTGCAGATTTACAGTCCACCCATGGAGCAAAATCTTTGAGGAATCTTGGGGGAATCTAAAATATTCCTTTTTGCCCTATATTTTCACTTTGTCAGAATTTAGAAATTCGCTGGTCAATTTTGCACTATTCGACGACACAAATCTGATAGTGTATTCAGATTTTCCATCCAAGCTTTATATTTTTCAGCCACTTTTCAATGTGTAGTTGCAGGTGTCAGCATTCACTGAGTGAGCAGTCGATTTCACACCTTTCGACGCCACGATTGTGATGGTAATTTTAGATCGAACAACGGAGCAACCCATTATTCAGTCATCTTCATTGTGAGGTATATGATGAGTTGATTTCATGTCCTTTTTTGTCTCTTTGCTATGAGATGCATTGTGTTGTACAAATCTCTGTTGATGTTTGATGTGGGATCTTGTTTTGTGCTTGAAGTGAGATGTCAATTCTATCTTGGATTTGTATTATGTTTGAGATCCCTTTGATGCCATGTTTGTGGGATACTCACTGTCACATGTATGTTGTTTGAGATCCCTTTGTTTTCCATGTTGGCGGGATACTCATAGTCATTATGTGTGAGCTATTGTCATACTGATAAGAGTATTTTTATGAATGAGAGTTCCTGTAGTGGAACATCTTGTAGAGAGGTCAGGCCACTCCCGTGTGAGGTAATTTTCCTTGTACGATAGATAAAACACCATCCATGTACATCTTCACTCCTTAAAACACTTAACGCAGTGACCTACAACGTCTTGACATGAGGCCCGAAGATGTAGTCCCTCCTGGACGAACTCTGTTATCAAAGTCTTCCATGGTTAATGCTTGTTATGTTCATCTTCTTTACAGAATGCATATGTTCATTTATGCTCATTAACATTTTGATTAAATGCAATTCTAACACATCAGCCGAAGTAAAATTTCTTGGGTAAGGGTATCAAAAATATACCTAAATAAAGTGGTATTAGAGTAGGTCTTCTTGCTGATTGGATTGTAGGCATGAACTATTAAATGTTCGCTGAGTTGAGCCATGGAGAATGTAAAGGACATGTATGAGACCATGATCAGGATATCTGAGAAAGTGGACATGTTGTACGAGGCTTATGGAAAACAAGCAATAGAGAACACTAAATTTAAGACGCTCCTACAATAAGAAGGAGGAAAAACATTGATTGTAGCTTCAGTGGAAAGGCACAACAAAGGCATTGGAAGAATTGAAGGACAACAATGAAAGTCTTCAAGTAGATCATGATGCATTGAAGGCACTCCTATAGGAAGAAAAGGAGGATAAGAACCAATTGCAGCTTTAGCTACAAGCAGCGATAAAGGTCTTGGAAGAAGTGAAGCGCAATGAAGGCTTAGAGAATCCTTCTTTACCAATGTCGAAATCGACGGATGAGGTAAAAAGTGTGGATTTCTCTTCAATTTCAGCTTCACCTGATATCATTGATGTTGGAAGTGTGGAGATACCCGTTACAGGAACTGACATGAGGCTCCTCACCAAGATGGGGTAAAAGGGAGGAGGACTTGGCGTTCATTTCCATGGCATAACTCAACCATTGGAGGTTGTGTGGAGACCTCGCTATGCAGGTTTAGGATATACTAAAGATGAATGTTCAAGGACATCAAGGGCAAAAATAAATTGATGAAATCTCCAAGGAAGAGGATTGATGTGAACACTTAACCATCATTCCATGGAAATGCCTATTGCAGTGTAAGAGCTGAGGTGAGCTCCCATCACCATGATCGCACCAAAGATCACCAGAGAAGGTATAATAAGTCTCATTATTACAGAGTGCATTTTGATTAGAAGAATGTTTATAACCACCGTCATAAATCATGGCATCGCAAAACATGTCATTTTTGTGGTTTACATAACAATGTGTTTTCTAAGTGTTGGAAAAGGATGGCAACAGAAAGGAGGATGAGGCATGAGAGGCGTCCTCCACAACACGGAAATAAATTAGTTAAGCAGGCTTGGAGGAAAAATACCTTTTGCGCCCATTGCGACCAAAGTGGCGGCCATCAAAGAGCCACGTGTTGGAGACTCCATCCAAAGCATCGCCTTAAAGAAAAAGCACCCAGGCATGAACTAGTCGAAAGAGATTATCGACAAGTGAATTCCCCACAGGGGAATGGCCCATTCACTTTGCTAAATAGGGGTTTTTCTAGATTTTTTTTCGAGATATTCTAGCTTGTCATGGTTGTGTTTTTAAATCATATGTTTCATTTTTAACTGTAAAAGTGATGATGTGTTTTTCCATCACTTTTTTAAGCAACAATGATATTTTGGCCTTGTTATATGAGTCATGTGATGCATTTATTTCATGTAATAGTGATGAGGTGTTTTCCATCACTTCAAAATGTGATGATGATGTTGTTGGTCTTGTAATGATAGTTGAGGTGTGATTGAAATTTTTATGTAAGCTTGACCATCGAGTACATCTTATAAAATTATGGCATGGAAATGTTTGGGTCATAGTTGGTCAATTTGAGCATGTATTTGTAGGATATTGTACTACAAGTTTATAGAGGATGCAGGTGTTAGTTCATCACTTATGGCTCTGAAGGACGCAGGTGAAGGAGAAATAAGGGTGACTTTTCAGGACATTCATGGTGTAGACATAGTACATATTAGTTTCAGATTCTTGTTGATGTGTTTGGAGGACCAAAAGCTCCTCAATGGGGAGGATTGATCCAGGTGGCTCCAGAGATGCGCAATGACAATGAGGGCTGATGAAAGCTCAAAAATAAAAGTGTTTGGATTACTCTCCCACTAGTTTGAGGTTAAAAATATTTTCTTTCTGATTCCAACGACACAAACGACACTCAATTCTGAGTCTGCATGGAGAAGTTAGAAGCAGTCAAAGTTTTGGGTTGACTTGGTGACTTGGTAGGCTTAAAGGAGGCACAATTTTGCTTAAATCTTACCACCATATTCTGGCTAGCTCCAGTCAGATTCCTGGCAAAATTATGGGATGGTTAATTTTACTCCTTCAACCAAATTTCGTAGTTTTCAAAAAGACCAAGTTTTTTTTTTAATGAAAAAATTATTAAACAATTAGGGCAAGGCGGGCCATGACCCCCACCCTACCTAATGGTAAATTAAATAAAATAATACTATAATTCAGCTCTGCTAACAAGGACTCTGCCTACCCCACACATTCATAACGGAATGTAATTGTGGCCCGGGTAGGTATTTACTCACGTGAGCCCACCTACCCAGCACAAGAGATAAACCAACATATATATAAATATATATATATATATATATATATATATATATATATATATATATATATATATATATATATATATATATATATATATATATATATGTTACAACGTATTCGTGATGGAAATTAACTCGCCCTAACCCCATGTGAGCCACTGAAAAGTAAACACCAATCCATATTCTACACCATTCCATGTATTACGGAACCATACCATAAATACAAGTGGCGAGGGTTGTTAACCAATGGCCAACCCACCATTACACCATACCGCTTGATATGACGGTGCCAACGGTGATTTCAAGTGGGTTGCTCGATGCGGGTTTGGTACCCCAACCCAACCACTTTGCATTAATTTTAAATGTGCGAGGTTTAAAAAAAAATACATGCGTGGTTGTAAGAAAAAGTTCCAAATTTTTATGGATGGGGTGGGGTTTAACCACCTGACCTCCCTCAACCAAACCACATAGCTTAACCAATGCGCCACAATGACTTCATTGTGAAGTCGTCCCACAAAAATATACTTAAACCCATCATTTTCACAGTGCGCCCAGGCCAAGGCAAACTAGAGTGTGCGTGCAGATTGAAGCAGTGATTTTGTATATGTAGGTGGAACCATGAGCAGGCCCAAAAATAGGGAGTGGAACCATGATCCTTGAAATTTTCCTCGGGCGGTATTTTTTCTCCATGTGCGAATATAGTCAAGTTTACAATAATTTTTCATGGTTTTTAACAGGGAATGCAATGGCGAGGTCGGATTCTCCTTTTGAGTTGTATATTTCCAGTCCACCCATGGAGCAGCATCTTTGAGGAATCTAGGGGGAATCTAAAAGATTCCTTTTTGCCCTAGATTTTCATTTTGTCAGAATTCACAAATTTTCTAGTCGATTTTTCACTATTCGATGACACAAATATGATGGTGTATTCAGATTTTCCATCTGAGCTTTATATTTTTCAGCCACTTTTCAAAATGGAGTTGAAGGTGTTAGCATTCAGTGAGTGAGCAGTCGATTTCACAACTTTTGATGCCACGATTGTGATGGTGATTTAAGATCCAACAGCAGAGCAGCCCATTCTTCAGTCATCTCCAGTGTGAGGTATATGATGAGTTGAGTTCATGTATTTATTTGTCTCTTTTCTATGAGATGCATTGTGTTGTACAGATCCCTGTTGATGTTTGATGTGGGATCTTGTTTTGTGCTTGATGTGAGATGTACTTTCTATCATGGATTTTTATTATGTTTGAGATCCCTTTCATACCAATGTTGGTGGGATACTTATTGTCACATATATGTTTTTTTAGATCCTTTTGTTTTCGATGTTGGTCGGATACTCATAGTCATTATGTGTGAGTTATTTTCATACCGATATGAGTCTTTTTATGAATGAAATTTCTTGTAGCAGAACATCTCGTATAGAGGTTCAACCACTTGTACGTGAGGTAATTTTTCTTGTACAACAGATAAAACACCATCCATGTACAACTTCACTCCTTACAACACTTAATGCAGTGGCCTACACCATATTGACATCGAGGCACGAAGATGTAGTGCCTCCTAGACAAACTTTGTTATCAATGTCTTATGTTGCTCATGCTTGTTATGTTCCTCTTCTTTACAGCATGTAGATGTTCATTTATGTTCAGTAATGTATTCATTAAATGCAATTCTAACAGATCAGCCGAAGTAAAATTTCTTGGTTAAGGGTATCAAAAATTTACTCGGATCACTTGGGGGTCTAATGTTTGTTAAAGAATTTAATTTATTAATAGGAAATTTTTATAGTTTTAATGATTTGAGTGAGAAATATGTATGTGAGGCTTTAATGTAAATATTCTCAAATAATTTAGAATACGAGAGATAATAGACTTGTAAAGATCTCATGAATATCTTAGGGATTAAAAGATCCTAGAATAGAGAATTAGTTGATTTAAAATAGGATTAAGAGATTTTAGGAATTTTTTGAGTGATCTATCATGAATATTGTGGACCTAGAATGATCCATAACTATGTAATTGTTCATACAAAGGAAATCTTGCATATGAGAAGAATATGTGGGTGTGAGTGTGTGTGAGAGTGATGAGATGTGTAGAAGGTCAGGGGCTCAATATGCCCATATATTTTGTATATCACACATTTAAATTTCAATTTTCTTACAAATAACATTGGTTGGATTTTAAATCTCTCTGAAAAGTTTCTCTATATGTTGCTAATGTATATTATTAATGTTATGGTATATGCCTCTGCGTGATATGGAATTAGAAATCAGTGAAATTCTGAATCTAAGAGGTGGTGCTTCTTATTGATGTTTAGGAATTGAATCCACTACAATTATGCATGACATGGGATCATTTGGATATTATTAGATGGAGTTAAATCAATTCATTAAAATGATTCACCAAAACTGAATAACATTCACATTTTGAAATAAATCAAATTGGAAGTGGTTCTGCAGTATGAAATTTCCTCTTGGGATTGCTTCTATGTGGATAAGGCAGCATTGATCAGATTAGCATTAAATCTCAAAAATATTTCCATGTGAGGAACAAAGTATGGTGTGCATTGTTTAAGCGCCAAAAATTGGATGTCGATGACAATGTTGTTACTAGTGAGGATGCAGATTGAATTAGATGAGGATCGAAGCTCTGTTCAAGGTTGTGGAAAAGCGGTAAGTCAAAATATTTTGCATAGAGTTTAATTGGAACATAATTTAGTCGCCACAAAATTTAAAGTTCTTTGCAGAGTCTTGCGTGTTAATATTCTTTGCGTATTCTCTTTTATAATGTTGGACCAATGATTCACTGCTTAGTTACCTAAAAATAAATCGTTGAAGGGGATTAGTGAGAAAGGTAATCGCTTCACTATTTGCAAATTTTTGAGTGGACTCGATGTGAGGATCAAGCTCCCCATATTATATAAATAATTAAATTTTATGTGTGATGGGGAGATTTCAAATATAATGTAAATTAAAATTCTTGTAAGAATTGTGAATGCATAATAAGCAATCTACAGGTACCATCATATTGGAGGAGAAGTGATAATAACCATCGATCGTAGCCACAAAGGAATTTATATTTCTGACCCAAATACATAGGTTCTTGATCCCGTAGTTTACTTTATGTTCCTTAACCATCCATTCAATTCCTGGCCTGGAAGTTTAGTTCCTCTTCCTATTCTAGCAGTTCAGTTCTTGAACAAGTAGTTTGGTTCTTGTTCGCACCTCCAATGTTATCACACATCTAGCAAAGCTGAAGGTAAAAGAGCACATTGGTTTTGAGGCAGAAAGGGTCGACATGCTCATGTTTTCACTATATCTCACTCATGTATTACAGATAGTGCAAAAATTTGAAAATTAATCCTTCCATGTTTATGTATAACTGATATGAGTTCAATTTTAATGAGATTTATAGATAGGGAAGGGTTGGAGTCTCTTTCTTGAGACTTGTAGTGTAGCCTAGTGAATTAGAGATACCTATATTGGAGTTATAGACCTGCTAAGTCATCATTTTTCTATATCAGGGCTAGAAGAATAAGATTCTTACGTATGGATATTTTGTGGTTGCATCATTTTAAAAGGCCAGAGTAGGAATAAGCTTTTAGAGAACTAGAGCTTTAGCATAATCAAAGTGGAAAAGAAGAGGAATCAGATTTGAAATCTGATTGAGGTAAATATTGTTCTTTTTATTGAATTTGGAAGAATGATGATTGCATGATTTAAGCTTGAAGAAACAGTGAAGACAGATGGAAGGAAAATCCTTTGCGAGAAAGTAGATCAGATCAAGAACATTGTTCTAAGGTATGAAGAGAATTGATGACTGCAACAGTAAAAGTAGAATTAACAAAAGTGGAAACTGCAACAACAACATATGCAACAAAGATTGGACAGTGAGCTATGGTCTTCTTAATAATTATCGATGAATTATTGATTACAAGTAGCAGTATGAGGATTTTTTATGATTTTAGCCAGAACAATAAAGTTTTGATGATGATGATGATGAACCTATCCAAATAAAGGTTGGAAGAAAGGAGAGAAGTGACTAAGTGAAAAAGCATAGAGAAGCTCTAGAAGGTTCAAGAGAGTGAGAGAAGAGAGAGAATACCTAGGAAGAGTGTTACACAAAAATTTGTCACCATCCCTGCAATTCCCCATCCCGCACATTGGAGGGCTTATTCCGTGACCTGTGAGCAGTGACATGATCTAAAAAAACTTTCATGGAATTCCCCTAGACATGGAATTTCATTCCCCTGAAGACATATCCTTGTGAAAAACCCTAAAAATAGCCTTTTCATCCTTGGCGCAACTAGCCTGTGTTATACCCGCGCCAATGGGGGAAACCCTTCAAAGAGGGCATGCTAATTGGCGCTCTATCTCAGAGTCGCACTCACGCCAGGCTTAATAAAGGGTGTTTTTCTTAAATAAATGGCGGAAGATTGACTTTAACCAACTCCTGAACTGGTCTCTAAATTGAGTTGGGACGTTTGGCTCTAGATTTCCATGTAGAGGAAGTAGTTTTCCACCTCTTATGGAAGCTTCCTTGAGGATAGGGCCAATCCCATGATTGTAGGGATCCCAACTCCTCTTCCACCATCTATATAAGCTTGCCATTTCCCTTTGCAAGCTAGTCTCCAAGATTCTCCAAGAGCCTTCATAGCCTAAAGAATGCTGCAAGAGCTTTGATAGTCCTCATAGTGCCAAATCCATAGCAAGGAGATTGACGATCGAGAAGACGTCTGGGCTACGACGAAGCTTTGCGGGAAGAACGTATTTCGGCGACGACCGTCGAAGGAGTTCGGTGTCGAACTCGGATTTGTATTTTCCTTTGTATGAATTAATGATAAGCGACTATTGGTTATGGTTCCACTCGTATTGTTCATTATGATCATGAGTTGCGTCTTCTCTGACTGATACATAATTGCATATATCAGGTTTTACGCTTGTGTTTGTCGTGTTTCTAGCGTGTGCAGGTGTTCAATCACAATGAGCGAGAGGATTGTGATCTACTGGAGCAAGGGAACGGGAATGTCATCTTCTTTATGAACAACATCGTTGGAATTGAGGTAGGCCTTATTCGCAAGTTGGTTTATTGTAATTAGGAACCTACGCCTTAGCGTGATACGATTGTTGCTAGACCCAATCTGGGCTAGTAGGGATCACCTCTATCTGCAGAGGGGATTTACCTCCACAACAAATTGGCAACTCCAGTGGGGAGTTAGCTTGTTGTTTGCTTTATAAACTACAGAGGGAGCCTGAAGTTAGCCAGATAGCCTTCAAAATGCTCTTCCTCTACATTAGTGAAGTAGATCAATGTTGCTTCAGTCAATCTCCGGTTTAGTTTATGAACTGAACACTTGGAGTATTGTCTTGTCTTTTTGTTGAGTCTTGACTTTGCTTGCTTGATCATCTCTTTTAGCTGGCTCTTTTTGTGAGTTTGGCTTTTTGTTTAGCTTTACCATCATTGGTCTTCTTCTTGGATTGCTCTTTTTTCATTTTTCATTAGTAAACTCGGTTGGCGCACTTTTCAGTGTGACAGTCGCGCCCACTGGCGCATGTTGTCAGTGTATTACTCGCACCAATTCCATTCTGGCGCTAGTTTCAGCCTTACAGTCGTGCCAATCCTGTAAGGTAGTAGGGTTTACTGCGTTTTGAGCCTTCTGAGACTGATCTCAGTGTTTGGTCTTATTTTTACAACTGCTTGAGTGTTCTGGAGCCTTGTTTGACTGACTGTGACCTTCTTCCTTTGGTTGTTTGCCCATTTCTATCAATTTTACATTTTAGCCCTAGGGCATCTAGGTGCTATTATGCGTCGAGCCTCCCTTGGGAGTTTCTAGTTTCTGTCTATTCATTCAACTTTGTGATTGCTTCTCTGCACTCGTTTGGTGGTTGTCTACCATTTTATTGCGCTATTTGAGTGATTGGTTTCTTCTTCATTCAAATTCCGCTTTGTCTCGCTTTGAGCCTAGATTACATGGTTCATTTGAGTCTTGGAGATTCTGCTTGAAGTGGTGAGTCTGGTCTTGGTTGGGATAAATTCTTTGTTTTTTCATTTTCAGGCGTTGGCTCTTGTTGTCAGTTAGCAACCTGCGCCAATTCGTCGTTGGCGCTAGTTGTCAATGACAAAGTCGTGCCAATTTCAGGGTGTGTGAAAATTTAGATTTTTTCCCTAAATCCTTCATCAGTGTGTCTTTCCCTTCTGGTATTTTCACTGTATGAGCATATATTACATTTCTCATTGATTGGAATGTCTTATCTCCATGATTTCTTGATGTAAAAGGGAATGAATGCCTTGTTTTGATCTCATGCTTTGGAAGTCCTCTTTGTGTTTTGTCACCTTTTGAGGAATTTCGATACAAAGTGTTTTGAAACAACAATTGCATTCTTAGTGTTTGTTTACATCTCTTTTGCATCCATCTAGGAGATTTGCGTTCTTTTAATTTTCGTCTCATAGTTTGCTTTTCATTAAAATTCATTAGATCACATTGCATTGAAAAGTATTTTTTGAGATCCATCATTGAACTTAGATTACATTGTTTAATGATTGAAAACTAGAAGTCTCTTTGAGTGCATTCTCTTTCCTTAAAAGCATGCATTAAGTAGATTCTCATTTCATCGAAAAATGCATTGAGTGCATTCTTATAGTTTGAAAAGGAAAAGGAAATTGTGCATAGATTACAATTTCATAGCTTTCGAAAAATTGGATTTTGCATAGTTTACATTGCATTATTCGCATCGTTGAATGTTTGAAATTACTTTTGGATAGTGAAAGTCATCTAGTTTGGAAAAGATTTCATTTGCAGTGTTGTTTTATGTCACATCATTGTTTGAAGCTCTTCCCTTAACTAGATAGCATTCATCGAATTGAAAAGTTTTCTTTTCTCATATAGCTGCATATAGGAGATTGTTAGATGACATACGGTAGGGCCTTGAAACCGAGACATAATTGAAGATAAACCTTAAAATTTATTCAATTTATACTAAGGAAACATTGAAACATTAACGAAACATTTAGAGGTCTAGGCTAGAGACATGTTCCAGCGTCGTTAAACCTAGTAGCTTTCGTTCGCCTTTTGCCTTTAGACAACACTTGTATGGACTTGTGCTCCCTGTACCATCGCGTATATAAAGGGAGACCCCACTAGGTTTATATCCTTTATCCATAGGAATCTAAGTCTGCCTCCCTATACTCGTGATACACCGGACACAACATTCATGGAGATTGCTTGCACGTACGTTAAGTCCTTGGTTGATTTCTCTTTCATTTTCAAACCAAGGTGTATATTGCAGTTCACGGTTATTTGGTACACCCTTTGCCTAGCATTCCAGAGTATTCATTTTGATCTTTTCTGACTCCTTAAATTTGAAAGGATCATCAAGCGCTTCTCATTTCACACTTGCTTCAAAAATGAAAGAGATAGAGTCACCTTTCATCTGTTTCTCAACTCTTAAAACATGAAACGGTGAAGTTTCTAAGTTTCAATGTCATAAAATAAATCACCTGCGATCACACGCCCTTTTAGAGTTTTCTTGTTGGTCGTTTGATTGTGTGCCTTGGATTTTTGCCTGTGTGGGGTTTTGAGTTGTTGATGGCGACTTTTCCAGAGTTCACCAACCAAGGAATCCCCTCTGATGGGAATCCTGGTCATTTTCCTCCTTTTGGAAATGTTGGTGCTCCTTATATGGCAACATTATCCCTTCCTGGGTTAACTGTTGGGTTGTCTGTTTGGTTGTTTTCAACCTCTGTGGTCCCGAATGTCTCGGCTACTGGTCAATCAGTTCCTCTGCCTCAACAACTTCATGTTGATCCAAGGTGGACCTCTCCCCTTCTTCGCCTGTTTTTGCATTCTCCTCTTCCACTTCGCCTGGTGAAAGTTTGGATTCGAGTAACTAGGTGGCTGAGAAGAAGAAGAAGAGGACAAAGAAGAAGAATTTAGATAAAGGAGAGGCTAGCTCTGTGGCTATTATTCCTAAGAAGTCTCCTATTGATAAACCTTCCAACCCTCCATGGAAAGTCAAGTTTCCTTGCATGTTGTGCACGGGAGACCATCTTCTTCGAGATTTCCCTGGCATTTCCAAGGTGCTTGAAGTATGGTCTAATGGTCGTTCGCCGTTGCCTTTGGCTTTCGGGAGTCAGGTTGGGGGCACATCTTCAGCTGGTGCTGGTAAGCCTCCCAAGAAGCAGGGTAAGCTCACCAATCCCTGTAAGTTGTGTGAAGGGCACCATGCCATTCACCTTTATTTGTATATGGATGAAGCCAAACGAGTTTTGGACAACTAGGTTGTTTTTGTGCTGTGCCTTCCGGCTGGTTACAAACAACTTTCTTTGATTCCTCCACCAGTTGAACCTACGATTGGTCAAGAGTCATCCTTTGTCGATCCCGCTCCCTTGGAAATTCAAATTCAGGAATTCGTTCCTGACCAACCATTGGTCGTGGGATCGGTTGAACTGGCCCCGTCTGCGGTGCACCAGGTCTTTTCCGTCAAGATTGGACCTCACATCCCTCAGGTTCTTCTTGTTTCTTCAAATTCTTCAGACTTGGAGAAATATTCTTCTGTCCCTACACCTCAAGAAGCTGCTCCTCTGCCTCCCATGATGGAGGTCCCGGAGGATACCCCTCCCGCCTTCGAGATGGAGGTCATGGAGGATGCTCCTTATTCTTTCGTAACACCAGGGGAAGACCATCTCAGTTCGATGGTAGACCCTCTAAGTAGTTTGGTTGCTTCCTTTGATTGGAATCGATTTATAGGATATCGCCTTCCGTCTTATGTGCCTTTCGAGATCACAGTACAGGCTTTTGGTCTGGTCATACCCAGCACCATTATAGACAAAGGTGCGTCTGTTAGTATTCTATCCTCAACTACTTGGCAAGCTTTCGGCTCGCCGCCGCTTGCGCTTGTTACGCAGAATCTGTTGGCCTTTAACAGAAGAACGAGTCAACCCTTAGGGATCCTTCCAAGGTTACCTGTTACTTTGGGAGGTAAAACCATCCATATGGACGTGATGGTTGTTCCAGGCCCTTTGGATTTCAATCTTCTCTTGGGGCACGATTACACCTATGCCATGGGAGTGCTCCTCTCCTCCCTTTTTTGTGTGGTCTATTTCTCACATGAAGGACGGATCATGACCATTGATTAGCTTTCGTTATTTGGTCTTGATGCGGAAGCTGGCTTGCCATCATCCCTTCTTGTTTTTTATCCACCCGTTGTATCTGCCCCACCGCAGGTCAACTATGTGGCTACCTACCCCGTGCCTGTACTCAGTGATAGTACCATTGTGCATCGTGTGCTGGCAGCATTGGGTCCTGATTTCCAAGATGTTATTCTCCCATCCAGTGTAGAACTCTTGGAAGCGATGACTTCTTGTTCATTATGATGAGTTCGGTTGGAGCAGAGTTCATTTTCTTGTGTCAAGCTCCTTAAAAAATGAAACAATCTAGTTGGAGCAGAGTTCATTTTCTTGTGTCAAGCTCCTTAAAAAATGAAACAAGTTGGTCAGAGCATGGTTCTTTTCCTGTGTCAAGCTCCTTAAAAAATGAAACAAGGTTGTCGGAGCACGGTTCTTTTCCTGTGTCAAGCTCCTTAAAAAATGGAACAAGGTTGCCGGAGCAGAGTTACTTGTCTTGTTCCAAGCTCCTTAAACCATGAAACAAGGTGTCCTGAGGATAGTTCTTTTAATGTGTCAACCTTGTTAAAACAATGAAACACGTTCTTGTTCAATTCCAGTCTTTGATCAGATCTCGTAAAATCCCAGTCGAGTCTTTCTTAGATCTCGTAACTTGAACCTTCACTCCCTCCATCTGTTTACTCAGGTGCATGAACTGAAGCTTGGTGGGCATGTACCTCGAATTGCGTCACCATGCTGGGGGGCATGCTTACATTTTCAAGCATAGTTTGTTTTCGTTTCAAGCTTGTGTAAAAATGAAACCGGTTTCAAGGATAGTTTATCTTTGTTTCAAGCTTGTGTAAAAATGAAACCAACTTCAAGCAGAGTTTCATGATTTCAAGCTTGTGTAAAAATGAAACCTTTCCCATTTTACCCCTCATGATTGCCATTTTATCAGCCTATTTTTTCTAGATGAGCCTTGGTTTTCTCACTCCATCATCACTATCTGCTTGGCCGATCATATGCCTTCACTTGGTTATCTTACCCATTCCTAAGGAACCACTGTGATGAGTGGTCTTTGTTAGCCAACCTCTTGACCTTTATTTGTTCAGAGAAGTTCCACCATTACGAGAACCAGTTGCTTCCCTTTATACCACTCGTTCCTCTAGGAGGAGTCACCTTTCAACTCTTTTCTGACTCTATAAACATGAAAAGATTGTCGAGTCCCTTGTCGTTTTGATCTCGTTAAAGTGGTCACGAAAAGACATCTACCCAGTATACTTTTACCCCCTTTTCGGGCTGGGATAGATTATTTATGAAAAAGGAATACCTTAGCCTATCGCGACTAGGAGGTTTTCTCAGATATTATTTTCTACCTTTTCGAGTCTGAGGAACTATTTACGAAAAGGGACCGTTAGAGTTTACTTTTCCGTTGTCTTTTCAAACTCTCTAAACATGAAAAGACGCCGAGTTCTTCCTTTGTCAGACTCGTTAAACCCTGATGACATTGGATTCAGTCGTAATGATGATATTCGAGTTCCTCCTTCCTAGGTCTCATTAAATGTACTAAGATGGATTCATCCGAAGGATGGACTTATATGACAAGCATATGTTATCCTCTTCAAGCTTGTGTAAAAATAAAGAGGGACTCACCAGAAATGGTGGGGAAAAATGGAACCAGCATCATTGTCGTGTCGGTAGTATGTCACGCTTGAACACGACACTTGTCTGTGTTCATGTTAGGTTGGGGAAATCTCATCTCGTTTTTCACTTGCCTCCGTGGGTTTGGGTGATCCTTTTGACCTCTCATCTTCTCTTTTCCTCGTCATCATGACCTCTAATCTTTTGATGTCAAATACTGCCAAATCCACTGTCGTGCCGCCTATATGTTCAAGAGAAGTTGACCTCTGCAAGTCTCAAACTTCCTTTGATTCTCATCTGATCTTGATTGACAAAGACATTATGTTCCTTTGTCTTGCATCGATGATGTGGGAAACACTATGGCCCACCTTCGATCAAGGTCACTTCCTGTCGACTTCAGCTCATTATTCAGGAAGCTGATCTAGAGACTCCCTTCTGGTACCTTGAAGCTTGCATGCCTCAATGGCAGGTTCTTCGCATTCGGCGTGAGGTTTTCATCATTGGCCTCTGATCAAGTGATTCTATGGGTGTTCGACGTCAGCTCATTGATTCACATGCCGTAGATTGTACCTATAGTACCTTGAGGGCCATTGTCATTATTGGTGGTACCTCTCGCGTCTGTTAAAAGATCTCATCATTGGTTGGTAATCAGGCGATGTTCTTGCATGTTCGACTTCAGGTCAATTGTTCGCATGCTTGAAATTGTACTTTGTTTGGGTCGAGATGGAGCGCAAGACCCTGGATTTTGTTTGTTAGAATCCAGGCTGCGATTTTGCGGATTATTATGATTGGTTACATGACTCACTGATTGGATGGCTGCGACCATACCTGAGTCTCTTTATCGATCCTTATTGGATGGCTGCTTCCATGCCTTAGATCTGGATTCTTGTATACTTTGCTATGGATGGCTGCGCCCATACCACATATATATAATATGTATTTGAGATATCATTTGTACTCCTCTACGCAGGTTTTCTGATGGCATTGTTTTTAGTTAGACACATTCTCGTAAAGAATTTCACCCCTCTCTCTCTTTCGAGCCTCATGCTTTAGAGGGCATCTGTTACACAGCAATTTGTCACCATCCCTGTAATTCCCCATCCCGCACATTGGAGGGCTTATTCCATGACCTGTGAGCAGTGACATGATTTGAAAACACTTTCATGGCATAACCCTAGACATGGAATTTCATTCCCCTGAAGACATCTCCTTGTGAAAAACCCTAAAAATAGCATTTTCATCCTTGGCGCGACTAGCTTGTGTTATACCCGTGCCAATGGTGGAAACCCTTCAAAGAGGTCACGCCAATTGGCGCTCTGTCTCAGAGTCGCACTCGCACCAGGAAATGGCGGAAGATTCACTTTAACCAACTCCTGAACTGGTCTCTAAATTGAGTTGGGACGTTTGGCTCTGGATTTCCATGTAGAGGAAGTAGTTTTCCACCTCTCATGGAATCTTCCTTGAGGATAGGGCCAATCCCATGATTGTAGGGATCCCAACTCCTCTTCCACCATCTATATAAGCTTACCATTTCCCTTTGCAAGCTAGTCTCCAAGAATCTCCAAGAGCCTTCATAGCCTAAAGAATGCTGCAAGAGCTTTGATAGTCCTCATAGTGCCAAATCCATAGCAAGGAGATTGACGATTGAAGAGAGAGGCTTGTCCCCTTTCCTGACAAGCTTTACTAAGACGTATTCCACTGAAAACCCGCCGAAGGAAGGTTCAGCGTCAGATCTTGGTTGTATTTTCCTTTGTATGAATTAATGATAAGAGACTATTGGTTATGGTTCCACTCGTATTGTTCATTATTATCATGAGTTGTGTCTTCTCTGACTAATACATAATTGCATATATCAGGTTTTACGCTTGTGTTTGTCGTGTTTCTTGTGTGTGCAGGTGTTCGATCGTGACTAGCGAGAGGATTTTGATATGTTGGAGCAAGGGAACGAGAACGTCATCTTCTTTATGAACAGCAGCGTTGGAATTGAGGTAGGCCTTCTTCGCAAGTTGGTTTATTGTAATTAGGAACCTACACCTTAGCATGATACGATTGTTGCTAGACTCGATATGGGCTAGTAGGGATCGCATCTATCCACAGAAGGGATTTACCTCCATAATAAAGAGATCAAGCATAGAGAGGAAGCTTGACGGGATATTTAGTAGCAAAGGAGAATTGCAGATCACCAAGATGAGCATGGATGAGCTCACGAGAGAAATGATCATGGAGGATCATAGAAAAGGTTCGGATAAATTCCATAAAGGTAAGATGAGTAATGAAGAGTGTGAGATAAGTATTGCAGTGATGAGAGCACAATTTGATATACTAAAGGATGGATACAAGTGAAAGAGAATGAATACCAAATATATGGATGGAGGAAGAGGAAATGGGTAAAATGGAACCTATTGCAAAAGAAATGGAATGGAAAGCTGATAAACAACTTCAAAGAACTTGAAAAAAGACATATTCCATTGTTGAAGAAGGAGAAACTCAAAGGAATTGAGTCACAACGTAGAGGATTTGTTGAAACCTAGAAAGTCCATTGTGAAAATTTGGTGCTTGAAGCATCAAACGGGGATGAATTCTCTTGTTTTTTTTTAAATGATAGCTTTTTTATGTATGTAGGTACAATAACAAATGATGATTTTTTTTCTAAGTAGGAGAAGAAAAATATGACAGCTAATGAACATAGCAAAGATCTAGAAACAAATAATGGTAGAAAAGAAGTTCTTTGTGAGCCTGAAGAAAATTGCGATGATTGTTTTTCATTCCATGAAGTTGATTTTTTAGCTCAATTAGAGAAGGAAATAGAGGCAAAGAATGATCACATATGTGAACGAGAACAAAGAATAATTTTTGGACAGAATGACAAAGATGCTCGAAGAGATTTGATGCCTGAAAAATCAAATGAGGCTTGAAAGCCTTATATTTTAAAATATGATAATTTGTGTAAATAATTTGTTACAAGTTCAAGAAAACCATCTACAGATGATATGAAGACAGAGGAAGAAGAAAAAAATCTGAATTTTGTTCTAAGCACAACTCAATTAAAGTATTCAGATGCTATGCTTGAGAGGTATGATGCTGAAATAGATTTGTTGGAAGAATCCAAGTCAAAGAAATAACCTCATGTAAGCAATGTAAGTTTTACATTTATTGATTTTGAAGAAGAAATGAAATTTATAGAATAATCTGTTAGAGAGAATTGTAGATGAGGAAGAATCAATTAAGGAAATGAAGCAGATTTCAGAACCACACAACAGTGGTAAAATGAAGATAATTTGTAGAAAATGATGAGCAGAACCAATTTTAAAATTGTTTTAAATCAGCAAGGAAGAAGACATTTTAATACATTAATTTTTTATGAAATTAAGTACGATGAAGTGGAAAATAAGAAATTTGAAATTCTTATAAGTAATTTTCAACAAAATGATTGTTATTTCAATTTTGAAATTGAGAAATTAAAGAAGTTGAATATGGAAGTACCCACCAAAAGGTACATGAATGTGAAGAAGATAAACAACAACAAAAAGAAAAGGATGATTAAAGGAAGGCTACAACATAAAATTTGGAGACCAAGAGAAAGAAAAACATAGCAACATGAAGAAGAAATATTAAAGGATGAGCAACAAAAAAAATTTTGGGATCCTGGAGGTAGCCAGTTATTAATACTTGTAGATGTCACACTACTACAAGAGCATCTAGCTCAAAAAACCATTCTATTTTTGGTTGACTTAGGGGGTCTAATGTTTGTTAAAGAATTTAATTTATTAATAGTAAATTTGAATATTTTTAATGATTTGAGTGAGAAATATGCATGTGAGGTTTTAATGTAAATATTTTCAAATAATTGAGAATACGAGGGATATTAGAATTGTAAAGATCTCATAAATATCTTAGCGATTAGGAGACCCTAGAACAGAGAATTAGTTGAGTTAAAAGATGATTAAGAGCTTTTAGGAATTATTTGAGTGATCTATGGAGAAGATCATGGATATAGAATGATCCATATCTCTGTAATTGTTACTATAAATGTAAGGTTGCATATGAGAATAATATTTGGGTTTGAGTATGTGTGAGAGTGATGAGATGTGTAGAAGGCCAAGGGCTCGATATGCCCATATATTTCGTATATCGGGCATTTAAATTTGAATATTTTTATAGATAACATTGGTTTGTTTTTAAATCTCTCTTAAAATTGTCTTTGTATGTTGTTAATGTACATTATTAATGTTATGGTGTATGCCTCTGCATGATATGTGATTAGAAATGAGTGAAATTCAAAATCTGGGAGGTGGTGCTTCTTATTTGTGTTTAGAAATTGAATCCACTACAATTATACATAACATGGGATCATTTGGATATGATTAGATGGATTTGAATTGATCCATTAAAACGATTCACCAAAATTGAATAACATTCACATTTAAATCTAATTGGAAGCAATTCTCCAGTTTGAAATTGCCTCCTGGGATTGCTTCAGCGTGGATAAGGAAGTGTTGATAAAACGAAAATTAAATCTTAGAAATATTTCCATGTGAGGAATAGAGTATGGTGTGGGTGGTTTAAGCACCAGAAATTGGATGTCGATGACAATGGCATAACTAGTGAGGATGGAGATCGAATTAGATGAGGATCAAAGTTGTCTTCAAGGTTGTGGCAAAGAGGTAAGTCAAAATATTTTGCGTAGAGTTTAATTGGAATAGAATTTAGTTGCCACATAATTTAAAGGTGTTTGCAGAGTCCTGCATATTAATATGATTTTCATATTCTCTTCTGCAATGTTGGAGAAACGATTCTATGCGTAGCTGCCTAAAAAGCAATCATTGAAGGTGATCAGTGAGAAAGGTAATAGCTTCACTGTGAGAAAAGTTCTAAGTGGACTCTATGTGAGGATCGAGCTCCTCATATTATAAAAATAATTAAATTTTCTCTGTGATGGGGAAGATTTCAAACCTAATGTAAATGAGAATTCTGGTAAGAATTGTGAATGCTGAATAAGCCATCTACAGGTACCGTGAGATTGGAGGAGAAGTGATAATCACCATCGATCGTAGCCACAGAGGAAGTTCGTTTTATAACACAGATACAGAGGTTCCTTCTCCCACGGTTTAGATATTTTACCTAAAATAGCGGTTCAGTTCCTGCCCCGAAATTTTAGTTCATGTTCCTGTTCTAACAGTTCAGTTCCGAAACAAGCAGTTGGGTTCCTGTTCGCACCTCCAAATTTATCACACATCCAAAAAGAATGACGATAAAAAAGAACATGGCTTTTGAGACACAAAGGGTGACATTCTCATGTGTTCACTCTATCATGCTCAAGTATTACAAATAGTGCAAAACTATGAAAAAATACACCTTCCATGCTGATGTATAACTATTATGAGCACAATTTTAATTAAATTAATAGATAGGGAAGGGTTGGAGTATCTTTCTTGATACTTGTAGTATAGCCTAGTGAGTTAGAGCTACCTATATTGGAGTTATAGATATGCCAGGTCATCAAAAAGGGATAAATACATCCTAGTGTGTCCCCTTGAGGGGTACTAGCACTATTTGTGAAGAAGAAAGATGGTACGTTACGCATGTGTATAGATTATAGGCAGCTTAACAAGTCAAAATTAAGAAAAAGTACCCATTACCACAGATATATCAACTCTTTTATTAAGTGAAGGGTGTAGTTGCATTTTCCAAAATAGATTTTAGGTCTGGATATCATCAGATAAGAATAAAGGATGAGGACATATACAAGACAACCTTCCGAACTTGCTATGGTCACTACGAGTTCGTGGTCTTACCTTTCAGATTGACTACTGCACCTAAAAATTTATTTAGTTTAATGCATGGCATTTTTAATCCATTCCTGGATAAATTTTTCTTTATTTTTATAGATTCTATATTAATATATTCTAAGAATGTTGAAGAATACAAGGAACATTTATGCGTAGTGTTGAATATGTTGTGAGATCGAGTACCTAGGTCACGTGATTTCAGCTGAAGGAATATAAGTGGATCCATAAAATACAAAGACTATCATGGAGTAGTCGATACCTAGGAATGTAGCAGATATACGTTCTTTCATGGGCTTCACAAGATATTACCGTCGTTTTATAGAAGGTTTCTCCACAATCACATTTCCCATTACATCCTTACAATGGAAGGGGTGAAATTTTAAGTGGACCAATGACTGCCAAACTAGATTTGAATAGTTAAAATGATTATTAAATACTACTCCCGTGTTAAGGATAGCTGATCCAAATAAATAATTTGAAGTTTGCACTGATGCTTCTCAAGAGGGAGTAGGTGTTGTGTTGTCTTAGGATGAAATAGTAATTGCATATGAATCCCGGAAGCTAAAGGAACATGAAAAATAGTATTCTGCTTATGATTTAGAGTTAACCGTTGTGGTTAATTTACTCAAAGTGTGGAGACACTACCTACTAGTGAAACGATTTTTGTTGAAAACTGATCACAACAGCTTGACTAGATACTTCAGGAATACTGATCTGAATGCATGTCAAGCTAGGTGGAATGCCTTCCTGAGTGAATTCAAGTTTGAAATTCTACATATGAAAGGTAAGGAAAACTAGGTTGTAGATGCCTTAAGTAGATATATACATTGTGTTTATGAGCTCTTTTTTAACCAAGTGAAATTTAAATTTCAGGAACGAATTAAAGAGGCAACACAAAGAGATCCCGAATATCAGTTTTTATGGCAGCAAGTAAAACAAGGGGATAACCAAGAGAAACTATCGGAATATACGATGAATGATGAGAACTTACTAAATTTTTGCGAAAAAATATATATTATGAATTAGATGGCATTGAGGGAGCTGATTTTATATGAATATCATCGAAGTCCATATGTTGCACATCCCAGATACCAGAAGATGCTCACAACAGTAAGGAAATATTACCTTTGACTGTGAATGTGCAAGGAAATTATTAAATACCTCAATAGGTGTCTGGAATGGCAGCAAGTAAATGTAGAACATTGACACCCAATTGGTTTACTATAGCCTATACATGTACTAGAGTGGAAATGGAAAGTCATTTTACTCGACTTCATCACAAGATTACCCATAAATAAGAGACATAATGATTCGATAATGGTGGTAGTGTATAGGGTGAGTAAGGAAGCTCATTTCATACTAGTTCAATCTAACTACAAAACTGTGAAAATTACTCACATATTCATGATAGAAGTGTTCAGGTTAAATGGGATTCTGAAGACAGTCATCTCAAATTGAGATGTAAAGTTTACCTCAACCTTTTAGAAGGCACTCTTCACTGATCTTGGCACACAAATTTAGTTAACCACTATCTATCATCCACAAATGGATGGGAAGATTGAATAGGTGAATTAGGTACTCAAAGACATGGTAAGAATGTAAGTGATCTAACAACCCACGAAGTGGGAATATTATATTCATCTGGTAGATTTTTCATACAATAACTGGTACGAGGAGTTCCTAAAGATGGGCCCTTTTTAGGCATTGTATGGAAGGAGATGTCGCACTCCCATCAACTGGAGTAGCCCTGAAACTAAGTTAATGCTTGGACCTGAAATGTTGGAGGACATGGAACGGGAAGTCAAAATAATCTGACATAATTTAAAATCTGCCAAGGACAGGAAAAAAATTTATGCAGACCAAAAGAGAGCCTATCGAGAATTCACAATTGGCGATCATGTTTATGTTAAAACTAAACCTAGGAAAAGAACGTTGAGATGAAACACATGCACCAAGTTGGCTCCTCGATTCGGTGGGCCTTTCCAAATTTTGGAAAGAATAGGACCAGTGGCTTATCGACAAGCTTTACCCAGTCATATCAAGGTGCATAACATATTTCGTGTATCCTTACTGAAATGATATGTGCATGATCCAAAGCACATAATTCATTGGGAGGATGTTCAGGTACATTATAATTGTTAATATGCCTAGACAATGACATGTGTATATGACTATTGGTTTAAATATGGTTCTCATAGGTCGAACCACACAACAAGTTCCTGGTAGAGCCCTAGCGTATTCTTGAGTGGCAATAAGTAACTTCGCGGAACGAACCATCTTCCAGGTTATATTTCAATCGAATCACTTCACCCAAGAGGAGGCTACCTAGGAATATGAGGAGTTTATATGTGAAGCATACCCAGAATTGTTTACAGGGTAGATTAAAACACCAAGGACAATGTTTTTCCTTAGTGAGGGTAGATGCAACATCCCTAGATTCTAATAATTTTACTTTTACTTTTGTAAGTTTCAATTGGAAATTATGTAATAGACTGATAATGTTTTAAGAATAATTAAAGAAACATTTTTATGATTCGTGAATAAAAATACATGTTCAGAAATTATTATAGATATTTAGTAAATAATTGCAAGAAAATATAGAACAATTAGAGGAGCATTTGAACTGTAACATTCAAATTTCCTCTAGGGATAAATATAGGATCTGAGTGAGGGAAAGGGTTTTAAAAAAATATAAAGAAAAAAGGGTCACAACTGAAAATGTTGAAGGAGGAGAATGTCCAGAGCTAGTCTTGAGCTTGTGGAACTCCATAACCCACTGAAGTTAGAGCTGGACTAGAGTCTTGAGGCCAACTGCTACAGATTTTGAAAACTTCTATGTCAGACTCTGGAAGGAAGCAAGGGCAGTGCTGAGGACGTGTTTTCCTCACTCACGGTTGGGAGGTACAAAAAACTAAATTATATTATCTAAGATAAGTAGTTTTATGTTTTTAATTTTTAACCAACTTCATGATTTAAGAAATTGAGCATACGGTATCCTGAATCTGGTGATTGAATACCGAAAAATGTAAAAATCATCATTATGTATATTTTCTTATACAAAATTATAGGTATAGTTATATCTAGGAAAAAGATAAATAACCAATATGTGTTGAATAAACGAGTTGGGACTTGTTACTGTATAATAGAATAAACAAAGTAGGGAACTAGCAAAGGGATGTCATGAGAAAGGAAAAATTGTAATATAGTTGGAATAAAGTCTTATTTGGTTCACATACAAGAATATCCTAATGAGGGTAAAACCCCAGAACATGGCAAGTGACAATTAAGTAGTGTTATTTCATAAAATTGTTCCCTTAATAGTAAACATGAGGAGAATAATTGTGGACCAGAAATAAAGATAAATGTGAAATATAAACCTTACCACCAAACACACTTGTATAATTGTGAGGGCATGAAAGGTTTGGTGCTAGACCAAGACCTATGCCTTCGTCCCTCAGGACAGAATTGGGAATTTCCAAACCCTAACAAATAATCATAGAACCTGAAATGCCATTTATGTAATAATACAATGAACATAAAAATGGACTGAAAAAACTACAAATATCTACTGAGGAGGACTGTCGCCATAGAGATAAAAAATAACAGATAAGTTAAATTGTTCCCAAAGATGCATTTTATTGCTGACGGTATGGCAAAAGTGACATGCAAAACTCATTGTATAATTTTCCATCATAACAAGATATGGTAGAGTGGAAATGCCACGACTAACAGAGAACTCACCACTAGGAATTCAATTTGATAAAATTATATCGATATACTCTGATAAATGTTAGAACACATGTCCATTACCATATCAAATATTTCATACAAGAATACGAGAATTAAATCTCTCTATATAGTTCAACCAGTACAACAAATATCCCTCAACGAACTTATATACAAACTCCATGGTAATAAATTACATTGTAAAGTCACGATAGGAATATAGAGTTTTAGACTCGTGGTTCTGAGTAGTGCCTCATGGCTTTCATAAACCAAAACCAAAAACCATATTCACTATGGGTTCACCTGTAGGTTGGCAAGGCAGAGATGCATGTGGGTAGAAAGGGAGACAAGCCTTACCCCACCTACAACCACAAGTGGGTTGGCCCTGAGGTCCACAACAAGGAAAACTAAAATGAAACAGAAAAATAAAAGCACAGAATTTCGCATGGATCCTTCTCCAATAAACCTCGATGAACTGTCGAGCATGATAAGTGCTCCAATTGGGGTTCGCCATTGGGGTATTCACCCTTGCAATCACAATACAACATAGGAGGAAATCAAAAGAAAAGAAAAATGGAGAAATGACAAAAATTTTCAATGTAAAGAGATTCGATTAGGTATAACTAAACCTCAACAACTATACATCTGTTGGCTAGAAGGGAGGAATCCACAATAATTAAGAGTTGAACACCCATCCCTCTCCGAGAATGGTTGAAAAATCATGACTATGCAACAATAAGAGGACTAGGAAAAACCTTAAATTAAATGATTGCCACATTTTACAAAGAGATTTTCTTCATGAAAAAATTAAACAAGAACATCAACCTTAATTATAGTGATGTGTATCCTCCCAACACTAGAAACTATGACCACCCTCGACATCTCCAAGGTTCTAATTGCAGAGCTGGTTGGTGCCTTGCGAGACCATAATGGCATACTATGCAAGAATGAGGGTGGGGGTACTGTTACCCTAACTCCTACCTGAGGAAATGTGACTATCAAATCACTCTTTCCAAATTCAAGGGCCACGATGGTGCCACCTCCTAGTCAAAGGGACATGAAGATTCTAGTAAAGATTAAACGTGGAGTTATAAAGGGCTACTAAAATTTTAATGACAGGGTCGAGACAAAAATATCTAACCCCCCAGGTGGTATCTAGTGGCGAGACTTAGAAACATTAATTAAAACATGAATGGTATTAAACACAACCATGTGAATGTACTGGAGGAATATTAATGCAAAGTGTGAAGTGCGTGGGTAAGTCATAGATGCCCTAATCCCGATATGAATCCAATATCAAAGAAAAGATTGAAAAATGACATTTATCCTTGCAAATATGAATAACATAAATCTATGTATATTATTGGTAATACTGTTCTTAAAATCATGTTGAGTTCTAAGGTTAAAAAAAGAATTAAGTTTTACATATATGTTGTAAGTCCATTCCATTAAGCAATAAAGGGAGATATGCATGTTGCTATATATATATAGGGTAATGATTTAAGTGAGATATGCATGTTGATATATATATATATATATATATAGTAATGATTTGTATGGTAAGTGTATAGTGTGTAGGTTACACTTACTTTATGAATGGAATTCGTTTTAATTTTTGGATTCAATCTCGTTTAGGTATTTTTAACTTGTATTTAGATTTTTTCAAAAACACATAATTTTTATTTGCAGTTAAGAATTTATTTTATTTTATTTGTCATGTCTTTATATATTAATTTTTTATTTTATTTATTAAAATTATGTAATTGGAAAACAAATAAATTTAATCTATGTAATATAATATTAAACATTTTATAAATATATTTGATTGAGAGGGTGGAAAAATTAAATAACTTTTACAAAATTGTTTTTCTTAGTTGCAAACCTTGCTTTCATTTATAGTGATCCCCTTTCACCAATATAAATGGACTTTCTTAGGCTAACATAGTTAGAAAAGCCATATTTTTTTGTTAATTTTTTATTACTTATGATATTGTTTTAGTTATGGTTGTAAAGTTTTAGTATAATATATATTATAGTTTTCTTTATAGTTTGAATGGAAAATTTATAAGTAGTACTATTTATAATATAGCTAAAAAGACAATTAATATAGCCGAGATTAGAAACATGTTGTTGGACAGTTCCTAAAACACCATGAATGGAAAGGATCTGCCATCTTTGTGAGAATATGAACATCGAGGATGAAAATCACTTTCTCTTAGAGTGCGAGCTCAATTTCATAATCTTTGTTGCAATACTGACCTTAGCCTTTTAAGATGTCAAAATTATAGTGAGCTGGGGAGACTTCTCTCCAAGTTTTTTTGAGCATAAGAATAAAATCTTAAATCAAATTAAATAACTCTTTTCATTAGATCCGATAGACCAAAGATTGGTCTCAGTGAACATTAACCACCACCATCATCATCATCATCATCAAATTAATACTTTGATTTTATGCTCAAAGCTTTGTTGTTTCTTAAAACTTTACTAATATTTTATAAATTATAAAATATTATTGTTTCTTTAAGTATAAACTAATATTCTATTAAAAAAAATAAAAAATAAAAAATACAATATATCACTTTTTGAAAATAATATAAATTATTGAACTTACCCATATATATAGATCTGTATATTATAGTTTTGAAAGTGCTCTTATTCAGTTTTGGAATTTATTTCTTTGCATAATGCTTTAAATTTACAAGTAGCATCACGAAAAGATAAAAATATCGAAATTTATAATTTTTTTGTGATATATATATATATAAAAGTTGTGATTGTGATTTTAGGTTAAATATCATAAATGGAGTGGGTGAACTTTAAAATATGTACAACTAATTTAATGGTATTTTGGGTAACGAGTTGCGTTCTTCAGAGATTTCGACCAAAACAAAAATTATGTACATCATAAAATGAAAAGACAAAAGAAAACACACAACCCCTATCAAATTTCATGGTATTTGAAATCCAACCATGGTCACATCAATGTACTCGTTTGCGACTACTGTGGCTACCTCAGAGCTAAATATTTTGTCATTTATAGCTACCTAAAAGCTAAGTATTAGGTCTTCAATTACCTTTGAGATAGTGACGAGGTCAGACCTCAGAGTCGATACAGACAAGACGCCTCAAAAATATAAACCTGTGGATTCCCTGCAAAGGTTCCATTCATAAAAATTTATGTGCAAGAGATGCTCACATGAATGGATTGATTTTACTTAACACGTCTACATTACACGTGTCGCCTCTCCTGATCCAGCTAATCGATGAGGATACTACATATTTACATGTGCAATGATCATATTTTAGGTCCAATCAGTGTCGTGTACGTACCATAACTATGCAAACAAACTCTAGTTTAGAATTTTTATTGTAGTTCATCAAATAATTAGCCGCAATTAAATTAATGAAAATATAGATACAAATATGAAGAAGCAGGCTCGGAGCAATTAGGTAAGGGTTTTGTTTTTGTTTTTTTTGTTTTTTGTTTTTATATTATATTATATTATGAAGTGACCATTGATTTATTTATTTTTAGATATAAAAAGTAATTACGTTATTTGAGGGTTATTGAAATTGGAGTTTATATTTTTATTTTTTAAAATAAAATTAATAAATTATATTTTTTTTTATAAGTACTTGGGCATTGACTTCCGTCATTATCTTAAGTGGAATAATAGTATCGAGAAAAATATTATTGGGGCTGGAAAACATATTATTAGCTTGAAAACAATTCTAAGTTCATCGATCTTTACATTTGAGTAAAAAGGGGTTCCTTTTTGAGACCCTTGTCACCCCTGTTGTCTTATACGGATGTGAAGTTTGGGGTTGCAGTATATCCAGAGAGTCATGGAAGAAGATTGAGATGATTAAAAAAAAATTCATAACCCACAACCTTAAGATCAAAGCACATACTCTCTATCCTATCCTTTTGAACGAATCTGGTTTGTCCCCCATTGAAAGTACGACTATGTTTAGATATTTGATGTATAAGAAGAAGCTTGCCAACATAAAATAAAAAAGGCTCCCTAAAATTGCTTCTAACTATAGTCAAAACCCTCACCTTCACCTCAAGTGCGCGTGGGATAAAGATGCCCAGTCCTGGCTCAACCATTGGGGAATTAAGGAGGAGTTGAGTATGGGAAGCAAAGATAATATCAAAATACTATTAACTACAAGTTTAATGATAAGATGTGGGAGGATTAGGAGCTGGAGGGTAAAAGTAAACTAAGATAATATACGGAAGTGATCAACCCCACCCTTGATAATCATAATTATCTCTCTCTATTGTCTAGCAATACGAAAATAAAAATGAACATCATTAAGAAAATAACTAATTCCCATGAGTTTTGGAGTGAGACCGGGCAGTGGTTTATTCCTAAAGGCCCATTGGAATGAAAGAATCTGTCATATTTGTGATTCTTAGTAGGTGGAAGATGAAAATCACTTCCTTTTAGACTGCCCGACCCTTACACACATTTGCTCTCAATTCCCTACCATCTACCACACTTCCAATCTTCTTGACCTATTAAGCCAACCGACCTATAGCGATATTGGAGCACTTAATTCACTTCTCTTTGACCATAGAAACAAGATTTTGTAGAATCAAACATAGATTTTTTCTCCTCTTTTAACGTCCGATAGATGTAATATGAATGAAATATATAGATAGATGATAAAATGTTACAATGAGGCCCTACTTATATACCTACGCAGGTAACCTTTCATGACTGGGAATGTCTCTTAGACATGCCCTTTCACTAACTTAATGACTACTTACATAATCCTTAATTGACTATTTAATAATTATATTTGTTATATTCGTTATGAATTATATTCATAACATTGCCCCTTCCTTCAAAAGCTTTGTCCTCAAAGCTTATATTTGACACTTTTCTTCAGTTCAATCATGCACCGTTTTCTTCATTTGCTTTCGTCACAATTTAATATATCAAATTTTATTTATTTATTTGTTATGAATTGGCTCTTCCTTCAAAACTTTGTCCTCAAAGTTTTATGCATAGTAATTTCTTCATCTTGTATTCGTTAAAAAACTATAATTTTCAGGAAATCTTCCTTCTTTCCTTTCCGAATTGGATTTAATTTCCTTTTCATAAAGATTGATTTCATTTTGTTTGTTGAATTGAGTTTTTAGGGTTTTTAAGGCAACCCTTCCTAACTTTCTCTTCTTCTTTTTAATGAGGTTATTATTCTTTCAATTATTATTTTTTTAATAATTTAATTAATTAAATTAATATACATATATTCTTTTAAAAATGGATTTTTTTAACTCTTTTTTTTGTTGAAAGGTTACAACCCTAGTGAAACGTAGCTATTCAAATATATTCACCTATAAAATATATGTCCACTTATGTGTATTTCTCAACGTAAAATTAAACTTACCATTCACAAGATATTTTTTATTCCTTTACTTCTTATTTTACCTTGCAAATACCATGGAAAATTACCATGGGTTTCCAAAACCACGAGCTTGTAAACCACTGAAAGAATAATCAAAATAACCTTACCTACTCTTCCTTATTTCTTTGTCCTTTTTAATTTTAAATTGTCTTGGTATGTACGTATATGTACTTCTTTATATATATCTCTTTCTTTTTATTTTTAATATACTTTGACTTTCCTTCTCTCTTTTATTATTTTTAATATAAATTCTTCCTTTTTTAATATTTCTTCAATTTTTTTATATAAATTATTCTCTCTTTGTTTTTTATATTTCTTTTCAAAAATTATCTGGTTTGTTTTTTCCCTTCCTTTTTTATTATGGCCAAAGGCCTAGTGGAAAAAATGGAGAAACTCCAAGATTGATAGCGAAAAGCTTCAATCATGATGGCAACAAGGTTTGCGATTTTTACGGTCAAAGACCTGGATCAAGGAGCGTAGCTTTGTGCAGTGATGAGCAGACAAAAGATCAAATTCCTCTGATACCAATTGAAGTGAACAAAGTTACTTCTTAAGTTAAATGCTCCAAAACACTTGAAATATGAAAATATCCATGAGGATACAAATATTATATTATATAGTATGATGAATGAGATAGATAGATGATAAAATGTTACAATGAAGCCCTGTTTAGACATGCCCTTTCACTAACTTAATGACTACTTACATAATCCTTAATTGACTATTTAATAATTATATTTGTTATATTCATTATAAATTATATTCATAATAGAAGTGATCAACCCCACCCTTGATAATCATAATTATCTCTCTTTTTTGTCTATCAATATGAAAATAAAAATGAACATTATTAAAAAAAGAACTAATTCCCATGAGTTTCGGAGTGAGACCAGGCAGTGGTTTATTCCTAAAGGCCCATTGGAACGAAAGAATCTGTCAGATTTGGGATTCTTAGTAGGTGGAAGATGAAAATCACTTCCTTTTAGACTGCCAGACCCTTACTCACATTTGCTCTCAATTGCCTACCATCTACCACACTTCAAATCTTCTTGACATATTAAGCCAGCCAACCTATAGTGATATTGGAGCACTTATTTCACTTCCCTTTGACAATATAAACAAGATTTTGAAGAATCAAACTTAGATTTTTTCTCCTCTTTTAACTTCTGATAGACAACATTGATCTTAATAGATGGTAACCACCACCATCATCATCGTCATTATTTATAATAAAAAAATATGTTATCATTAACTAGCAATTGCACCACATGTTGCAAAGGAACATCGTAAGGTTGTGGTATAGTAAAGAATAGCATATGAGAAAGAAGAGGTATTATTCCAGTTCTTTGGAACTTTTCACCTTAGTGAGAATAACAAACATCATGAAGACCCAAAATTAAGAAGAAAAAATAGCTCATAATCAGGGAATATAGCGACTTCTTTAAGGATCATAATTCAATACTTTAGTGCCTTTTAAAGATAATTTATTTTCCCATCAAATAAAAAGCAACATTCAAATTTTGTAGTGACAAGAATGAGACCAAATTTAAATGTAATAACTCCATTCCCTAGTGATAGTACATTTTTGTTTTGAAATGAAATTATTTTCCCGATCTTTTAAATAATAAATTTCTCCCCAAGTGAGCCTTTAGAGATACCTTTTTTTTCAACCGATTGGAACAGGTAAATGTCCTTTGTCTAGTATTTTCTGAGCCATTGAATTTAAGGGCAGAGGTAAAGATACTACTAGAAAAAAAGAGCAAAGTGACTAAATGTCAAATGAAAATAACATTGAGGAATCTCTTCTAATTTTCTCATGTGGGCCTTCTTCAATTGATGAGGTAGTAGAAACTTTCTCCACTAGAATAAGCGGTGGAGAATTATGTTGAGTGAACTACTACTTATCTAACTTTGACTCCTCCTTACAATTGGATTTTTTCTCTTCCCACAACTCTATCTCGGGTTATAATTCTAGCTTTCTCTTGTTTATGAATAAATTGTCTCTATATTACTATTGTCGATATATTTTTGAGCGCTTTCTTGAATCAGTGAGATAATGTAACTCATCTGGATTCCAAAATCCTTGAGTAACCCATTTTTTGAACAATGTTCTTTTGTTTTTATTTTTTCTATTTGGTCCTCCATAGCCTGGTCAAGGTCATTTCCTTCAAAAAAATCATACATTCTTGATAAGTATCTATTGTCATGCTTTTCTTCCATATACTTCAGATTTAAATGAATGGAACATGAGATAATCTTTGTGATGTTTTCCAGGGAAAATGGATTCCATGCATTCAACGTTATGCCTTTTTAGGGTTTGTTGTAAGGTTGGAAGTTTCTCTTCACCATGTCTCATTTCTTCTGTATCCTTGACTTTGATACAAACAATTGTTACCGACCCCTTGAAAGGTAAATTTAGTGTTATTTAAGAAATGAGAATTATGAACAGTCATCATTATTACTCAAGATAAATCATGTTCTCTAAAATAATTTGGAAATGTAAAAAAAGATCACATATTTTAAAAAAATTCATTATTAATTTAATTTTTTATATATTAAGAAATAATAATCATGAATTATAAAACAGTTGTAACATAAACAATATATAACAAAAAAATCCATGTATTTTTGGAATAATAAAATAGTTGTAACAAAAATAATATTAAACTAATTTATTCATTAAACTAATCTATGTTAAATCTAGTTTTATTAACTTATTAATTTAAATTTTATTAAAAAAATTGAGGTTAAAATATAACAAATTTTTAATAACAACATTTTAACTTAAAAGTCACCAAAACATAAATTCAATCGAACTTATTAAAAAGGAAAAAACTAGCATTATAAAAAAACATATATAAAAATATTTACTACCTAAAATATTTCAATCGTCTAACATTTGATCCAATGGCTTAAACATGGACACAATGGCAGCTAAGAGAGTTGTTTTCAACTAATGATTCACGAGATAATTAATTAATAGAAAACCAAAAATAAATAAATATATTTTTTTAGCTTTAATTAAAAATATCATTAATTTTAATTAAAAATTGTATTATTTTTTATATTCTTATTTAAATTTTAAAATATACTATCTTGCTACTCATTGAATGAATTTCTTAATTAAAAAAAAAAACACATATAATGTTTATACTTTATTTTTCCAATTTTTTTTGTGCAAATTAAATATAGAAATCTCTTACATTTTAAAAAGTATATTAATATAAGTTTTAAATAAAATATTTAAATTATGATTATTTTATTTAAATGATGATTTAACTCCTATAGAACGTACAAAATGAAAATGTATAATTTTTAATTAATAAAATTAATATATATATATATATATATATATATATATTAATGTGAAATTGAAAAAAAATCAAATAATTTAATTCTTTTAAAAACAAATTTACCTTCCTTAATATGATATACACTTAAATAAATAAATAAATAAATAAATAAATAAATATATATATATATATATATATATATTTCATTTCTTTAAAAAGAACATTATTTACAACACTACAAAACCGCCCAGTTCACATTCACATGGCATGTAATTGCTGGGCATTTTCCCCGTTTGCGTGAACTTTGGACTTTGATTTCTAAAGAACAATATCGCCATATTCCATCCATTATAAATATGTAATAATAAAATTCTAAATCAGGACGTGCCCTCTTTATATAAAATAGGTTGGTACTGAAGTTATGGACTATATACATAAGGTGAGAAACTTAATTATTGAAATTTGTTTATTTATTTAGTCTTTATTTAATTTTGGAATAAAATTTTTAGAGTTTTAATATATTATAAATAATAAAATGGATGTTAAATATTTAATTTATATGATTGTTTTTAATTACTAATTATTTGTGATAGTAATTATAAATTAAAAGTTGAAAATAAAGTTAAAAGTATTTTTTTAAATTAAATTTATTAATTAAAAAGTTTGTCTTTTTAGTATATGGTATGAATAAACTATATTATTGCATTATGGTATTGTAAGAAAATATATTTATGAATTAAGAATATAAATAAAGTGAGGTAAACTTTAAAGTTAAATTCTTATAGCGATTGATCTGGGTGACACATGGCACCACTTAGAGGCAGCCTTGATGATATCAACTAATAATGTGGAAAAATATTGTGATTCATGCCAAAGGGGTCAGTTTCTAAACATTTTGGTGTATTTGATGACAAGGTAGTGTGCCCACAATAGTGCAAAACATTTATGTGGTATCTCGAAATCCATAAAATCCCAGGGTGTAGGTGTTTCAGATGCTAGACCAAGGTCTGGATCCATATTTGAGTCAGAAAAATGGTGTTGATTTTTGGGGGTATCCAAGGTCTAATCTTCCTAGCATAATTGCACAAATGAATTATCACCGAGATACTAAATCTTCCATTCAAAAGGATCAACATCTAAATATCAACCCCATAGTTCTAGCTATGGGCATATGGAATAGGACTTGATTGATAGGAGAAAAAATTAATGGAAAATTGGCGCTATTTTTTTTTACATCATTAAATAAATTTTGATTTTTGACTTGTTTTATAAATTTGGTGTTTCGGTGGTCTACAAATTAACAATTTTGGCATTCTACAACTCTAAAATTTGTGTTGTTAACTTTGGCATCCTACATAGAAATTCGAGATTATGTGTGCCAAAATGAATAATTGGTTGAATTGATAAAGTGCAAAGAAGAGAGGGATATAAATTAAACAAAGCTTCTAAACAACTTATAATGATGAATAAAAATCAACTCACAATCTTGATTATCGTGTTCGAGAAATGAAGAGACCATTGACTTTCAAATAACATGAACCTAAAGAAATTTCATTTGTGATAATTTTGAATGCAAAAAGGCACAACTAATGAGAGAAGATTGATATAAACTAGTGCATCGAGTTGTAATTAAGAATTTTTGTTCCCGTTCTGATCAAGCTAATGACATGAGAGGAAGAGATAAATATTGGACTAACAAAGATAGTGATAAAGTTGTCAACTGTCATATTTTTGAAAAAAATAAGGAATAGAGGAACAAAAAAAAGTTTTTAGGTGGAGACCGAATGAAAGAAGGAGTTTGTGTGTATAAGTTAATTGAAGAGGATTAGAAACATAGAGAGTGTTGCAAATAGAACATCATAAGAGTAGGATAGAACAAATATTTACATCTTTTATCAGAGGATTGGTGTTTCGTTTAGGTAGGTCCCTAAGGAATATTAGCAGGTCGGTGCCTACAAATGGTGGGAGTTGGTGCTTCCAAGAAGTCGGTGGTTGTAAGGAAAAAATGTCGGAGCCTCTTGTAAGTTGGTGCCTACATAATTTGATGTAAAACCAAGTTCATTCTTGGATTTTCATCAAAACTAAAAGGTGAATTGATAGTTTTCTCCATTTATGGGTTTCCACGTAAAAATCAGTCTATCATATGTGTATGATGTTTATGGTATTTCTTTGTGATTTAAGTATTGTTTACATGTTCATTTCCTAAATATTTGAATCTGTTTATCAAATGTTAAAATTGGTATAATATTGATTCACCCCACCCACCCCCCCACCCTTCTTAGTATTAACATGTTTTGCAACAGATAGTATGAAAACCAAAGGTCTTGGGTTCGAAACACACACGGGTCATGCTAATGGGGGAGATAGTAGGATAAATAAAATAAATGTTTCTCGTTTGTTGCACAACATGTGTCTAGCAACATCTCGAGGATTTGTTAAATTTGGGGATGTGTCTCTTTACTAATACTTGCATTTTTTGGTGTAATGAAAATTGTGATTCCAATAGAAGGGAGAGAGAGAGAGAGAGAGAGAGAGAGAGAGAGATGGGGAAGAGAGGGAGAAATATATTGAGGGAATGATAAGGAGAGAGAGACAGAGAAGGAATAAAATATAGAGAGACAATCAAATATGTAAATAAAAATAGATAAATAGAGTTTTGGGGTGGAGAGAGAGGGATAGAGATATAAAGAGTGAAATAAAGAGGGCAGAGATAAAGAAGGAGATTAAGGAGACTAAGATAGGAGGGACACCGAGGGTGAGAGAGTCGAAGATGGGATATGTATAGGGAAAAATATGGTGACAGGTGGAGATAAAGAGTGACAGAGAATTCTAAAGTGAGGGATGGAAAGAATGGAGGGGGAATATGCTAGAGGTGAATTAAAAAAGGAAGAGAAATAGTAAGGAACTGAGGGGGAGATGGAGATATGGAGTAAGGGAATAATATATATAGATACATAAAAAATATGTAAATAAAGAGATAGAGAGTAAGGGGGAGATAAATATAGATATATGAAACATGATAAGCAGGGGATGGATATTGATAAAGGAGAGAGGGATAGGGAGAGAGAGGGGAAGAATATAGAGAGGGATGTAAGAATATAGAGAAAGGTGGAGATAGAGGGTTATAGAGAGAGGGAGGGAGGGAGTGAAGGTGGAAGAAGAAAGATATATAGAAAGAGAGGGAGAGACATTGATGTGGAAGAAAGAGAGAGAAAAGGAGAGAGGTGGGGAGAAAGAGATAGATATGGATGGGGGATAGACTGGGAATAAGATAGAGAGGATAGATAGAGAAACAAATAGAAAGAGGGAGAGATAGATTGATCGAGGAGAGAGGGAGAGATATAGTGTAGGAGATAAGGAGAGACAGAGGGAGAGAGATAGAGATGGAAGAAGATATAGAGAGGAACAAAAAAATATGTGAATGGAAATATAGAACTTTACAGTTGGGGGGATAGAAAGGAAGAGAGATGGAAGAATACAAGGATAGAGGAGAGGGAAAAGGATGGAAGGGAAATTGAGAGAAAAGAGAGAGGATGGGAGGGATACTGAGAGGGCAGAGGGAGAAAGGGAGAGAGAGTGGAAGAAGAGCGAGATAGAGATAGAATATGTGAGAGATAGGTCGAGATAAAGGGATATATAGAATGAGAGAGAGGGGGGGATGGAGAGAGTGGAGGGAGAAGAAGAGAGAAATATATAAAGCGAGGGAGAGAGACGGGGGAGGGATATGGAGAGAGGGTATAAAAATAGGGATAGAGAGAGCAATAAGATAGAGAGAGAGAGAGAGAGAGAGAGAGATATGGAGGCTTATAGAAACAGATATGGTGTGGGGATATAGATTTACAGAGAGAGTGGAGAGGGAAGGGGAGTGATATAGATAGATAATTTGAGATAGATGATAGGGGAGAGAGATGTTGGGGGGGGGGGGAATGAAGGAGATATGGAGTGATGAAGGAGAGAAAGAGGGGAGTGAGAGAGGGAGTGGGAGATAAGGATAGAGGGAGGGATGGAGATATTGGAGGGGAAACAAGAGAGAGATATTTATAGAGAGGGAGAGGTGAAGATAGACAGAGACAACGATGGGGGAGAGGGAGGCAGATAGATTAGGAGAGAGGGAGGGAGATAGAGATAGTGAAGGAGGGGAGGGGGGTGGGTGGGGATACTGAGGGAATATGAGATATATATATATATATATATATATATATATATATATATATATATATATAAAGAGAGAGAGAGAGAGAGAGAGAAGCAGGGATGAGATTAAGGAGGGGAACAATATTGAGGGATGAGTGATAAATAGTGATATAAAGTATAAGAAGATAAAGATAAATATGGAGGAATTTAGAGGTAGAGGTGGACATAGAGAGTGAGAGAGAAAGAGAGATGGAGATATGGATAGAGTTGAGGGAGAATAAGAGAGAGAGATAGATAGGAGGGGAGAGGGAAAGAAAATTTCAGGGGGAGAGGGAGAGAAATATCAAGGGGGGGAGAGAGAGAGAGAGAGAGAGAGAAGAAATGAAGTGATAGAGGAGGGAATATATATTGATATAGAGGAGATAGATATGGATATTGAGGAATAAGAACGATATATAGAGGGAAGAAGAGAGACAAAGGTGGGGATAGTAAGTGAGAGATAAGGATATAGGGAGAGATTTAGGGAGTGGAGGGGGAATAAGAGAGATATGGATTTAGAGACGGGGAGATAGTGATGGGCAAAGAGATAGATACATTGAGGTATATGGATAAAGAGAAGGAGAAATGGATGTACATAGAGATAGGAATGAATGAGGGTTACAGAGGGAAGAGGAGGGAGAGGGTTGAAGAGAGAGATATACAGAGAGAGTGTGCGTATGAGAGGCGGAGAGTGATAGAAAAAGATAGTGATGGGGGAAAGAGAGAAGGAGATAGTGAAGGAGTGATAGAAGGAGAGAGAGGGATATAGGGACATAAATGGAAGAATATATGGAGAGACACAGAAAATATGTAAATGGAAATAGAGAGATGGAGAGTGGGGGGGGGGGGGGGGGCAGATACAAAGAGAGACATGGGGTAGAAGTAAATAATGGAGGAGAGAGAGAGAGGGATAAAAGTGATAGAGAGAGAGGGAAGAAGGAAACGAGGGATGAGAGAGTGGGGGATGGAAGTGAGAGAGAGAGAGAGAGGGAAGAAGTGAGAGAGAGGTGGCATTATAGGAAATTTTATTGCATCCAATCAAATGGCCTTAAAAATAGATTGATCAACATCCATTGACTCCTTACATTCATGCCTAAAAAGACAAAAGAATCCTCTCTCTCACAATTCCAAGGATTCTGGGAGTGGGAATAGAATGAGAGTGCCAAAAACTAAACTAAAAAAATCTTAAACAAGAAAAATCTATGAACTGATCTAAGCCTTTTTATAATTGACGTCTCTATTTTCTTCATTTTCCTTGATTTTATTTTAATTTATTTTTCATGCAAATTTGTTACCTTTCACCTTCCTTTTCTCATATTTTCCTTTATCTCATAAATAAAATGCTAATTAATACCTCTTTGCCTTTTGCAATTCCTTTGTATGCAATCTCCCCTTAGCTATAGTAAACCAAATGAACACCCACTAGGATGTTTTTCCCACCATTCAACTTGGAATATGTGTCCCATGACCTTGGTCTTATATTGTTTTACATGAAAATTCAACTAGAGGTTGTTATAGACAAGAGCCATGTCACCTTAGTTAACTCCTCCAAGTTTTTGGCTGATGTGGAATTTGGAATTTTATCAATTTAATCAAGGAAAAATCAAATTGAGAATTTAGTGCTACATTTTTCAACTCACATATTTCTTATTAATAATTAAATTAACTTTTTTAAAGTTATTTTTTAAAATAACCACGCGTATGAACATAATCATATTACTGATATTATGTAAATATAGAATATATTAGTGTTCTTTTATTATCCATTAATCATTGGGGAATGAATGTGATTTACATCCTCCTAATCTTTTATGTGTTTTTTTCTATTTAAATATATATATTTTTTTTCTATTTAAATCTATTGTTTTTAATCTATCTCATTTTATTAAATAAAGTGTTTCAAAACCATCACATTAATATAATTTATTTTTAATATTGTTTTTATTAAACAAATTTAAATATAGTATATTTTTTTAATATCACTTTACTAAATTGAATGTCTCTAAACAAATTATATCAATATAATTTAATATTAATATTTTCGTATTAAATAAATTTAAATATAATATTTTGATTTCCAACATTATTGTAATGGTATCACCATGCCAGAATGATACTAGAACTTGGGTGGAGTGGTTATGATTAAACCCTTCCAACCACTAGGATACAATCACTATACAAAACAAATTATGGGATATATTTGACATCTCACAAGGAATATAATAAAAACAAGTCATATTAATAAAAGTAGCAAAAAAAAAGTCAAATTTCTCTTTTCTCTTCCTTAACTCAATTATTTTTTCTTAATTATGAGAACAATAGTCACCTGGTGTTGCTCTCGGTGGAAGAATGGCGATTGCATATAAATCTAGGTTTTCAATGTTTGTAGACACTTGCAATGTGATGTCGCCATATGTAAGAGAGTCTATGGCAGGTCTATCAAGCCACATTGCTGGTAGTAGTGTATGAGAGACGATATCCCAAGTGAGAGAGTTGGGCTTAGCTCAGAAGGATGGAGTTTACATATCTACAAGGATGTGACAGTGTCATTTCAGTGTAACTTTGATAGTCAGGGGAAGATTTTATACAGAGTGGATGGATGGACCGACTTTTTCCTAGTGGAGTATTTCGTGATCCTCAACAGATTTATGAAATGAATCTTTCTGATCAACAATGGTGGTTTTACCATTGTTTATAATTAGGCCTCATTCTTATCTCAAAGATTTTGGTTATTAGTCCTATAGATCATATCAGGTTAGTTGTATTCAATTTTTTTCTAGATTGGGTTATGTATGGGGACCAATCCTCCTAGTGGTTTATCAAGGGCACCTTTATTGGAAAGGAGGCATTGAGATATTCAGATGACAATTTCATGTTTCTTGAAGGATGGTTTCCTAGTTGATTAGAGTCTTATCGAGATCACGACTCTTGAGTGCCAATTTATTCCAGATTTTGTTTCTTTGAAATTATATCTAGACATAGAGAAGTATTTCAATATATTTGTGAAAAATCTAAGTAGAAATTTCGTTCTATTTATGGTTTGGGCCATGGGTTTAGTAAAGCGATTGAAGAAAAATATACAAAATACAATGGATATTCCGATGAATTTACATAGCTTGATTTCCAAGGTTAAATTGCTTAAAGATGAAAATCAGTTGAAATATTATGGCATAAACCATAACTCCTTCATTATCATAAATTTTATATTACACAAAGGAATTAGAAATCTGAAGGGTTATGTTTCATATAGGGATGTAGTGAAAATAAAAGGTGATCCTCATGCTCAAGCTAATCACGAAAATTGGTTGGTTCATTCCATGTTGCAGGGAAGGTGCATACTTCAACTACACAAAGATTAAATGTCCCAAGACATTATATCGTATATCAAATGGAAAATTCTCCAGCTATGACAGTCAACATTATAGAGGTAAATAATATTTTTGATGTACTCCAATCTTGATATATTGCATGTAGGTTCAATGGGTTTTTCCCCAAATTGAAGGATCTGCATGAGTGGGGTTTCACAAATTGGACTCCTAATTGTGACATACATCTGTGTTCAAAGGGATTTTTTATAGTACGATTTGACACATAGAAGGATGAGGATTATGTTCTAAATGCGGGGCCATGGTTTTGGGGGAGAGTAGATCTTTTCATAAATCCATGGTTCCCATGTTTTGATGCAAACACATTGGTTGTTTCTAAAAATTAGGTTTGGGTGAGATTACATAATCTTCCTCTTAGCTTTTAACACCACCAGGCACTAGAGAGAATTATAAATGCGTTGGGTAAATAGATAAAGACAAATCTTGAAAGAGTTGATAAATGGATTTTTACCTTTGGGAGAATATGTGTACACACGGACCTTAGCAAAGGCTTACTTGATTGTATCCATTTGAATAATAATTATTTTCTCTAGATTGAGCCACTAGATATTGAGAACATGATGTTCAAGTTTTGAATTTGTTATTAAATAGGTCATTTACAAAACACCTACCCACACGCAAAAGTCCAAAAAAGCCAAAAGGTTGGAATGTTCCAAATTCACAACTTTCAGAAGGTGAGAAAGATGAAATGATGGAGAATCATATAAATGTAGAGGATTAGGAACAACGAGGCATGTTAGAGAACAATGGAAAGAAAAATATGGGAACAATGACCCAAATCTAGATAAATCCTGAAAAAGAAGAGATTATAGTTGAGGAGTTGGTGCAAGCACCTACTCAATTGGAGGTGGGAGGAGTAAAACTATGAGAACTCAGATTTAGAAAAAAGATGCCTCTTTGAAGGCGGATATAAATCATTTAGCAATTTTAGTTGCTGCTGGCTCACAAGGAGTTTGGAGAAAAGTTGAGAAGAAGAAAGGTAGAAAGAGGTAGACTAAGTGTTCCTTTTACACTTAGACCTGATATTTTTAGCTTGCTTTTACTTTTTGGGCTCCCACCTTAGATTGGCATGATCAAATAAAAAAATGTAATTTTGTTCTTTTAATAAAACTAATATTTTTCATTGACAAAAAAAAATATTTTCTTAGTTATATACTTATTAATGACGATTCTTTAATACACTATAAATATAATTTGTGATATCTTTGTAAACTATAAAATATTTTGTGATAACTTTGTAAATATATTCAACTTTATATTGATTTTATATATAGTATCGACAATGTTTTGGTGACATTTAAAGTAAGATAAGTTTATGCTATAAAATTTGGGCTAATAATATTTTAAAAATATGAAAATTATCATTTTTTTTGTAAAGAACATGGAAAATTATAATATAGCGCCCAAAATTTCTTTTTAGTTTATAGAAAAAATGACAAAAATGTTACATCACAAAAAAATATTTAGATTGCATTGAAAGTTATTGAGCTTAACATTTTAATAAATGCATAAGATGAATATCCAATTATTAGTACTATTATTGATGAATGAAATTCAATTATCCTTTCACTCTTATACTATAACATGCCCATAATCTAATAACATCCCCATTTTCTAATAATTAATGAATATTGTTCATGTTTCATGAATTAAATTACTTTCTCAAAAATTACTACAACTGTTTAGTAAATAATTCCAAGAAAATCCATAACAGTTGGAGGAGAGTTTAGCTATAATAGTTACCTTTCCACTAGATAAATATAGGATCTGAGTGAGGGAAAGGGGTTCTAGGAGAGTTGAACTGTAAAAATTACCTTTCCTCTGGAGATAAATATATGATCTGAGTGAGGGAAAGGGGTTATAAAAATAGTGAAAGAAAAAGGGGTCACGATTGAAAATGTTGAAGGAGGAGAACGTCCAGAGCTTATCTTGAGCTACTAGAACTACGTAACCCATTGTAGTTAGGGTTGGAATAGAGTCTTAAGGACAACTACTACATATTTCTGAAACTGCTACCTGAGAGTCTGGAAGGAAGTAAGGGGGGAGTTGAGGACGTGATTTCCTCACTCACGGTTGGGAGGTACAAAGAGCTAAATTATATTCTCTGAGATAAGTAATTTTATGTTTTTAATTTTTAAACAACTTTATGATTTAAGAAAATGAGCATATGGTATCCTGAATCTGGTGATTAAATACCAGAAACTGTAAAAATCATTATTATGTATATTTTTTGATACAAAATTAGATGTACGGTTATATCTGGAGGAAAAATATGAATAACCAATATATGTTGAGTAAACAAGTTGGGACTTGTTACTATGTAACTACGAACCTCTATATAATAGAATTTACAAAGTATGGAACTAGCAAGGGGATGTCATGAGAAAGGAAAAAGTGTAATATATTCGGAATCAAGTCTTATTTGGTTCACGTATAGAAATAGCCTAACACGGGTAAAACCCCAGAACATGGAAAGTGATAATCAAGCAAAGTTATTTCATAAAATTTTTCCCTTAACAATAAACCTGAGGAAAATAATTATGGCCCAGAAAAAAGATAAATGTGAAATATAAATGCAACTACCAAACACACTTTTGTAGTGGGGAGGGTCTTGAAGGCTTGGTGCTAGACCCAACAAGGGGTCAAGACTTGTGCTTCCGTCCCTCAGGAAAGGATTGGGAATTTAGAAACCCTAACAGATAAACATAGAACCTATCATGGAATTTATGTAATAATATAGTGAACAAAAAAATCGAATGAACATACTACAAATATCTACTCAGTAAGACAGTCATCGTAGCAATAAAAAATAATAGATAATTTTTATTTTTCCTCAAGATGCATTTAACTACTGACAATATGGTAGAAGTATCAAGCAAAACTCATTGTATAATTTACCTTCATAACAAGATATGGTAGAGTGGAAACACCACGATTAATAGAGAACTCACCACGAGAAATCCAAGTTGATAACCAAGATAACGACATGCTGCAAGAAATTATAGAACACATATGCATTACCATATCAAAGATTTCATACAACAATATGGGAGTTAAAACCCTCTATATATTTTAAACAATACAAAAATATCCCTCAACAAACTTATATACAAATTTCATGGTAATACATTACATTTTAAACTCACGATAAGAATACAGACTTTCAGACTTGCGGGTTTGATTAGTGCCTCCATATTCGCCATGGGTTCACATGGAGGTTGCTGAGGTAGCGATGCCTACATGTAAAAAGGGGAGACATGCCTTACACTAGTTGCAACCACAAGTGGGTTCACCCTCAAGTCTGCGACAAGGAAAATTAAAATGGAAAGGAAAAAGAAAACCACAAATTGGTCATGGAACTTTACTTGATAAAACTGGATGAACTGTCATGTTTGAGAAGTGCTCTGGTTGGGGTTCGCCATTGGGGTATTTACCCTTTCAATCAAAAAACAACATAGGAGGAACAAAATAAAAGAAAAATATAGAAATTATAGGTTTCGTTAATGTAAAGAGAGCCGAATAAATATAACTAGACCTTAACAACTCTAGTTGTGTTGGCTAGAAGGGAGGCCTCTGCAAGCAGTAAGAGTTAAACACCCATCCCTCTTTGGCAAGGTGCAAATAATAATGACTCCGAAACAATAAGACGACTAGGAAAACCTTAAATTAAATGATTTCCATTGTTTACAAAGAGATTTTTTCCATGGAAAACTTAAACAAGAGCATCAAGCTTACTTTTGATGATGTGTATCCACCCGACACTTTAAAATGTGACCACCATCGACAATCTAGGGTTCAAATTGAAAAGGTTGTCGGTGCCTTGTGAGAGTAGAATGACGAACTATGTGAGGGGGAGGGTGAGGGTATCGTTACCATAAATTTTGTGTGAGTAAATGTGACCATCATATCACTCTTTCCAAATTAAAGGGCCATGATGGTGCCACCTAATGGATGGAGGGATGGGCATATTCCAGTAAAGATGCAACGTGGAGTTATAAAGGGATTTCAACACTTTAATGACAAGGTTGAGACAAAAATAACCCCCATATGCGGTATCTAGTGGTGAGACATAGAAACATTAATTAACACATTAATGGTATTAAACACAGGCATGTGAATGTATGGGAGGAAGATTAATGCAAAGTGTAAAGTGTATGGGTATGTTATGGATGACCTGTTCCCGAGGTCAATCCAATATCAGAACAAAGATTGAAAAGTGAAAATGTCAATTATCCTTGCAGATACAAATAACATAAATATATGTATATTATTGGTAATAACATTATTAAGATCATGTTGAGGTCTAAGGTTAAAAATAATAAAATTTTACATATATATTGTAATTCCATTCGATCAAGAAATAAGTGAGATATGCATGTTGTTGTATTTATAATATTTTTTTTGTTATACTAATGATTTGTATGGTAAGTGTATAGTGTGTAGGTTATAAGTGGTATCAGAGCTAAGTTAATACCGTGGGAATGAATGGGAAAAGTACCTTAATATTGATAATAATGAGTGAATTGAAACTGTGCATAGTGACAACCATAGAGAAGGAGATCAGAGACCAACAGTGATGAGGAGAGGATCTGGAAACCAAACACAGAGAGTTGCAGGAGGAGGTAATCCCATGCAAAATCTAGAAACTAAACCAGAGATGTGGGTACAATAGAGTATGTACCAACACCATCAAACCAGTCGATTGGTGGAGGAGCAACAACGTCAAACTAACTGATTGTTGGAAATTGTCCAGTAGTTACAAAATGAGATGGCTCGAGCTAGGGGTGACAGCAAGATATTAAAGCATGAGCATGAGAGAATTTTAAACAGTATCTCCGATAGGTAGAGTCACTGCACCTATCAGCCCAACCCTGAGTGGGGCACCCAGACTGAAGGTGAGCATCAACAAAATGCTGACGAAAATTCTAAAGGAAGCCAGACACAATGAAGTAACAAGAGAATAGCATATATCAAGGGAGAGTTACGAAATATCTCACATCAATAGAAAATGAAGAAATAGAAGGTGGAATTACAAGGAGAATTTAGGAAAATTAAACCTCCTACCTTTGATGGAGAAGCTGAAGAAGTGGCAGAGGCCTAGGTTATTAACATGAATATGTACTTCCAAGTCTATGAATACAGTAGTAAAATTAAATTTTGGTTGGACATCTGCCAACTTAGATAAAAAGCCACATTTTTGTGGGAGGAAGTTAGGGATGTTCGAAGTAAAAAAAACAAAACCGTTACCTGGGATGGGTTCCAAAAACTGCTTTAAAGATAATTATTTAACATAAAATTTGTATGATTAAAAATAAAGGGAATTCCACGATCTAAGATTAGGCCAGATGACCATGGATACATTTATAACCAAATTCACTTACTTGTTAGGATATGTACCATATTTGCGGGATGAGAAAGAAAAGGTACAATGGTTTTTGAGTATTTTACGAGCTCATATGAAAGAAAGAAATGAGTTTGTGCATCCAAAAACCATGGATGAAGTGATTAGTAAAGAACACATGTGCTACTAGTAGTTGAAATAGAAAGGGGATTCCAGTAAAGGTTAGTTACAAAGGAAATGATAGAAGAATACTCAGAATTTTAAGATTAACCGACCTAGTGGTCACAAAAAATCTACAAAATGTTTGTCAAATAGGTAACTGAGAAGGAGCTAGGCAAGACCCAAATTGTAGGCATAAGACAAACCCACTAAAGAATCTAGTAGACTTGACCATGGTCAAAACTAGAAACCTCCATTGAAGTGTTGGGGTTGTATTGAGGCTCATTACTATAAGAATTATCCCCATCGAGGTAAACGAGATTGTGTAGGTAATTTGCAAGAGACATCTACTATTAGGGATGTGGCTATAAACATACCAATGATCAATGCGGCATTGGAAATTTGGCAAGAGGAATATAATCCAACCATGATAGAACTTGAGGATAAGTTATTTTACTAGCCTATATCTGTTTGGTTGACCCCGATGCCAGTTTAAGTTATATCAATCCAAATACAGTTGAAAAATGTAATTTAAAAACCCATAAATTTAAGAACCCTTGGCTAGTAAAACTAGCCACTGGGGCAAAGAGAGTGGTAAATACCAAAGTGACAATTTGTCCCTTAGAAACAGGTAATTAGTATATAAACACAAATTTGAATATCCTACCTTTGGGTTCGTATGATCTATCACTGGGGATGGATTGGTTGGAAGGGTATAGGTCCTTGGTGGACTGTAAAAAGAAAACTATTAGTTATTGGCAGATGATTCAACACGCCAAAAAATGAAAGGAATTCAGAAAACCCTTCAGTTGCAGCCAATCACTGCATCCCAATTGGGTAAATTTATTAGAAAAAGATGTCAGATTTATACCATTTAGGTGGGATTTTCCAACTCCAAACATAAAATCCTTGTGTTGGAAGAAATTCTGGTGATTCTAGAATTTACTGATGTATTTATTGAAAACATACTAGGATTGCATCTAAGAAGGGATATCGATTTTACAATAGAATTAATGTCGGGGGTGGCACCCATGTCACGGGCTACATATAGAATGAGTGCACCAAAATTGACCGAATTAAAGATGCAGTTGTATGAAATGTTAGAAAAGGGATGTATCTGTCCTAGTGTGTCCCCTTGAGGGGTACCAGTATATTTGTGAAGACGATATATGGTACATTAGGCATGTGTATAGATTACAGGAAGCTTAACAAGCTGACGATTAAGAACAAGTACGAGTTACCACAGATAGTCGATCTATTTGATCAAGTGAAGGGTGCAACTGTATTTCCAAAAATAGATTTGAGGTATGGATATCATTAGATAAGAGTAAATGATGAGGAAATATATAAGATATCCTTCCGAACTCGCTATGGGCACTACAATTTTGTGGTCTTATCTTTTGGATTAACTAATGCATTTACAACTTTCATGAGTTTAATGCATGGCATTTTTCATCCATTCCTGCATAATTTTGTTTTGATTTTTATCAATGATGTATTAATCTATTCTAAGAATATGGAATAATACAAGGAACATTTGTGTGTAGTGTTGAAAATTTTGCAAGACCTTCAAGTCTATGCTAAATTTAACAAATGTGACTTCTACAGATAATAGATCCAGTACCTAGGCCACATGATTTTAGTTGAAGGAATATCAATGGATCCATAAAATATAAACACTATCATGGAGTGGCCAGTACCTAGCAATGTATCAGACATATGTTCTGTCATGGGCTTGGCCGGATATAACCACTGTTTTATAGAAGGTTTCTCCTTAATCACATTTCCCATTACTTCCTTAGAAGGGAAGGGGCAAACCTTTAAGTGGAACAATGAGTGCCAAACCATATTTGAATATTTAAAATGATCATTAACTACTTCTCCTGTGTTAAGGATAGTTGATCCAAATAGATAATTCTAAGTCTACACTGAATCTTGTCAAGAGGGAGTAGGTGTTATGTTGTCTCTGGATGGAAAAGTAATTGTGTATGAATATTGGAAGCTAGAGGAACACAAACAAATATATTTTTCTTATGATTTAGAGTGAACCATTGTGGTTCATTCACTAAATGTGTGGAGACACTACCTACTATGGAAATCATTTTTGTTGAAAATCGAGCACAACAGCTTGACTAGCTATTTCAGGTAGTATGATCTGAATTCCCGTCAGGCTAGGTGGAATGCCTTCCTGATTGAATTTGAGTTAAAAATTTAGTTTTGGAGGTTAAGGATAATTATAGAGATACATTGTATTTATGAGCTCTATTTTAACCAAGTGGAATTCAAATTTCAGGAAAAAATTAAAGAGGTAGCACAAAGGGGTCCTGAATATCATCTTTGATTGTAGCAAGTACAAAAAGGGGACATCCAAGAGAAAATAGCATAATATAGGATGAATGATGAGAATTTACTGACTTTTCAGGGAAAAATATATATTTCAAAATAGATGGAATTGAGGGAGATGATTTTAGATGAATATCACCGAATTCCATATGCTACCCATCCCAACTACCATAAGATTCAGACAACAATAAGGAAATATTACTTCTATCCCAAAATGTGAAAGAAAATTGGTGAATAGTACAATAGGTGTTTGGAATGTCTACAGGTAAAGGTAGAACATCGGCACTCAACGAGTTTATTACAACATATATGTGTACCAGGGTGGAAATGGGAAGTCATTTAACTCAACTTCATCATGAGATTACCCATAACTAAGAGACATAACGATTCGATAATTGTGGTACTGGATAGCGTGAGTAAGGAAAATCATTTCATACTAGTTCAGTATAACTATAAAACAGTGAAAATTGTTGACATGTTCATGAGGGAACTGTTTAGATTAGATGGGATTCCAAAGACAGTCATCTCAGATCGAGATGTGAGGTTTACCTCAACCTTTTAGAAGGCACTCTTCACCAGTCTGGGCACACAAATTTAGATTAGCACTGCCTATCATCCACATATGGATGGGTAGATGAAATGGGTGAATGAGGTACCGGAAGAAATTATAAGAATGTACGTGACACGACAACCCATAAACTGGGAATATTGCATTCATCTAGTAGAGTTTGCGTATAATAATAGGTACCATGAGTCCCTAAAGATGAACCCCTTTGAGGCATTATAGGGAAGGAGATGTCGTACTCCCATCAACTAGAGTAGCCTTGAAATTAAGTTAATACTTGGACCTGAAATGTTGAAGGACATGGAAGGGGAAGTCAAGAGAATAAGACAGAATTTAAAATATGCCTAGGAAAGGCAAAAGGTTTATGCGAACTGAAAGACAGCCTATCGAAAATTCGCAGTGGGATATCATGTTTACGTCATAATTAAACTTAGGAAAAACACCTTGAGATGGAATACATGCACCAAGTGGTATCCCTAATTCTGTGGGCCTTTCCAAGTTTTGGAAAGAATAGGACCAGTGGCTTGTTGGATAACTTTACCTAGTCATATCAAGGTGCATAACGTATTTCATATATCCTTACTGAAATGATATGTGAATGATCCCAAGCATATAAGTCATTGGCAGGATGTTCAGGTACATTATAATTGTTAGTATGGCTTGTATAGTGAAATGTATATATGATTATTGGGTTGAATATGGCTATCACAGGTCGAACCAGACGACGAATTCCTAGTAGAATCCCAACATATTCTTGAGTGGAGAGAACTAACATTGTGGAAACAAACTGTCTTCTAGGTTAAAGTGCAATGGAAACACTTCACCCAGGAGGAGGCTACATAGGAAGATGAGCATTTTATATGGGAATCATACCCAAAATTGTCTACAGGGTAGATTAAAACATAGAGGATGGTGTTTTTCCTGAGCGAGGGAAGATGTAACATCCCCATATTATAATACTTTTACTTTTACTTTCTTAAGTTTCAATTGGACATTATGTAATAGACTGATAATGTGTTAGGACCAATTAACGAATATTGTTTATGATTCATGAATAAAATTACATGCTGAGATATTACTATAGTTGTTTATTAAATAATTTCAAGAAAATATAGAATAGTTGGAGGAGCAGTTGAAATGTAACATTTACCTTTCCTCTAGAGATAAATATAGGATCATAGTGAGGGAAAATGGTTTTGAAAAAAGTGAAATAAAAAGGGGTCACAACCGAAAATTGCTGAAGGAGGAGAACATCTAGAGCTAGTCATGAGCTTGTGAAACACCATAACCCATTGTAGTCAGGACTGGACTGGATTCCTGAGGCCAATTGCTATGTATTTTGAAAAATACTACCCGACACTCTGGAATGAAGCAAGGAGGCAGCTCAGGACGTGATTTCCTCACTAATCGTTGGGCGGTACAAACAACTAAATTATATTATCTGAGATAAGTAATTTTATGTTTTTAATTTTTAAGCAACTTTATTATTTAAGAAACTAAGCATATGGTATCCTGAATCTGGTTATTGAATACTGGAAAATGTAAGAATCATTATTATGTATATTTTCTTACACAAAATTAGAGGTACAACTATATGTGGAGGAAAAATACGAATAACCAATATATGTTGAATAAACGAGTTGGGACTTGTTACTATATAACTACGAACTTCTATATAATAGAATAAAAATAGTAGGGAACTAGCAAGGGGATGTCATGAGAAAGGAAAAATTGTAATATAGTCAGAATCAATCCTTATTTGTTTCACATACAGCAATATCCTAACGAGGGTAATACCCCAGAACATGGAAAGTGATAATTAAGTAGAGTTATTTCATAATTTTTTTCCCTTTGTAGAAAACCTGAGGAAACTCATGATGGACTAGAAACAAAGATAAATGTAAAATGTTAACCTTATGAGGAAACACACTTGTGTAATGGGGAGGGTAATGAAGGTTTGGTGCCAGACCCAACAAGGGGTCAAAACCTGCACCTCTGTCCCTCAGGACGGGATTGGGAATTGCCACACCATAATAAATAACATAGAACCCAACATGGCATTTATGTAGTAATACAGTGAATAGAAAAATCAAATCAACAAACAAGAAATATCTACTGAGTAGGATTGTCACCGTAGTGATAACAAATAACATATAAGTTAAATTGATGCTGAAGATGAATTTTACTACTAATGGTATGGAAAAAGTAACATGAAAAAATCATTGTATAATTTTCCATCGGAACAAGATATGGAAGAGTGGAAACCCCATGACTAATGAAGAACTCAAAACTGACAATCCAAGTTGATAAAAAAGATAATGATATACATCCAAAAATGATAGAACACATATCCATTACCATACCAAAGATTTCATACAAGAATACGAGTTAAAACCCTCTATATAGTTCAACTTGTACAAAAATATCCCTTGATGAACTTATATAAAAATTTCATGGTAATAAATTACATTATAAAGTCACAATAGGAATACAAACTTTTAGACTGGTGGGTCCGAGTAGCGCCTCATGGCTTTCATAAACCAAAACCAAAAACCATATTTGTGATGGGTTCACCTGGAGGTTTCCAATCAGGAGATGCATAAGGGTAAAAAGGGAGACATGCCTTACGCTTGCTACAACCACAAGTGGGTTGACCCTTAAGTACATTGCAATGAAAAATAAAATGCAAAGGAAAAAGAAAAACATGGAATTTTCCATGAACCTTTACCCGATAAACATTGAAAAACCGTAGAGTGTGATAAGTGCTCTATTTATGGTTCTCCATTATGGTATTTACCTCTGAAATTATAATGCAACATAGGAGGAAATAAAGAAATTAAATAATTCGTCATTGTAAAGAGAGTTGAATAAGTATAACCAAACCTTAACAACTATAGTTGCCTTGGCTTGAATGGAGGCCTCCACAGGAATTAAGAGCTAAACACCCATCCCTTTTCAACAATGGGCGAATAATCATGACTATACAACAATAAGACGACGAGGAAAAACCTTAAATTAAACAATTTCCATGATTTACAAAGAAATTTTCTTACCAGAGGATCAATATTTAGCTCAAAAATGAAATTGATCATAAATTATCCAAACCAGAACGATCAGATAGAGCTCATCACCAGGATTCCAGCGCAACTTATTTCATCAAAATCTGAGTTCTTATGAGTAAGTTATGGTCTGCAATTTATTTTTTCAAACGTGTAAAAATTATGCAGAGTTCAGTGACAGACTAATGACTCGGAAGTCCAATCAGAACCTCAGGAATATTTAGGGAATATTCTCAATATTTTATCCAGTGACACTGTTACAAGTGTCAGAATCAAATTCACCAATGTTGCTTGGGTAAATTTAAATTCTCATCCTAATCCTAAGGTTGCAAATTTACTCTTTGGTGGATTATTATGTTTTATTGTTGATTTTTAGGCCAGTGGAGAAGGGCCATGTGGCACAACCGGAGGCTTCCACGTGCCCTCCCCCACGGCAAGGTGGATGGCATACATTTTTATGTCAAGGTCAAAATTCAGGGGCATGTATTATTTCATACAAGTTTAAACGCAAAGGTTTGAACCATAGTCATGGGGTGTACACATATATTATTCGAAACATATATTTTTATCCAAAGTTAAATACCTATGGTTCGCATCGAAGTTTCATTTACCAAAAATTATGACTGGAGGGGTGGAGGTTGAGGTCGACCTCACAACCTCCCCCGAACTAACACCAGCGCCAACCATTGCACCATACCACAAGTCCTTACTAACCTTAGGACTCTTCCACTACTTCAAGTTTGTCTTAGTGGGAGTTGGGGGTCTGGAGGGGTCTAGCCCTGAAAGCCAACCACCTACCACATGTCTGAGAACCTAGAACTGTGGCCCAAGACTATTTAGCAGGAATTTTAAAATAATGATTAAGCCGCATTTTATTACCACTAATCTATGGTTAAGTCATGCTAATCTAAAATCAACACTAAATGTGCTTTCTGCTAATCTGTTTGATAACTATACTTTAATACTCACTTATCTATAATTAAATTCGGATTATCCTTAGCGAAGCTTTTGGCGGACCCTCCAATGCGGGGAATCCCCACATCTAGTGGAGTTAACTAGCGGACTTCCAGATTTAGTGGAGAAAAACTAGGAAAATTTGGTTTTTCCATAAATGAGGAAATTTTCAACCAATTTTTCCTCAAGAAGAGTCATTCTTGGTATATTTTAATGTTCTGGATCCATTCGAGCAGGTTGTAGAGGCAATAGGAGACTGTAAACAACAATTGTTTACAATTGAAGATAATACAAAGGCTCAAGCTATGAAGCTGGACCAAGGAGATGTAGCCCCAGAGGGGTGAAATCCTTCATCAAAAACTTGTGTATTTGACTCTATTATTTTTGCTTGGTGTGTTTTTATATGATGATGTTTAGCATTAAGTTTCCATGCTTCTCTGTTCATGAAATACACCTAATCTCATCAAGTTTATTAAATTCTCAATCACAAGCACCATGTATAAACCCTTGTATAAGAAGAAAACCAAAGAACTTTCTTGTTAATTATGAAACTGATATTAGCACAACATTAACTAAAAATAAATTTCATATCAATTTGGTATCAGAGCACATAGTTGCTTAAGGTTATTTGCTTGCTTTTCTTGGGATTGTGCAAGAAGGGTTTTAATAGTTGCAATTTTGTGATGATTACATTGTTGAAGTTGCAGAGAGGAGAAGGGAAGTTATTGGTTGTTAGTCCTGAGATAAATACAAGAATAAAGAGAGATGAGAGAGAATCAGCTTCACCCAAAGTTCCACTCAAAGCTACACATGAAGCACCTCAATTTCTATCTCCAGCAGTTGAGATTGAAGAGATACAAATTACACAACAAGCTGAAGTGATTTAAGAGGTACATGCATTAGAGGTTTAGCTTGAATCCTTAGCCATTATATCAGGTGTTGGAGAGAGTCATGGACAATCAGAAGATTAAGATGTCAAGAGAGACATCAACGACATTCAAATAATGGTTAAAATCATGTTTGATGTGTTCACTGTAGAAAAAGCAAGAGAAGGTTCTAAGCCTCCACATGGATAAGGACCTTCAGATGGTAAGAAGGATGAAGAGAAGAGTTCAAAAGGTAGTGGAGGAAAGCCACCTCCATATCCTCCATCCTCATCCTCATCGTCTTCATTAGCATCTTCATCTTCCACTTCCACCACAAAAACCACCCACACTCATTCAAAAATTCCAAAAGGAAAAACTCCATTAATCAGGATGGACATCAATTTCTAACTTCACGTGAGCAATGGTGAGGTAAATACAGTTAAGTTGGAAAATTGGATATGTCAATTGGAAGTACACTACAGAATTCAAAATCTACAAGAGGACGACATAAATATCCAGTTGGATTCATTAAGGCTAGAATGAGCAAAACTACTTTGGTGGGAGGAAAAGACTTAAGAGGAAATGTCAATTCATGGTTGGATATGCATTTCGTGGGTTGAATTCATTTCTTCCTTTAAAGGAAACTTTTATCCAATAGCTTATATGCAAAAATAAATACTGAGTAGGAAAAAATTTAGGCAACTCAAAGGCCAAACTGTTCAAGATTACACCCAGAAGTTTAGAAAGAGGGCTTTGTTGTTGGGAGTAAACTTGAATTCACAAGGCACACTCTTGAAATACATTGGTGGTTTACATTCCTACTTGAAACAGACTATCATTATGTTTATCCCAAAAAAAATAGATGAATTATGTGTGCAAGCCATGCATATTGAAGCAAGGGGAAAGAACATTTAGGAAGGGGGTAGTAAGAAGAAGCCATTCAAGTGTAAGGGTAAAGAGAATGGAGGAAAATGGAAGGGAAAGAAGAATGCAAGAATCAAGAAAGAAGGGGATAAAACTACATGCAAATTTTTTTCCAAAGAGGGGCATGATGAAGCCCACTATTGGAAACTACATCCCGAACTAAGGCCAAAGAAACCAAATAACAAAGGGAACCAAAAGATTACTTCCACCACACAATAAGATCTTGGATCTGATTCTGAAGATGAGACCAATATTGTAGCCATGGTTAACAAAGGAAAGGAATCCATAGCAAGTAATAGTTCCTCAAATAGTTATAAAAACACTTCAAATGAAGACAAGGGGATATAATTTTTCCATGTTAGAGTGATTTAAAATCATACAAAGATTAATGCATTGTGTGACAGTGGGTTACAAGAAAACTTGATTTTAGAAGACTTTCTAAAACATCTTAACCTTGAAACTGTACCACATCATAAACCATACCCTTTGGGTTGAATAGTTAGGAATGGCAATTTATAAGTTACAAGGAAATGCATATTTTGATCTGCTATTACTGCAAACTTTTTTGATGAAGACGAGTTAGATGTGGTTCCACTTGACATTTCTGGGATTTTGGAATTCCATATTTGTATGATAGGAAAGCGGTGTTTTATCACCATGAGAAAAATATCATTTGCTTAAGGATGGGTGGAGTATATTTTGAGAGCTCATCGAAAAAAACTGAATAATTATTTAGTTAATGCAGGGTAAATGAAGAGGCTAGTTAATGCAAGTAAAATTTTTGTGCTTCTCATGATCAAGCAAAAGGTTGATGTTGACTATGAACCTTTTGAAGGATTTGATGAAAAATTGAAACATGATTTGTTTGATGTGGTAAGTCAGCATGGCGAGATGTTTCAAGAACCAAATGGGTTAGCTCCGAAGAGGGGAATTCAACATGAGATTCAGTTGCAGCAGGATGTTCCACTTCCAAAAATTAGTATGCATCACATGTCAATTATGGAGAGTTTGGAAATCAAGAATAAAATTCAAGAACTGCTGAACAAAGGTATCATATGCCCATATACTTCGCCATGTGGTTCACCAATTTCTTTGGAACCAAAGAAGGATGAGACTTGGTGCATGTGCATAGAATTTTGTGCACTGAATAAAATCACAGTAAAAAATTGCTACCCACTCCCACACATTGATGATTTGCTAGATCAGTTAAAGTATGCAAGATATTTCACTAAGTTATACTTGTGAAGTGGTTATCATCGAGTTAGAATAGATGACGACGACATTTGGAAACTTGCTTTTAAAACTAGACAAGGATTGTTTGAGTGGCTAGTTATGCCATTCAGTCTAAAAAATGCTTCAAATAATTCCATGAGAGTCATGAATGATGTATTAATACCATTTATAGATGACTTCATCATTTTTTACTTCGATGACATACTTATATTCAGAAAATCATGATATGAACATGTCATGCTTTTGAACAAGGTACTTGATGTCTTGAAAAAAGAGCAATTATTTTTAAAGATATGGAAGTGTGAGTTTGGAAACACTTATTTAGTGTATTTGGGACATATTGTTGGATGAGGTGAGTTGAAGATAGACCCTTCCAAGGTAGAGGTAATTATGAATTGGCCCAAGCCCAATACAGTTACAAAGGTAAGAAGCTTTCTTGGGGCAGCACAATATTGGAGGAAATTCATTGCTAATTTTTCTTCCATTGTAGCTCAGTTACATACATTGAAAAGTGTCAAGAAATTCATCCATTGGGGAGATTTGCAAGAAAGATAATTTGATGCTTTAAAGTAAAAGATAATTTTAACACAGGTATTGGCTCTTCCAGATCGTAGACAACCATTTGAGATCCGAACAAATGCAAGTGATTATGCTATGGGAGTATTTCTCATGCAGCATGGTAAGCCTATTTCATTTCATTATGAAAATTTTCGTGGAGCTATGAATAATTATCGCACCTATGAAAAATATTGATATGCACTGATATAAATTGTAAAGAAATGGAAAAACTATTTAATGGGGAAATGGACCATTATCCATATCGACCATCAGCCATTGCAATACTTACAATCACAGTCAAAGTTGCAGAAATCAAGAAATTTTAGATGGATGGGATTTATATAAAAATTTAATTTGGTTATCAGGTATAAAAGGGGAATATACAAAAAGGTAGCTGATATGCTCTCTAGGCCTATTATAAATTCATCTATTATAATCAAGGACAATTCAGTTGTGCATGAAAGTTACATTGAACAATATGCATATGATAGTGATTTTCAAGATGTGTATGAAAGCTTGAGTCAAGGAAACTAAAATGAACAGTTAGATTATCATGTGCATAACAATTTTTTGTATCACTTGGGAAAATTATGTATACCACAGGGAGAAATAAATAACATCATAAGGGAGCCGCACAAATCATTGATTGTTGGATATTTCGGTGTAGGCAAGTCAATAACGAATCTCCCAATATGTTGTTATTGGCCACACCTGATTGATAGTATATCTCGTGTTATTAGAGGATGTTCTTTATGTGAAATAAGTAAGCCTAGTAATAGGAGACTTGGATTGTACACTCTACTTCTGGTTCCTTCACATCCATGGGAGAGTATCTCAATGGATTTTGTAGGTGGTCCTATGTCAAGGAACGGTCATGATTACCTGTATGGTGTGGTAGATAGGTTAAGAAAAATGTGTCTTTTGATGCCATGTAATAAAAACATTACAGCTGAACAAACCGCTAATCTTTTCTTTCAAAATGTATGGGTTCATTTTGGTCTTCCTACTTCTATCGTAAGTGATCGAGATTCCCGGTTTGTTGGGATTTTTTTGTCAAAATTTTGGGACATGATGGACACAAAATTGAAGAAAAGTACAACATTTAATCCACAAAAAAATGGTCAGACTGAGGTGGTAAACATGTTAGTTATTCATCTTCTTATAGGCTATTGCGGAAAACATCCCAATTTGTGGGATGAACAGTTGCATTACATTCAGCATGCATACAACACATCATGCATAAAATAGAGCAAATCATTCTTCCAAAAACACATCGCCGTTTGAGGCAAGTTCTGGGTACTTTCCAAGATTGCCTCTGGAATTCATCTTTGAGAAATATGTCTCTATAGATGGTCATAGTGACATATATAAGTCAAGGAAGTTCATTGAGAAAATTTAGTTGGTACATCACACAGTGCAAGAGAAACTTGAAAAGAGTCAAAGAAACTACAAGGAAAGGCATGGAAAACACCATGTTGATCACAAATTATAGAATGGAGATGAGTTTGGTTCTATATCAGAAAAAAAAATCTTGCAAGGGGAAGGTAAAAATCTCAAGCCAATCCATTATGGTCCATTTAAAATTATGGAAAATATTGGTACTAATGCATTCAAGATAGATTTTACTCCTTATATGCATATATATTCTGCCGTTAATGTTGAGAATTTGAGATTTTTTTAGCCTCCTTTGACTGATGATCAAGGAGAGAATGTTCAACTACCATCAATAGATGATTTCTCGCTAGAATATCTTGATGAAATTCAATAAGATCTCATACTTGACAGAAGAATCAAAACTTCAAGGAGAGTGAATGTCGAATACCTTAGAGTGGGACTCAATGGATAAAATCCTTCCAAGGAGAAATAAATGGAGAGTGAAATGGCGAGGGAGTTGTACTCTCACCTGCTGAAAAAATTATAGTATCTTTTGGGGTCCAAAAGGATTCTAGTGTGGACGAATGATCAGAGGCTCAGTATTTGGCTCAAAAATGAAAGTGCTTAGAAATTCTCCAAACCAGAATGATCGGATAGAGCTCGTCACCAAGATCCCAATGCAACTAATTTCCTCAAAATACGAGTTCATATGAGTAAGTTATGGTCTGTTGTTCGTTTTCTCAAATAGGTAAAAATTGTGAAAAAAAGTGACAGACTGATGACTTTGCAGTCCAGTCAACACCTGAGGAATCTTTAGGGAATATTCTCCAGATTTTAGCTAGTGACACTGTGACAAGTGTGCAAGTCATATTCTCCTATGTTACTTGGGGAAATTGAAATTTTCTTCCTAACTCTAAGGTTGCAATTTTCTTCTATGGTGGATTATTATGTTTTTATGGTGGCTTTTTAGGCCAGCAGAGAAGGGCCATGTGGTGTACCCAGAAGCTGCCACGTGCCCTCCCCCATGGCAAGGTGGATGGCATACATTATTATGGAAAGGTTGAAATTCAGGCGCATATATTATTTCATACATGTTTGAACACAAAGGTTTGAACCATAGTCATGGGGCACATACATATATTAATCACAACATATATGTTTATCCAAACTACAAGACCTATGGTCTGAACCAAAGTTTAATTTACCAAAAATTATGACTCGAGGGGCGGAGGTTAAGATCAGCCCCGCGACCTCCCCTGAACTAATGACAGCTTCAACCATTGCACTATACCACAAGTCCTTACTAACCATAGGACTCTGCCACTACTTCAAGTTTGTCAAAGCGGGATATGGGGGTCTAGAGGGGGCCAAACCCGTGGGCCAACCCCCTCCCACATGTCTGAGCACCCAGAACCATGGCCCAAGATTGTTTGGCATGAATTTTAAAACAACGATTAAGATGAGTTTTATTACCACTAATCTGTGGTTAAGTCGTGCTAATCTGAAATCAACGGTAAACACACTTTGCGCTAATCCATTTGAGAACTATACTTTAATCCTCACTTATATGTAATTAATTGGGGATTATCCTTAGCCTAGCTTTTGGTGGACCTGCCAAATGCGAGGAATCTCCACATTTAGTGGAGTTAACTCGCGGACTTCTAGATTTAGTGGAGAAAAACTAGGAAAAATTGGTTTTGCCATAAATGAGGCCATTTTCAACCAATTTTTTCTCAAGAAGTGTCATTCTTTGTAGATTTTGATGTTTTGGAGCCATTGGATCAAGTTGCAAAGGCAATAGGAGATTGTAAACAACACATTTTCACAATTGAAGCTAATACAAAGGCCCAATATATGAAGTTGGACCAAGGAGATGTAGCCCAAGAGGGTTGAACTCCTTCATCAAAAAATCATGTGTTTGGCTTTGTTATTTTTGCTTGATGTGTTTTTATATGCTATTGTTTATCATTTATTTCCATGCTTTTATGTTCATGAAATAGACCTAATCTCATCAATTTTATTGAATTTTCAATCATAAGCACATGTATAAACCCTTGTACAAGAAGCAAACCAAAGAAATTTCATGTTAATTCTGAAACTAATATCAACACAACATTAACTAATAATCAATTTCACATGATTTTCTACATGAAAAACTTAAACAAGAACATCAACCTTACTTTTAATGATGTTTATTCGCCCAACACTATAAACTATCACCATCATCGACATCTCCAGGGTTCTAATTGTAGAGCTGGTTGGTGGCTTGTGAGAGCATAATGACAGAATATGCAAGGTAGAGGCTGGGGGTATTGTTACCCTAAAGACTACTTGAGTAAATGTGACCATTAGATCACTCTTGCCAAATTCAAGGGCCACGATGGTGCCACCTACCAACCTAAGGGATAGCCAGATTCTGGTAAAGATGCAATGTGGAGTTATAAAGGGCTACCAACACTTTAATGACAGGGTCGAGACAAAAAAATCTAACCCCCGCAGGTGGTATCTCATGGCGAGACTTAGAAACATTAATTAAAACATGCATGGAATTAAACACAACCATGTGAATGTACCAGAGGAAGATTAACACAAAGTCTAAAGTGTATGGGTAGGTCATAGATAGCTTGATCCTGATGTGAATCCAATATCGGAGAAAATATTGAAAAGTGAAAATGTCAATTATCCTTGCAGATACAAATAACATAAATCTATGTATATTATTGGTAATAATTTTATTAATATCATGTTGAGTTCTAAGGTTAAAAAGAATGAAATTTTACATATATGTTATAAGTCCATTGCATTAAGCAATAAAGTGAGATATGCATGTTGTTATATATATAATAGTAATGATTTCTATTGTAATTGTATAGTGTGTAGGTTACACACTTCTTTATGAATGGAATTCATTATGCTCTTTGGATTCAATCTAGTTTAGGTACTTTTAACTTGTATTTAGATTTTTTTTTAAAATACATAAATAGTATTTTTAAATTAAGAATTTGTTTTAGAATTATTTTATTTATCATGTCATTATATATTATTTTTTTATTTTATTGATTAAATTATGTAATTTGAAAACAAATAAATTTTAACCTATTTAATATAATATTAATCATTTTATAAATATATATGATTGAGAGTGTTATCACCAATTTTAGTCTTGTTGGGTTGCTTCAATGGTCAACTTAGATTGACTATTTCAAACAACTTGTAACAGGAAATTAGCCTTTCCAATCCGATAGGGCTCTCTCAAAAGGATAAAGGATATTCAATAAACAAATTGAAAGAAGATGTCTAACTCTGAATTGGATTGAATTTGTTTTTGTGTAGGTGAAATATGTATAAGGTTTACTACCATTGGGCTTATGGCGTCAATATGAAAACTAATTCACAAGACAATATGTCTCATGGAAGAAGAGGAAATTGTGTTCTTGTAAAACCACACATGAAGGATAGAACAAAAATATATATGCATATAGGAAGTTGGATCATGTCACCATGAATTCCAAGTGAGTATACATAAGAAAACCAATAAAACATGACAAAAAAAGAGACTAGGTGTATAAATGGAAGTTAGAGCATGTAATCATGAATTCCAAGTGATCATAAAACTAGAAAAATGGAGAGAAAGTAATAGGCTTATATAAGAAACATACATAAGAACACATAGAAGAATCTCAAGTCTGAAATAGGATGCTGCAACTATATATTATTGATAGATAAATATTACAAGAGTAGTGCCTTGATAACATCTACCAACCGTTTCTAACCCTAAAAATCCTGTCATTCATAGAATGAGAACTCTTAAAAATGATTTTCCACCCTAATCACCTTGAATTCCCACCTTAGAGACCTATTTCAAACATGATTCTATCACTTGGAGACTTCCTAGGGATATTTCTGTTTTGCAGAGTTTGAATACAAAAAGGACTATTCTTTCATTAATAGTTCAAAAAATCAATTTAATAGCCATTATCAACTGCAACCAACTAATTTTCTGAGTGTACTAGAGTGTTCATGTGTCATTATGCCATGGGGATGCTGAGCTGGACCTCCTCCAAGTCGAATTTTTTTTCACAAATCTGGTTAGTGAAAATTATGAAAAATAGGCTTGAAAGATGAGTGTATAATTTCCAAACCCTGATGGATTTACAAAAACAGAGAGAGGTTTTTGTAGATGGACCCGTGGTAAAGAAAAAACTATTTCTGATTTCCAAAATACTTTTTCATTTGGTCTGAAATCAAACTTGAAGTTGACTGCTAAAATAATCATGTGCAAAGATTTTTGTAGTGTAGTTTAGTAGTGAGGTTGTTTTTGTCCTTTGTCTTTTCTTTCTGCCACCTCTGTTGGTCAAAAAATGTTTTTTCAGGTTAAAATGAGTGAATACCATCAACCTCTCTCCTTGGATCTTCAAAATAAATGTTTTTATAGAAAAAAAGGCATCTTCAGAAATTTAGGAGCATTTTTTGGCCTTCAAGCCTGGAGGACGCTTGGAAGCTACCTGATAATGGAGAAAATTCCAAAATATTCCTTTTGAGTGTGATAACAGTGGCTCGAGTTGTAACACCCCAAGTTATATTCTTTTGAAGTTAGAAATTTGAACAAAATCCAAAGGGGAAGGTGGTCCCCAAGGGAGAATTATTGTGTGGATTTTAGTAAATTATTTATTAATGAAAATAAATGGAATATTTATGTGTGCACTATGACTAAATTGAGATAAGAGATCCTAAAGCTGATCCATGAGGATAGGGTTAAGGTTAATACTTTCCCAAAACCTTTCTGAAAACCTTGAAAGGAATAATTCTAAATTAGATTTGAAGAGAAAAATATAATTCCCCAATGAAGATGAAAGTAGTTGGGAAGAGGTAGAAAAGCTACAAAAGCAGATAAAGTAGCTTTAAAAGGTCACTCATTGACGAAAGCCTAGGAAAAAATAGGAAGAATGCATCCTGAAAATTCTGGACGCAGAATTTAGAAACAGGCTTGGGGGAAAGCATAGCTTAAGTAAGCTGCTTCAGCACAGACTGAGGGTGGTATATCCTTGAGAGATCTTAGCTCGGGGGTGAATTCGAGAGACAAATAATTCTAGGGTTGGGAGGATTAGTCATAGTTACTGGTATGCACAATTAATACAGAAAATTTCTTTTAAGCTTGTCAAAACAAATTCTTTATGATATTCTAAATATTTTTATGTTGTTTTCATAACATATTAGAATGATTAATATGGGAGTGTTTCATACATTTACAAGGTAAGTTATATAAGTGAATGTTAGTAAGTGTAGTGGTAATAGGAAAAGAATTTCAGGAACCATCTCCCAGAATGTCGAAAACAGAGACAGGTTTGGATCTTGGGATAGGTACCATGTAGAAATTTTGTGCAAATTGTTATCATTATAAATGGTGTTATGACTAAAATTACTGAAAAAATAAAAATAGACAGTTACTAATTGCTAGCTGAAATATTTCCGATGGAAAATTTAATACTATATGAATAAGGTAGATACAGTACAATATAAAAAGAATGGTTAAAATTTTTATTAAACTCTTTTATGTATCACAACATATAAAATTTTAACTGATACAAATTAATTTCTATATACATGATAGACTAATAAAGAAATGGCGGTGAAATCATAAGATATTCAGAATTGGATCTGAATATAACCTCAATATATATATATTCCATGGAGCTATATTAATATTTTATGATAGATATTATCATCTTAAAAATAAGGCTCAAAACCTCAACTATACTCACTATATCAATATACTACAATGTTAAACTCTCACTTAATTAGAATAGAAAACTCTAGATTTTGTATGGTGTAATAAAAATTACATAGCAGAAGAATGAAATGGGAAAGTGAACAATACTAAAACTATACTTCAGAAGAAACTGTTGGCCGTTACACAAAATATAGTTATTCATCATATTGTAATGAGCTAACATATGTCAGAATAGATTTTCTGAGTTATCTTATAATTTAATCTCGGAAAAGAAAAAATTGTAGGAGGAACCATTGCAAATTTTATTTCAAAGTAACAGACAACATAAATAAAAATGAGTACAGTGAATAACTATAAATCGTGAAATGTACATATATTATTATTCCCTTTTTCAGGACTATTAAACAAAAAACAATGGACTGTTATCATCACTTAGAAACATGATATGAGTTGTAGAATTAAAATTATTAAATGTGACTGAGACTAGAACTGTTCAACAAATCAAATAATTACATTCCCTTGGAAAAAGAAAAAAATATCCTCAGATATAAATAGTACCATTGTTATACATGGTACGTATTAAAACAAAAACAAAAATTCAAGCGTAGAAATTCCTAGCTCGATTAAAAATGGGAATTATTTTCATTAGAAATCCATGAGGATAGAAGACGACGTAGTACTAACCTATGTAAAGATAATTTATGCATATATGAGAAAATTTGAATCTAATCATGAACTCGATACTTCCAACAAGAGGAAAATAATGGAAATTCTCAATATACGAAGGTACTTGCAACATGTAGAAACGCGTTAGAGAGACTAATGGCGTAAAGAAACTTGGGTAAAAGAGGAATTAGGAAACCATGCAAATGGAATCGAAAAATTACTGAAATGTTGGGGAAATTTCTGAAATTAAATGCAAAATGAGAAGTGAGTAACAAAGGTTCGTTTTAACCTTCAAAAAGAAACATTGACCAAAATGGAAAAAGAATAGATAGAGGCATCCTTACCTAGGGACGAAGTCTGAAGAGGGAGCTGATAATACAGTCGAACCTCCATTAATGAATTCGATTTTACAGTGCTCTTTAAAATCAAGCTTTAGCCATTGTATCGAATCCCAACCAAGGTTGCAAAAGACGAATTTCAAAAAGAAAGAGAAAGGTAGATTTAAGTGTATCAAATCTTCAAAATGTCAAATAGAAACTAATTATAATCATTCAAAAAAAATCAGAGTTAGATTTATTTTCTTTTGATTATAAATGAAAGTCTACAAATCCCCTGGTTGACAAATGTCTTACCCTTTGAAGGTAGAATGAAACATACAAATGGGGAAACCAATAAAAATAACCAATTCGATAAGTTTACTAATGTATCTTCAGTAATTTTCATTCTCGAAATATACCGACAGTAGAAATTGACCCACAGTAAATTGTTTAACAGAGGCATGAGAAATCATATGATAGGATAACCTGCACGCTGCATAACAAATTCTTAGAAATCTCGCGAATAAAGTGAATGCGAATAGAGAATCTTACCATTGGTAGAAGACGTGAGGTTAGAAACAAGATGCGTCGAAAGCTGAGAATCAAACCTTCAACTAGAGAAATCAACTATGAGGGAAAAGCTAGAGATTGGTGTACAATGAAATCATAGGGTTTAATAGAGAGCGAAAATGCCAAACCCTAATGAAATCCCACACTACGCGTGGCATGAATCCAATGGGTTTCCTCAGATCGAGACTGGAACCCGTTGATTATACAAAAATATCTCTTATGATTAATGGAAAATGTACTCAACAATAAAAACATTAGATTGAGTATTAGATCCATAGTATGGATCTCATAAATTAAATTAACTTGTGTGGCTCAAATTTTTTTTGAAATAGAATTGACGGTAATATAAGAGTACTTGTCTTGAAGGATGAGTTTTCCTCATAACTCACTGACATATAATATAAGTTTCATGTCTCAGACTAATAATTCACTTGTCAGATGTGGAGAACCATTAAAATGTTAGACCCTACGCTAATGAATAATTTGAAAAAAAAAACATTAGTCCATCATAGATTGAAATCAAGAAACTTCGAGTATGCAATCACTCTAGTATGGATTTCAAAAAGTTAGTAGGGTCAATAAAATATATATAAAAACAAAACCCACTGTTAATACATTAGTTCTATATTGTAATATGAATAGTGGAGTAGAGGTTTCACCCAATTAGGTTAAAGGGTTAATATTAAAATTAATTAATTCAATACATTGTCAAGAATTTTATAAGAGGAAGGTAAGTATAGTTATTAAAAAATGCGGGTTTAGAATGATAAGGTTAGAAAAATGAAAAGTGTCATTCCAAATGGAATAATTTTAATGACCTATGAAGACATGGGAATTAAATGTCAAAGAAAGTAAAGGTTAAGATTTTAAGTGTGATGGGATATAATTATAGTGTGTCATTCAAAATTTAACACAAGGACATATAATTATAATAATATTATATATAGTATTTTATATCTTTCTTTTTAATACTCAACATTATGGTAGGATCGAATATACACAATGAAATTACACATAAATTAATATATATATTAGAAGGTATATATATATATATATATATATATATATATATATATATATATTGCAAGAGAACAATAAGATTTGTTTTATGGGAAGTGTGAAATTAGTAACATTTGTTGAGATCAAAAGAAATAAATTAATACTTCCAATGGGAAACTTTTATGTATTAAATAAATGAGTATCTAGTGAAATATATTCTTTCCAAGTAGCTACTTTAAAGTAATGACAATTGAGCTAGGGTGTTAAATAATAATGGAGTTATGTATTTTATGCTAGGGAATTGGTATATTCAGATATCGTCTGTTGTGAAACAAAAATTAAGCTAAGTATGGGAACGATAGTTGTCAAACTGTGATAAACAACTATAAGTAAGTACAAAAAGAAAAAAATAAATTATTTTTGGTGAATGAGAGGTGTTACAAATGGTATCAAAGCAACAAGTTGAAAAAATGGGCAGTTTATGTGCTCACACAGGAATTATATGTTGTAATAAAATTATGATATTAAAAATATTACTAATGTGGTTTTGTTGTATAATGAGAAAGTACTAAAAGGAACAGCTGTAGAATCATTTCTGAAGGAGATGAGCTTTATGTCGATCTGGGTGGTGGAGAGAAGACACTAGATCCCAATGCTCCTTTGATGGCTATATTGCATAGGATGCAATGAGATATGGCCCAACTTAAAAGTCAGAGTGAAAGGCTATCGTTAGCCAGTGAGGAGAAAGAAAAACTTATAAGAGAACTAACTTCGCGAAATAGCCAAGAAGGTGAAGGTTCTGGGAGGAAGAGAAAAGGCAGAGTTGATTTCTCAGATGAATTTGAGGAAGATGATGCCACTAAATAGTAGTATAGATAGAAAAAGGAACTACAGGGTGAATTCCAGAAAATAAAACCTCCTTCCTATGATGGAGAGAAGGAGGAACATGTTGAGGCATGGCTGCTGAATATGATCAAGTATTTTCAAGTCTAGGGATATGAAAGTAATTTAAGAGCTAGATTGGCTATTTACCAGCTGCAAGGTAAGGCTACCTTGTGGTGGGAAGAAACAAAAATGGTTCACGCCATTGATGAGAAAACAATGACTTGGGAAGATTTTCAAGTCAAGTTTAAAAACTGGTATTTGAATGAACGCTACTATGATGAAAAAGAAAAAGAGTTTCATGAACTAATATTGGGATAGCTCACCATAGATGAGTTTGTCACCAAGTTCACAAATCTGTTACGATATGTTCCTTACATTCGTGAGGAGAAAGCAAAGGTACAAATATTTTTGGACTGTTTTCCTACTGTGTACAAGGAGAAAATAGAGTTCGATAATCCAAAAAAAATGGATGAAGTGGGGAGGAAAGATAGATTATGCTACTAGCAGTTTAAGGGAAATATTGAACAAGGGAAGAGCTGGACAAACAAGGGTGAATTTAGAGGAAAGAAACAAAAACTAGCTTATTTGAAGAACTTTGGTAGGAATCATTAGCGAAAGAAATTTAACAAAACAAATGAAAGTCAAACTGCTCAATCTCAAATTGGTTCAAAAAAAATAGATGGAAATAATAAGAAGGAAGGAACTGTTCAAATGCGGGAGCCTTTAAAGTGCTGGGGTTGTGGAGAACCTCATCTTTTGAGGGACTCTCCACACCGAAATATTCAGATGGTTCTGAGAGATAGAGAAGCTACCACAGTGAATGATGTAGCAAGGAATATCCCCACTATCAGTGCAGCCTTGGAGAACTAACAAGCAGAACACCAGTCTACTATGGTCGAGATGGAAGGTAAAATTTCTGATCAATCTGTTACAGTTTTAATTGACCCAGGCACTTCTTTGAGTTTTATTAGTCCACAAGTTGTAGAAAAATGTAAACTCAGAACATAAAAGTTTCAACATCTGTGGTTCGTGCAGTTAGCTACTGGAACCAAACGCAAGGTAACTCATAAGCTACCTAACACGGCTATTAAATTGAATGATTATCAGACAGAAGTAGATTTAAACATTTTTCCATTAGGTTCGTATGATTTACTGATAGTAATGGACTGGTTAGAAAAGAAAAAGACCATGCTGAATTGTTGGGACAAAACTCTGCATTACATAGATGTGGAAGGAAAACCATTCATACTAAAGGGTAAACCGAAACCTATTTATGTAAGGAAGATATTATCCCTTCAGTTAAAAATAACTGCTAGATAGGGGTATCAAGTATATGTTATACATGTTGAAGAATTAGAAGAGAAACCAGAGGAAAACTTGTTAGACACCTTACTAGTGATAAGAGAATTTAAAGAGGAATTCCCGGATGAGATTCCTCATGTTCCCCCCAAGAGAGAGATCGATTTTTCAATTGATTTGGTGCTAGGGGCAACACCAGTTTCTAGACCCCCTTACCGGATGAGCCCCCCTAAACTAATGGAGTTAAAAATGCAATTACAAGAATTGCTAGACAAAGGTTACATCAGACCGAGTGTATCTCCTTGGGGAGCACCAGTGCTGTTCATGAAAAAGAAGGATGGAACCTTCAAAATGTGTATTGATTATCATCAACTGAATAAGTTGACAATCAAAAACAGGTACCCATTGCCCAGAATAGATGACCTTTTTTATCAGGTTAGAGGAGCTTCAATATTTTCTAAGATTGACTGAAGGACTGGTTATCACCAGCTTAGAATTAAGGAGGAATATATTAGTAAAAAATCGTTTCAAGATAGGTATGGTCACTATGAATTTGTAGTCCTACCTTTTGGTTTGAAAAATGCCCCTAACACTTTTATGTGTTTAATGAATAGCGTCCTGAATAAATACTTAGACAAATTTGTAGTAGTATTTATAGATGACATTCTAATCTATTCAAAAAGTGAGGTAGAGCATAAAGAACACCTTAGAATTGTGTTGCAGACTCTTAAGGAGAATCAATTGTATGGAAATTTTAGCAAATGTGAATTTTATAAGGATAAAATTCAATATTTGGGGCATATAATTTCATAACAAGGGTTGGCTATTGACCCTAAGAAAATAAAGTCCATTAGAGAGTAGCCTATATCGACTGATCTCTCAGCGATAAGATTATTTATGGGGATTGCAGGGTACTACCAAAGGTTTGTGGAAATATTTTCTACATTATCTTATCCTATAACATCATTACAGAGGAAAGGTACAAAATTTGAATGGACTGAAAACTGCCAAAATAGCTTTGAACAACTGCAATTAAAACATACTACAACACCCATTCTAAAGATTGCAGATCCTCATAAAGAGTTTGTAGTGTGTACTGATGCGTGTGGAGAGGGATTAGGCAGAGTTTTATTGCAAGAAAATTCTGTTATGCCTTATGAATCTTGAAAACTTAAGAAACATGAACATAATTACAGTGTGTATGATCTTGAGTTAGCTGCTTTAATTCACGGACTCAAAATGTGGCGACACTATATTTTAGGGAAGAAATTTATATTGATGACAGATCATATCAGCCTCAAGTATTTCTTCACTCAAACAGATTTGAATGCGCGACAAGCTAGATGGTTGTCCTTTCTGATTGAATTTGATATGGAAATAAAACATATCAAAGGGAAAGAAAATAAAATTGTTGATGCTCTAAGCAGAAATGCTTGCCAAAACATAAGTAACATTGGGAGTAGTGCCAGTTTTGACTTAGAAAGATTAGTAAAAAGGGTAGCAGATCAAGATTCCAACTATGAGAAATTGCAAATTCAAATGCTGAAAAAAGAAATAAAAGGGTATACAAAAAATTAGAGGGGACTGATTTGTTATAGAGAAAGATTGTACATCCCCAATGTAGACTCTTTGAAAAAAGACATCCTAGATGAATATCATAAACAGCCGTATTCAGGACATCCTGGATATCAAAAACTTCTTACAGCCTTGAAAAAGAAATTATTTTGGCTAGGAATGAAAAAATACATGGCCAACTACCTAGCCAGATGCATGTAATGTCAACTAGTTAAAGTTGAACATCAGCATCCAGCTGGCCTTTAAATCCCTTACCAATTGCAGAATGGAAATGAGACATTGTTTCTATGGATTTTATAACCGGGTTACCCAGAAAAAAGTACCAGCATGACTCAGTGATGGTAGTGCTAGATACGTTAACAAAGGCTGCACATTTCATACATGTGAAATCTACTTTTGGGACAGCCCAAGTAGAAAATGTGTTCATGAAGGAAAATTGTAAGGCTACACGGGGTTCCTAAAATGATTATTTCAGATAGAGATGCCAAGTTCACAGCAGCCTTCTGGAAGAGTCTGTTTGGAGGCATGGGCACTAAATTGAGTTTTAGTACTACCTATCACCCTCAGACGGATGGTCAAACTGAGAGAACAAATCAAATTCTGGAGGATATGCTCAGAATGCATGTGATGGATAGGCCAACTAAATGGAAAGACTATTTACATTTAGTAGAAATTTCTTATAATAATAGCTACCAATATTCCATCAAAATGAGTCCATTTGAGGCACTCTACGGAAGAAAGTGCCACACTCCTTTAAGCTGGAGCCAACCTGAAGATAAGTTAGTACTTGGACCAAATGCTCTACAAGAAATGGAAAGGATTTTCAAACAAATACAGAAAAAAATCAAGACAGCTCAAGATCGATAGAAAAGTAATGCTGAAAAAAACAGAATTCACCGAGAGTAAAAAGTGGGTGACCATGTATATCTGTGGATTAAACCCAAAAAGAGCTCTCTGCATAATGGAAGTTGTGCAAAATTGGCTTCTAGATACTATGGGCCTTTTGAAGTCTTAGAAAGGGTGAGACGAGTGGCTTATAAACTGGCCTTACCCCTCCATGTTAAATTTCATGATGTGTTTCATGTTTCTTTATTGAAAAGATATGTACATGATGCTGCTCATATTGTTTATTGGAATGTGATTCAGGTGGAACTAGAAGGGGAGTTCCTTCCAGAGCCGCTTCAAATATTGGAGCGAGAAGAAATTGAACTGCGAAATAGAATAGTAGCCAGAGTAAAAGTCCAGTGGAAACACTTTACTGTTGAAGAGGCTACATGGGAAAGAGAAACTAAGATGATGGAAAAATATCCATTTTTATTTTCAACATGAACTGTGTAAATTCTGTTGACAACATCAACGATGGTGTTTGTTTTTAGAGGGGGAATGTGTAACACCCCAAGTTCTATGCTTTTGAAGTTAGACATTTGATCAAAATCCAAATGGGAAAGTGGACCCCAAGGGAGAATTATTGTGTGGATTTTATTTAATTATTTATTAATGAAAATAAATAGAATATTTATGTGTACACTTGACTAAATTGAGATAAGAGATCCTAAACCTGATCCATGAGGATAGGGATAAGGTTAAGACTTTCCCAAAACCTTTCGGAAAACCTTGAAAGGAATAATTCTAAATTATATTTTAAGAGAAAAATATAATTCCCCAATGAAGAGGAAAGTAGTTGGGAAGAGGTAGAAAAGTTGGAAAAGTAGATAAAGTAGCTTTAAAAGGTCCCTCATTGAGGGAAGCGTAGGAAAAAACAGGAAGAAAGCATCCTAAAAATTCTGGACGCAGAATTTAGAAACATGCTTAGGGGAAAGCATAGATTAAGTAAGCTGCTTCAGGACAAACTGAGGGGGGTATGTCCTTGAGAGATCTTAGCTCGGGGGTGAATTCAGGTGACAAAGAATTCTAAGGTTGGGAGGATTATTCATAGTTACTGGTATGCACAGTTAATACTGAAAAATTCTTTTAAGCTTGTCAAAACAAATGCTTTATGATATTCTAAATATTTTTATGTTGGGTTCATAACATATTAGAATGATTAATATGGGAGTGTTTCATACATTTACAAAGTAAGTTCTGTAAGTGAACGTTAGTAACTGTAGTGGTAGTAGGAAAATAATTTTAGGAACCATCTCCCAGAATATCGAAACCAGAGACTAGTTTGGATCGGGGGATAGGTACCCTGTAGAAATTTTGTGGAAATTGTTATCATTATCAATGATGTTATGACTAAAATTACTGAAAAAATAAAAATAGACAGTTATTAATTGCTAGCTTAAATATTTCTGATGGAAAATTTTAATACTATCTGAATAAGGTAGATACAGTACAGTATAAAAAGAATGGTTAAAATTTTTATTAGACTCTTTTATGTATCATAGCATATAAAATTTTAACTGATACAAATTAATTTGTTTATACATGATAGACTAATAAAGAAATGGTGGTGGAATCATAAGATATTTAGAATTGGATCTGAATATAACCTCAATATATATATATATATATATATATATATATATATATTCAATGGATCTATATTAATATTTTATGATAGAAATTATCATCTTAAAAATAAGGCACAAAACCTCAACTATACCCATTATATCAATATACTACAATGTTAAACTGTCACTTAATTAGAATATAAAACTCCAGATTCTATATGGTGTAATAAAAATTACATAGCAAAAGAATGAAATGGGAAAGTGAACAATTCTGAAACTATACTTCAAAAAAAATTGTTGGCCATTACATAAAATATAGTTATTCATCATATTGTAATGAGCTAACATAGGTCAAAGTAGATTTTCTGAGTTATCTTATAATTTAATCTTGGAAAAGAAAAAAATGTAGGAGGAACAATTGCAAATTTTATTTTGAAGTAACAGACAGCATAAATAAAAATGAGTATAGTGAATAAATACAAATCATGAAATGTACATATATTATTATTCCCTTTTTCAGGACTATTAAACAAAAAGAAATGGACTATTTTCATCACTTAGAAACATGATATGAGCTATAGAATTAAAATTATTAAATGTGACTGAGAGGAGAACTGTTCAACAAATCAAATAATTATAATCCCTTGGAAAAAAAAAAATTTATCCTTAGATATAAATAGTACCATTGTTATACATGGCACGTAGAAATTCCTAGCTCGATTAAAAATGGGAATTATTGTCATCATAAATCCATGAGGATAGAAGATGACGCGGTACCAACCTGTGTAAAGAGCATTTATCCATATATGAGAAAATTCGAATCTAATCATGAACTCGATAGTTCGAGCAAGAGGAAAATAAGGGAAATTCTCAGTATACGAAGGTACCTGCAACATGTAGAAACGAGTTAGAGAGATTAATTGCGTAAACCAACTTGGGTAAAAGAGGAATTAGGAAACCATGCGAATGAAATCGAAAAATTTTACCTTAGAAACGCTACTGAAACATTGGGGAAAATTCTGAAATTAAATCCAAAATGAGAAGTGAATAACACAGGTTTGTTTTAACCTTCAGAAAGAAACATTGACCAAAACGGAAAAAGAATAGACAGAGGTGTCCTTACCTAGGGACGAAGTCTGAAGAGGGAGCTGATAATACAGTCGAACCTCCATTAATGAATTCGATTTGGGAATGCTCTTTAAAATAGATCTTTAGCCATTGTATCGAATCCCAACCAAGGTTGCAGAAGATGAATTGCAAAAATAAAGAGAAAGGCAAATTTAAGTGTATGAAATCTTCAAAATGTCAAATAGAAACTAATTATCATCATTCGAAAAAAAAATCAGAGTTAGATTTATTTTCCTTTGATTATAAATGAATGTCTACAAATCCCCAGGTTGACAAACATCTTACCCTCTGAAGGTAGACTAAAACTTACAAATGGGGAAACCAATAAAAATAACGAATTCGATAAGTTTACTAATGTATCTTTAGTAATTTTTATTCTCGAAATATACCAAAATAGAAATTGACCTACAATAAATCGTTTAACAGTGGCATGAGAAATCATATGATACCATAACCTGCACGCTACATAACGAATTCTTAGAAAACTCATGAATACAGTAAATGCGAATAGAGAAGCTTACCAGTGGTAGAAGACATGAGGTTAGAAATAAGACGCGTCGAAAGCTGAAGAAGTTGAGAATCGAACCTTCAGTTAGAGCAATCAACTACAAGGGAAAAGCCAGATATTTTTGTACAGTGAAATCCAATGGGTTCCCTCAGATCAAGACTGGAATACGTTGATTACACAAAAATATATATTCTAATTAATGAAAATGTACTCAACAATCAAAACATTAGATCGAGTATCAGATCCGTAGTATGGATCTCATAAATTAAATTAACTTGCGCGGCTCAATTTTTTTTTGAAATAGAACCGAAGGTAATATAAGAGTACTTGTCTTGAAGGACGCGTTTTCCTCATAACTCACTGACATATGACATAAGTTTCATGTCTCAGACTAATAATTTTCTTGTGAGATGGGGATAACCATTACAATGTTGGACCCTACGCTAATGAATAATTCGAAAAAAAAATAACATTAGTCCATCATACATTTAAATCAAGAAACTTAGAATATTCAATGACTCTACTATGGATTTCGAAAAGTTAGTAGGGTCAATAAAATATATATATAAACAAAACCCACTATTAATACATTAGTTCTATATTGTCATATGAATAGTGGAGTAGAGGTTTCATCCAATTAGGTTAAAGGGTTAATATTAAAGTTAATTAATTGAATACATTGTCAGGAATGTTATAAGAGGAAGGTAAGTATAGTTATTAAATAATGTGGGGTTAGAATGATAAGGTTAGAAAATTGAAAAGTGTCATTCTGAATGGAATAATTTTAATGACCTGTAAAGACATGGGAATTAAATGTCAAAGAAAGTAAACGTTAAGATTTTAATTGAGATGGGATATAATTATAGTGTGTCATTCAAAATGTAAGATAGGGACATATAATTATAATAATATTATATATAGTATTTTATATCTTTCTTTGTAATACTCAATGTTATGGCAAGATAGAATACATACACAATGACATTACACATAGATTAATATATATATTAGAAGGTAGATATATAGATAGACATTGTAATAGAACAATAAGATTTACTTTATGGGAAGTGTGAAATTAGGAACATATGTTGAGATCAAAAGAAATAAATTAATACTTCCAATTGGAAAATTTTATGTATTAAATAAATGAGTTTCCAGTGAAATATATTCTTTCCTAGTAGCTAAATTGAGGTAATGAAAATTGAGCTAGGATGTAAATAATAATGGAATTATGTAGTTTATGCTAGGGAATTGGTATATTCAGATATCGTCTAGCTGTGACACAAAAATTAAGCTAAGTATGGGAACCATAGTTGTCAAAATGTGACAAACAACTATAAGTAAGTACAAAAAGAAAAAGAAAAAATATTTTGGGTGAATGAGAGGTATTACACTAGTAGGGATGGTGTGCCCCTGTGGTACACTAAAGAAATGGTAGTTCCAGTGCCATCCATCTTTTTGGAAATAAACTTCTGAATTTTGCCAAACCTTCTTCACACTCTTATGGCCTTCACCTCAAGCTCAAGCTTGATGATTACTGCTGAAAAACCAAATTTGTACCTATTGAAAATATGATCAATCTACTTTGAACTTATTAACACACACACACTCCTACCTACCCTAACAGTTGCAATATTCATGTTTGATTCAAGAACCATGAAACCTTTAATAAATCTAGTCAATGAGCTGATCTGATACTTGAACACCTTGACTGCACTTGAAACAAAAGCAAACCGTATTCTCAAATGATAGAGGTAAGAGAATATGGAATTGTTTTTCATAGTGAAAAAATAATTGAAAAGTTGGATAGTAGAACTCTTCCATGTAATCAGCTATGGGATCATAGAAGACACAATTTATTGATATCCATTTTAAGCTCTCAATGAAAAATTGATCCTGGATATCCTTTTCATTTTCTTCACCAAGGCTGAAACTTGATTCCAAATCTGCAATATCAATCTCATAGCCATATTCTTCCTCTATCTGTAAATAAAATGATATAACAATTTCCTCATTTTTTGGAGGAGGAAGACCTTCCAAGAACTGTTTAGGATCTTGGAAATCATATGATCCAATTTTAACATCCAGTAGTTAAATCCCATTCTCTAATCTTTTAGCAGCTAAACCAAGAAAACAAATTTAATTTTCAGGTGTGAGTCGACTAGATTTTAAACAATGAAATACTATTGTGAAGAATTATTCATCTATCTGAAATTCTGCTAACTCATCCCTTTGACTTTGTAACATTTAATCATATAGAGAGTTTGTCACATACCCTGTCATCTTGGATCACCATGAATGTTCTGAAATTTGGATTCTTCCCAGTGAAGTCGCTATGAACATTGAAGTTCAGGATCTTGAAGAATGTAGTCGCCAGGTGAATGGTACATCCTTCCTGTGTTTGGCTTATGTTAACCATCAGAAGTCAAATCTGAACCTTGTCGTTCTACTCAGAGAAAATTTACACCTTCAATCCTGAAAATGACGCCAAAATTTTATCACAAAATTGAGTCATGTTGGGCTGCTTCAATGGTCAACTTGGAGTCACTATTTGAAACCACTTGTAACTGGAACTTAGCGTTTCCAGTCTGAGAGGGCTCTCTCAAAAGGATAAAGGATATTCAATGAACAACTTGAAAGCAGATGGATTACTTTGAATTGGATTGAATGTGTTTTTTTGTAGGTGAAAGATGTATAAGGTTTACTACCATTGGTATTATGGAGTCAATATGAAAACTAAGTCACAAGAAAATCTATCTCATGGAAGTTGAGGTGATTGTGTTCTTATAAACCACACATGAAGGATATAACAACAAGCTTTATGCACATAGGAAGTTGGATCATGTCACCATGAATTCCATGTGATTATACATAAAAAAACAAATAAAACATGACAAAGTAGCAGACTAGGTGTATAAATGGGAGTCGGAGCATTTAATCATGAATTCTAAGTGATCATACAACTAGAAAACTAGAGAGAAAGTAAAAGGCTGATATCAGAAACATACATAAGAACACATAGAAGAATCTCAAGTCTGAAATAGTCTGTTGCAACTGTATATTACTGATAGACAAATATTACAAGAGTAGTGCCTTCATAACATCTCCCAACCCTTTTTAACTCTAAAACTCCTCTTATTTATGGAATGAGAACTCATACAAATGATTTTCCACCTTACTGACGTTGAATTCCCACCAAAGAGACCTATTTCAAACATGATTCTATCACTTGGAGACTTCCTAGGGATATTTCTGTTTTGTAGAGTTTGAATATAGAAAGGAATCTTCTTTTATTAATAGTTCAACCAATCAATTTAATAACCCTTATTAACTGCAACCAACTAATTTTTTGAGTGTACTAGAGTGTTGTTGTGTCATTATGACATGTGGATGCTGAGGTGGACCTCCTCCAAGTCAAATTTTTACAATTTTTTCACAAATTTAGTTAGTGAAAATTATGAAAATAGGCTTCAAATATTAGTGTATAATTTCCAAATCGTGATGGATTTACAGAAACTGAGAGATGTTTTTGTAGATGGACTTGTGCTAAGGAAAAACCTCTTTCATATTTCCAAAATATTTTTTCATTTGGTCTAAAATGAAAATTGAAATTTACTGCTAAAACAGTTATGTACAAATATTTTTCGTAGTGTAGTTTAGTAGCGAGGTTGTTTTTGTCCTTTGCCTTTCTTTCTGCCACCTTTGGTGGTCAAAAAAAAAATTCAGGTCAAAATTAGTGCATACCATCATCCTCCCTCCTTGGATCTTCAAAAAAAATGTTTTTATAGGCAAAAAGGCATCTTCAGAAATTTCGTAGCGTATTTTGCCCTTCAAGCCTGGAGCACACAACAAAACTACCTAATAATGTATAAAATTCGAAAATCTTCCTTTTTCTTCCAAATTTAATCTGTAGGTCTGAAAAGTGATATAATGAAATATGATCATGCAAAATTTCCTCTTACCGTCTTCAAAAAAACATCATTTTCATATTTATCAAGTTTATTCATCACTAATTGACTCTGTTTTTTCTGAAAACATAGGGTTCCGAGATGAGCTCTTATATCCCTGTCCTTGATAGATGTTGAAAAACTGAAGGATATTTTTGTAGGTCAGTATGTCTTGAAGCAAAACCTGTCTTGGTTTTTTGAAAACCATCTCCAACTATCCAGAATTCGTATTCTAATAACATGTATAAAACAGGGAAATTCTGCATTTTGAAAATAGAGCCAAAAGACTTCCATGAATCTCCCAATTTGTATCAGAAAATTTAAAGAGGTTAATGGTATTTGATATGTACTTGAAAATAACCTGTCTCAGTTTCTTAAAATACTTCTCTGTTTTTCCAGAAACATCCCTTGAAGTTGATTGCTCAAAAGTAAAAAAACAGAGAAGTCCTCATATTCGCTACGAAATTATTAGGCAGTTTTGTAGCGAAATTTTCTTATTTTACATTGAATTCGCTACGAAACTATGTAAAACTGTCTACTGGCTCACTTTTTTAATTTGAAGGCATTGGTGTGAAAACAAAAAGACATGGAGTGTAGTTGACTGACATGACATGACTCATGGTGGTTTTTTTGACATAGGATAAACATGATTTGATAAATTCTTCATCAAAGATTTGACCCAACATGACATAACATGAAACCTATAATAACTTTATCAAAACAAATTTTGAAATTTTTTAATATGATAACCGAGAGAGTCAAAAAAATAAATAAACTTTACAAAATTGTTTTTCTTACTCTCAAACCTTGCCTTCATTGATATTAATCCTCTTTCATCAATATAAATGGATTCTCTCTTAGGATAACATAGTTAGAAAAGCCATATTTTTTGTTACAATTTTTATTATTTATGGTATTGTTTTAGTTATGGTTGTAAAGTTTTAGTATAATATATATTATAGTTTTCTTTAAATTTGAATAAAACACTTATAAGTAATACTATTTATAATATTAATATATTTGAATTTATGCTAAAAACGTTGTTGTTTCTTAATTCTAAACTAATATTTTATAATAAAAAAATATATATTTCTTTTTATATATTAATAATATAAATTACTGAACTTATATATATATATATATATATATATATATATATATATATATATATATATATATATTTATTTATTTATTTATTTATTGATTGTAGTTTCTGAGTGCTGTTATTCAGTTTTGGAATTTATTTCTCTCCATAATGTTTTTTCAATTTAAAGCTGAAATTTACAAGCAGCATCATGAAAAGATAAAAATGATCAAAATTTAGATTTTTTTGTGATATATATATAAAAGTTGTGGTTGTGATTTTAGGTTAAATATCATAAATGGAGGAGGTGAACTTTAAAATATCTACAACTAATTTAATGGTATTTTGGGTGACAAGTTGCGTTCTTCAGAGATTTCGAGTAAAACAAAAATTATGCACAGCATTAAATGAAAAGACAAAAAAAAACACATAACCACTATCAAATTTCATGGGATTTGAACTTTCAACCATGGTCACATCCATCTACTCGTTTTGCGACTACTGTGGCTATCTTAGAGCTAAATATGTTGTGTCCATTATGGCTACCAAAAAGTTAAGTCTATCTTAGGTCTTCAGTTACCTTTGAAATTGTAACGAGGTAAAACATCACAGTCGATACAGACAGGATGCCTCAAAAATATAAACCTGTGGATTCCCTGCAAAGGTTCCATTCATAAAATCTATGTGCAAGAGATGCTCACATCGATGGATTGATTTTACTTAACACGCCCTACATTACAGGGATCCAGCTAATTCCTCTTCTGATCCAGCTAATCGATGCAGCGCATGTCCCACTAATATGAGGACACTACTGATGTAACATTTACATGTGCAAAGATCATATGGGCATGGTGGGAATATGAGAATAAGCAGTCACGTTTAGATCCAATAAATCGTACGTACCACAATTATGCAAACAAATTTGGATTGTAGTACGTAGTATAGAATTTGGATTGTAGTTCATCAAATAATTGGGCGCAATTAAATTAATAAAAAATTATATACAAATATGAAGAAGTAGGCTCGGAGCAATTAAGGTAAGGTTTTTTTTATTTTCTAAATAAGGTGAACATTGACTTATTTTTATATATATACAAAGTAATTACTTTATTTGAGGGTATCTTTTTGCATTGAAATTGGAGTTTATATTTTTATTTTTTTAAATAACAATAATAAATTATAATAATATCATTATTATTTATAATAAAAAATTATATTATCATTAATTAATTAATTATTAGAAAAACAAAAATAATGTAACATCTCCTCAAACACCACCCAAATTTTCTTTTTCTAAGTTATATCACTGAAATTCGACTTTCATTAAAGAAGGGTGATTGTTCGTATTTGACCTTTGGGTAAGCATAATATCAATACTTAACCACCATACTAATCTTTCAATTTCCAAGTACAAATTTCAATTTACTTTCTTTACTACATTTTTTTTTTCTTACCATGCAGTAATGATCCCATGGCAAATTCACCATTGGATTAGCAATTATTCAACGACATCTATCTCACCACGAAGTATGCTTATATTTATACTTATATTTTATTACTCACAAAATATATTGTATTCAATTACTATTATTTTGTTCTAATTTGATTCCCATGGTTGTATATATACCACCATATTGATATATCTATGTTATATGAATCTCTTATATTTACTTCTTATAACGATGTCAAATTAAAATTTGGAATCACTACCCATAAAACGATTCCATGTATATATTCATATATAGATATTGAAATCGATTCAATACGTCTGACCATTAGTCCAAAAAGGATGTGTTTTATTCATTTGATTCCCTATTATGATGTTACTCATCATAATTTCAAGAATCGTGGTACATTAACCATGTGTTATGGCATTTAAATGACTCTATGTTGATTTGTTTACGCTATCGTGGTTGGTTTGTTTGTACGTATTGAAATATTAATCCATAATGGAATTGACGGCATTCGTATCCTTATGATTCTGCTTGATTTATGTGGTTAGACTTAAACGATTAAAGGAAGAGTATTTTATAGTTTTTATGTCTCGACTCCATGTGTATGAGTACGGTGACATTAATTTATAATCTTTTCCGTTCGATTTACCTTGTCATTCATCGTTTTTGTTCACTTGGTTCATACGTTACCCTTCACCCGAGGATTTCATGTCGATCCCGACACATCTCACCAGATGTCACCACGTGGATGGTAAGATCTGGTGGGAGATTAGAGTTTCATTTTTTTTTCAATAAAATGTTCCCTCGTCTATTGCATTCTTTCTCCCAGATATCATTTTCACCAATGGTCCGCAATAGATCATCCGAGAGGTTCGATTGCGTCTCTATGCAAGCTCGACTTGTCTCAGGTACTGATAATTTTGTTATGGTGAGTTGTATCGTTCGAATCCTCCTTAATTTCAAGATTTAATTATGTTCGCCCTATCTATAGCTCGACGTTTTTAATTTGCCTTAGGTATTTTGTTTAAATCTTTTGTTGTTATTCCAATTCTGAATTAGCTTTGGAATTTTTCATTATTGTTAAGAGAAATTTTCGTTTTCCCTTTCGTTCTGCAAAACGATTTGAAATTTCCCTTCTGTTTTATTTCATTCATTGTCAAGCATACTCTTCAAATACACTCGATTTGCTAAAATGGTTCTCTGAGCTTGAATTCCTAGATCAGTTACTACTAACTGATGAGTTGTAGAAGTGATATTTCCTTTTTCTCTCGGCTGCTGGCTTAGCAGGTAATATATTTATCACTTGATGACTTATTTCATTCATTTTTGGTCCTCATTTGTCCTTCGTTTTGGTTATATATAAAATTTTCTCGTTCACTTATCTGTTTGAACATGATTTAAGGTGACGACAATGTTAAGATTGCCATACGTAATTCACTTCTTCTTCTTTTATTCGATTCCCATTAGATTGTTTCCTATGAGGATAATAATGTCTCAACTCTTTCGTTGACTTACGTTGTTCTCCTTGTGGTTGCAGGTACAATCTTTCATTTATCTGATTCCCTTCATCTTGATTTACTAGAAGTGAGACGTTTTCGTTAGGGTTCCTAAAATGAATTAAAATCGTTTTCCTTTTTGGGATTTCAGGTTGGTATATCCATATTTTGCGGTTCTCAGAATTGTGATCTCCTCTTCTTCTAGATTATAAAATCGAATGTAGTGCTCTCAGTTACTTGTGAAATATCTTCTTGGATAAGTTTCACGAATGACCTGTGTATTACTACCAATGTAACTTCAGTATACTAGTTGGTTGGCAGTAATAGTATAGGGATATGGACATTTTGAACTTTTAAATTCCGACACATTTGTTCGGATCTGTTTACATTACTTACATTACTGTAGAATTGTTTAATGGTATACCCTATGTGTATATTATTCTAATTCTATTCAGTCTACTTCTTTCAACTGTATAAATGGCATATATATATATATATATATAATTATTTATAACCATACTTAACCTATTATTTAAATACAATACACTTATTTTCTTCCATTAGTATAAAATTTTCACTGTAGAATAATATCGAGGGCTTTTCGAGTTAATAGTTTCAGTAACTCTAACTCTTATTTTCCTCAAAAATAATTTATATGGAAGTCTGTGATTTTAATTCTGCTTCAAATAAATTTATAAAAGGTAGCTTTATGTGCTTCCAAGCAACATATCAGTCGATATAACTTGGAATTACTATTAATGAGAATAATCTTCTACCTGTTATGGTTTGTTCCAAACATATTTTATGGATATCAATTGTCTATCAATAAGTTATGATGTATACTTAACCCTCAACTGAACTCTTTACAGTTTAAACTTTTATATCCATAAAAGGGTTCAACAACTTGCATGATCCTTTCGCTGCATGCAATAATTCTTATTATCATCTATTTCTGTATTGAAAAAATGTATATACATATTTTATAAATTCTTGTATTATAATGGATTCAGTTAATAGAAACAGAAATATAGAGCATTAGATCTATTGTAAAATTTTCTAATACTTATTTTGATAGAAGGGAATTTCTTTACAAATTTACGTTTCAGTTTACTTGTACTGAATTGTATTCTCCTCTATTTTCCATACAAAATAATTAGATGCTTTATAACTCTGATTTTAGATAAAATACTATACTTTATTTTTGTCACTTACACATTCTTAGTCTTGCATCTACTACCTTAACTCTTCTGTTTAGATACATAACTATATCTGCTCATTTCAGAAGTAGATCAGAGTTACAACTTTAATTATTCATGGGATATTATGTATCTATAGATTTAAACCAATGCTAGGTTTAGAGACTCTGGTTGATATTCCCCATGAGTTCTATTCCTACAACTATACAGGAATTTTGAAGATTTATTTCTTCTATTGAATTCTGTTAAATGTAAGGAATAATCATTCTCAGAAAATTAATTCAAAATAACAACTATAGCATTTATCAATAATATACAACAGACTCTATTTTAACCATTCATAAAATTAATGTACATATCACTTCTTCTGATGACCAGTCCTCCCAACCTTAGAGTTCCTCTGTCTCCAGAACTCACCCCCGAGCTGAGATCCTCTCTTAGAACAGACCAACCTCAATCTGTTCTGGAGTAGCTTATTTAATCTTATGCTCTCCCCAAAGCATGCTTCTAATTCTACGTCCAGAATTCCACAATGCTTTTATTCCTGTTTGCCTAGGCTTCCCTTATTTATGGACTTTAAAGTTTCTTTCTTCTTTTCCAGCTTTTTACCTCTTCCCATCTACTCTCCACATCATTGGGGAAATTTAGATTTTTTCTGAAAAAAAATTTCTTTCAAGGCTTTTTGAAATATTTTTGGGGAAAGTCTTACCATCTTTCCATACCTCATGGATTAGGCAAGTGATCTAAAAAATTGCATTTGGTCATAATGCACAGGAACATTTTATTTATTTTCCATAAATAAATAATTAATTACATCCACACAATAATTATCCATTGGGTTCCACTCCCCTTTGCACTGAAGACTTTCAAATGTCTAACCTGGAAACATAAAACTAGGGGTGTTACACATTCCCCCTCTGAAAACAAACACCATCCTCGGTGTTACAACTAACTACTAGAGTTTATTTTGAAAATAAATATGGATATTTTTCCATCATCTCAGCTTCTCTTTCCCACGTAGCTTCTTCAGCAGTAAAGCTCTTCCACTACACTTTTACTCTGGCTATTGTTCGATTTCTCAATTCAATTTCTTCCTACTTCAATATTTTAAGCGGCTCTGGAAAGAACTCTCCTTCTGGTTCCACCTGTATCGCATTCCAAACAACAATGTGAGAAGAATCATGTACATATCTTTTTAATAACGAAACATGAAACACATCATGAACTTTAACATGGGGTGATAAGGCCAGTTTATAAGCCATTGGTCCCACCCTTTCTAACACCTCAAAAGGCTCACAGTATCTAGGAGCCAATTTTGCACAACTTCCAGCATAAAGTGTACTCTTTTTGGGTTTAATACATAGATACACATGATCACCCACTTTGAACTCTCGATGCGCTCTCTTCTTATCAGCATAACTTTTCTGTCGATCTTGTGTTGTCTTGATGTTTCTCTGTATTTGTTTGACAATACTTTCCATTTCTTGTAGAGTATTTGGCCCAAGTACTAGCTTATCTTCAGGCTGGCTCCAACTTAAAGGAGTACGACATTTCCTTCCATAGAGTGCTTCAAATGGACTCATTTTGATGGAGGATTGATAGCTGTTGTTATAAGAAAATTCGACTAATGTGAGTAGTCCTCCCATTTTGATGGCCTATCCATCACATATATTCTCAACATATCCTCCAAAATCTGATTTGTTCTCTCTGTTTGACCATCCGCCTGAGAGTGATAAGCAGTGCTAAAATACAATTTAGTTCCCATGCCCCCAAAAAGACCTTTCCAGAAAGCTGTTGTGAACTTAGCGTCTCTATCTGAAATAATCATCTTTGGGACTCCTTGTAGCCTTACTATTTCTTTTAGGAACACATTTGCTACTTGGGCTATCCCAAAAGTGGATTTTATAGGTATGAAATGTGCAGCCTTTGTTAAAGTATCTACCACTACCATCACTGAGTCATGCTGATACTTTTTTCTAGGTAACCCAGTTATAAAATCTATAGAAACAATGTCCCATTTCCATTCTGCAATTGGAAAGGGGTTTAAAAGACAAGCTGGATGCTGATGTTCAACTTTGACTAGTTGACATTACATGCATCTAGCTAAATAGTTTGCTACCTCCTTTTTCATTCCTGGCCAAAACAATTTCTTTTTCAAAGATGTTAGCATTTTCTGATATCTAGGATGTCCTGAATATGGTTGTTTATGATATTCATCTAGGATTTCTTTTTTCAAAGAAGCCACATTGGGGATGTAAAATCTGTTTCTATATCAGATCAACCCTTTTTGGTTTTCGGTGTATTCAGCCATTTCTTTTTTCAGCATTTTCACTTGTAGATTCTCATAATTGGGATCTCGATCTCCTACCTTTTTAACTAGTTTTTCTAAGTCAAAAATAGCACTACTCCCCATGTTGCTTATGTTTTGGCAAGCATTTCTTCTCAGAGCATCAACAATTTTATTTTCTTTTCCTTTGATATGTTTTATATGCATATAAAATTCACTCAAAAAGGATAGCCATCTAGCTTGTTTAACATTCAAATCTATTTGAGAAAAAAAATACTTGAGACTGATATGATTTGTCATAAGTGTAATTTTTTTCCCAAGAAGATAGTGTCGCCACATCTTCAAGGCATGAATTACAGCAGCCGATTCCAGATCATATACATTGTAATTCTGTTCATGTTTCTTAAGTTTCCTAGATTCATATGCAATAACATAATTCTCTTGCAGTATGTTACATAGCAATTTGTCACCGTCCCTGCAATTCCCCATCCCGCACAATTGGAGGAGCTCGTTAATCGACACAGTGACGTTGACATAACTTGAAAATACTTTCATGGCATTCCCCTGAACATGTACTTTCATCCCCCTGAAGACATCTCCTGCTGAAAAACCCTAAAAACACCCCTTTTTGCATTGGCGCGAGCAGCCAGTTCAATACCCGCGCCAATGGGGGAAATCCTTCAAAGAGGGCGCGCCAATTGGCGCTTTGTCCCAGAGTCACACTCGCGCCATCCATTTTAAGGAGTGTTTTTTAAAAATAAATGGTGGAAGTTTCGTCCTAACTAATTCCTAAACTGGTATCTATCTTGAGTTGGGAGGTTTGGCTCCAGATCTCCATGTAGGGGGTGGTTTGCCACCTCTCATGGAAGCTTCCTTGAGGATAGGGCCAATCCCATGATTATAGGGATCCCAACTCCCCTTCCTCCATCTATAAAAGCTTGCTCATCTCATTTTCAAGCTAGTCTCCAAGTTCCCAAGAGCCATCAGAGCCTTATGCTGCAAGATCCTTGATTCATTCCCTTAATGCCAAATCCAAGCAAGGAGATCATTGTCGAGACATCCGAAAAGAGAGGTTTGTCCCATCCCTGACAGGCTTTTCGAGACGTGTTCCGCTGGCGACCCTCCGAAGGATAATTCAGTGTCAGAGATATGGTTGTATTCTTCTTTGATTGATTAATGATAAGCGACTATTGGTTATGGTTCCACTCTTGTTGTTGATTATGATGTTGAGTTATGTCTTCTCTGACTGACATATAGTTGCATATACTGGATTTTATGCTTGCGTTTGTTTTTTTTCTGGTGTGTGTAGGTGTCCGATCACATAAATCATGAGGATTGTGATCTGTGGAGCTAAGGAACGGGAGCACTACTTTCTCTACAAGCAACAGCGTTGGATTCCAGGTAAGCCTTCATCGCTAGTTGGTTTATTTGCAATTAGGAACCTGCACTATAGCATGAACGATTGTTGCTAGACCCAGTCTAGGCTAGTAGGGATCGCCTCTGTTCATAGAGGGGATTTACCTCCACAACAAATTGGCGACTCCGCTGCGGACGTCTAGCTTGTTGTTGTTTGTTTTATAAGCTATAGACGGATCCTGAAGTTAGCCAGATAGCCTTCAAAACGATATTGCTCTGCATTAGCGAAGTAGATCAAAGCTGCTTCAGTCAATCTTCGGCTTAGTTTTTAAACTGAAAACTTGGAGTATTGTCTTGTCTTTTCGGTTGTTTCTCAATTCTACTTGTTTGATCGGCTCTTTTGGCTGGCTCTTTTGTGATTTTGGCTTTTGGTTAGATTGATCATCATTGGTCTGCTTGTTGGATTGTCTATTTTTATTTTTCCTTAGTAAAATCGATTGGCGCGCTTTACAGCCTGACAGTCGCACCCATTGGCGCATGTTGCTTGTGTATTACCCACGCCAATTCGTTTCTAGCACTAGTTTCAGCCTCACAGTCGCGCGAATCCTGTGAGGTACTAGGGTTTGCTCTTTTTTGACCTTCCTGAGCTTGATCAGTGTGTTTGGTTTTGTTTTTTCAACTGCTTGAGTGTTCTGGAGCCTTGTTTGACTGGCTGTGACCTTCGTCCATTGGTTGTTTTCCCGTTTCCATTGATTTCACATTCTAGCCCTAGGGCATCTAGGTGCTCTTGTGTGTCGAGCCTCCCTTGGGACTTTTTGTTCTCTATTTGTTCAGTCGAACTTGTGATTGCTTCTGTACATTCGTTTGGTGGTTGTTTATCGTTTTATTGTGTTATTTGAGTGTTTGTTCTCTTCTTCATTCGAATTGCGCTTTGTCTTGTTTTGGGCCTAGATTACATGGTCCATTTGAGTCTTTGGGATTCTTTTGGTTTTGAGGGACTGTTTTGTAAATTTGAGGTCTGATTGTGTGTTTTTCATTGAGTGAATTTGCTCATCTTTGCTCTCTTACTATCGCATCTCAAATTTCTCTTCATTAGTTTTCATTTTGTTTAGTGCACTTTGCTATTAAACATTGAAAATTTAAAAAATATCTTTTGATTTTGATTAGTTAGTGTAAATTAAAATATTTTCGATCTTATTAGTGATTAGTGATTTTGAGAGAAAATTTTTTGGTTTACATTAGCTACATTAGAGACTTTGTTGGTTGTTTTCTGATCATTTTGTTTGTGTGAAAAGCTCTCAACTTTCTCATAATTAGCTTTCATTGAATGAAATGATATACTGTGGCATATAGTGTGCATTTAGGAGATTTTGTGACATCACACTCGCTAGGGCCTGAAAACTGAAACGTAATTGAAGATAAAAATTAAAATTTACTCAATTTACACTAAGGCAACATTGAAACATTAACGCAACATTTAGTGGTCTAGGCTAGAGACGTGTTCCGGCATCTTTAAACCTAGTAGCTGTCGTTCACCTCTTGGATTTAGACAGCACTAGTACAGACTTGTGCTCCCCATACCATCGAGTATATAAAGGGAGACCCCACTAGGTTTCTATCCTTTATCCATAAGAAGCCGAGTCTGCCGCCCTATATTCGTGATACACCGGACACAGCATTCGGGGAGATTGCCTGCATGTACATTAAGTCCTTGGTTGATTTCTCTTTCATTTTTGAAACCAAGGTGTATATTGCAGTTCATGGTTATTTGGTACACCCTTTGCCTAGTATTCCTGAGTAGTCATTTGATCTTTTCTGACTCTTTAAATTTAAAAGGATCACCAAGCGCTTGTCCTTTCATGCTTGCTTCAAAACTGAAAGAGATAGAGTCACCTTTCATCCATTTCTCGACTCTTAAAACATGAAACGGTGAATTTTCTAAGTTTCAATGTGGTAAAATAAATCACCTGCGATCACACACCTTGTTAGATTTTGCTTGTTGGCCATTTGATTGTGTGTCTTGACTCTTTTTTAGCCCGTGTGTGTTGTTCTTGATCTTTTGTCATTGTTGTCATAGTGGCAGAACCTTTTGTTTCGTCTACTAGTAGTCCATATACGGATGATTCATCAGAGGCTTCTCAGTCCTCTATTGAACCCCAGCAGCCCATCATTTCCGAGTTTCCCGACGGGGGACCGGTTCTGTCTGAGCAGCCCTTTCGAGGACCAATTGAGTTCAATTGGCCCTTTTCAAACCCTTGGTTTGGATTGGGAGTAGGGGAATATTTCCCTCCTCTTACGTCGGGTTCGCCTTTCATAGCTACTGTTATTCCTCCTAGTCCTCACCGTCTGTTATGAGATCTAGCGACAGGTTCAAATATGAGTGATTCTGCTAGCGAGGAAATCCCCACGTCTGGTGAAGATTACCAGTTGTTCCCTCGAAGGTTATTTTTGGAAGGAAACCCTAAACCATCTATTATGTCATCACCTAGTCCCTCATTACCAGCTGGGTATAGATCCTTGGGTCAGATTATTGCCGCCACTGCCTCTATGGGGGTATCAGCTCCTTCTACGAGGCCGGTTGTTCCTTCATTAGGGATGTCTCTACAGACACCTGTTACGTCATCCCCTGAGGTTACTTCTGTACCCTCCATGCCCATTGTTTGTGTGGCCGCATCTGCACCCGTTGTTACTACCCAGTCTGTAAGGACCACATCGCTCCCTGAAGACATCTACATAGCATCTGCTATGCCGGAGAACATCTCTCTGGAGGAGTATCGATTCTCTCTCCGAGAATCGAACCCCGAGGTCAGACAGTCCTCTCAAGATCCCAACCACTAGTATTTTTCGCATTATGCACAGGATGGTACACCCGTGTATGTCTTTCCATATCAGTACGATGAGCATGGGAACCCCTTACGTTTACCTGCTCCTGAGGCTCAAATTCATTCTCAGGGTTTACCGTATAAGTAGGCTGGACAGCCTTATAACCCGCAAGGACAACCTTTTCAAGGTCAACCTTCGGGCCAGCCTAGCTATCCTTATGACCCGCAGGGACAGCCCATATAGGGCTACCCTCCGGGCCAGCAAGGGCCATTATACGGTACGCAAGGATAGTATTACAACCCTTTCGGTCAACTCGTCCAGCCTCTCCCTGGAGTCCCACCTGGGCAACCTGAAGGACTCACAGGCCAACCGGGGTACCAACCGGGACCGGTATATGGTCCTGGGGGGCAGGTCCAACCTTCTAAACCTTTGCAACCACAGTATCCTCTTGGTCCCAACGTTGCACATCAGCCAGGACCATCTTATGGTCCTCTTGCGGGTCAAACCGGTTATCAGCAACCACCTGGCTCCATTCCACTACCAGGCCAACCGGCCCATCCGACATAACCTAGTATCCCGCCACCAGGCCAACCGGTGAATCCGGCACAACCTGGTGTCCCTCCACCAGGCCAACTGGCCCATCTGGCACAACCTGGTGCTGCTCAACATCCAGGACAACTTGCACAACCGGTACAGCCTGTTTATCTGGGTCAACCTGTTCAACCAGGGCAGCCCACTCAGCCAGGTCAGCCTGTTCAGACAAGCCAGGCTGGACATCCTGTCAACCCTGCCCAACAGCCGACTTATTCAATCCCGCGGAAAAATGAACCTCTGGACCCTAATTATCAGGCTCAGCAGGGTCCCACCTATCAGCAGCCCACTCGACCTCAAGGCGGTTATTATTCTCATGGTCAGTATCGACCGAATTATAGCCAGCCCCAAGGTTTTAAGTATTACTCTCAACAACCCGGCTACACCTATGCTCAGCAGCCAAATCTACATCCTGCTCACACGGGGCTGACTTACAATCAGGGTCCATACTCTGGTTATCAAGCCCCGTACGCTGGTTACCAGCAACCGAATCAAGCTGGATATATGACCTATACCCCCTATAGTCAAAATCCTACGGGACAAAACCCCTGGGGGTAAGGATATTCTCAACCAGCGTGGAGTACAGGTACTGGTCCTTATCAAGGGCGAAGCATGTCGTCTAATCTGCCATTGTCATTCCTGGCTACCTTGGAATTACCGGACGTTTCGAAATTAACCAATGATCCGATTCTGCACAATCGTTATTGGCCTCCGGTTCCTACCAAGGTACCCGGTGATTACCCCAAGTTTTAGGGTAAAGCTGGGGAGGACCCCCAAGCTCATGTGATGACTTACCATCTTTGGTGTTCGTCCAACTCTTGGGTGGATGATTCAATTCGTCTACGCCTCTTCCAGTGCACTTTGACTGGCGCTGCCGCTAAGTGGTATATTGAATTATCCCGCGGCATATTTCAAGATTTCAATACGTTAGCCATGGCTTTTCTGACTCACTTTCAGTTACCGGTTCGCTACGAAGTAGGGACGTACCTTCTGACTTCTTTGAAGCAGGACAAAGCCACCCACATTTCTGATCACATTCATGAGTGGCGACGTCATCGTAGACTGATCAAGTTCCATATACCTGATCATATACTAACTCATTGGTTCACCACCTCCTTCGTTAACAAAATCGCCCAAGATATTGCTATGGGAGCGTGTGTGACTGAAGAACAAGCCATAGCACATGCCCAATATCTGGATCTAGTATACTCTCAGTCCGGCACACTTTATGATATTTTTCCTGATGCTCCACGGTCTGGAAACTCTAAAGCTCCACCTACCTCGACGGTGGATGGCGTTATTGGTTTCGTGTCTCAGAATTCGAAGAAATATTCGAATGGGAAGCAGAAGTCCAACTCATCCAATAATTCTTCTCCTCCCACCCCTCCCAATTCTAGAAAAACTACGGAGGTTAACGCCATTCAAGCTAATCCTACGGAGAAAGCCTCCAAAGGGAAAAAGAAGGGCAAAGGTAAATCCAAATCCGACGCCCCAAAGCCAGAGTCCAAACCTCGTACTGAGGACGGTTCCCAACGTAAACCGAAGTACCCCTGCCTCATTTGTGAAGGAGATCATTATACCAAGGATTTTCCATGACGATCTCAGGTTAGTCAACTTCTAAAAGGCTCCAAAGGGACTCTGGAAGTTCTTAAAGAACCGTTCCCGTCTTAGCAGACCCAGATGGTTGAACAACCTTCACCATCTGCACCATTTGGGTCCCAGGTATTTATGATAAATGGTGCTGCACCTATCTCTATTGCTACGCGTTCAAAGGACTACAACGAATCACGTCAGGCAGTTGGGAAGGCAGCTTTGGACGGTCCACCTCTTCCACCTGTCTCCGGTTCATTGGAGATTGAGAAGCCTACTGCCGAACCTGTTGTGAAGCCACCTTCTAAAGGTGTTCTAAGAATATCTTTCTATAATCCGAATGCCTGTGCTGCTTAGCACTACAGTATTGTTGAGGATTTGGCATAGGCGCCTTCTGCCATGTCTGCATTGGAAGTTCTTCAAAGTTGCCCGCCACAACGGAAAGCTTTGTTGTCTGCAATCGGTGGGATCAATCCCATTTATTCTAATCTTCTCACCTTTGACTTAGAGAACTTTACCCCTTGACTTCCACATCAGATCACTCTTGTTATTCAAGTCAGGATCAACGGTCTTAACATCCATAGGGTCGTTGTGGATAAAGTTGCTTCTACTTGTGTCATGTCATCCGCTTGCTGGAAGGCCATTGGTTCTCCGGCCCTTTCATCATCTCCTAATGCCCTAGAGGAATTTGATGGTTGGGAATCGAAACCCCTGGGTGTTCTCGAGAGTTTAGCGATTACCTTACAGGGGAAGACAGTCAACGTAGAAGTAGAAGTAGTTGATGCCAAGCTTAACTACAATATACTTCTCGGCCACAGTTGGAATCACACCATGTTATGCGTGCCGTCCACCCTCTTTCTACTTATTAAGTTCCCTCATGAGGGAAAAATCGTTATTGTGGATCAATTTTCTTTCTTCACCTCCACCTCCGAGAACAACGTTCCGTGAGTGGATCAGACCCCAAATCACCCTGAAAGTGTAGGACCCGGTCTCTTCAAGGACCCCGTCCTCATGGGAATTTTTCCCTCACCACCACCACACACCGCTCAAGTTAACATGATCTCTAGGTTTGACGACCCATTGCTCATCCCTTCACCTGAGCAGGTGGCTGAGTTTGGAGAATCGATGCCCTTAACTCCAGTAGAGATCAACTACTATGAAATCTTCGCCGCATCTGATCCTCCCCCTCCTCAGCATGCTCCTTTGAGCATGGCTTTAGACATCTATTCTCAATCCCTCTGGCTCGGTGAGGCCGACTTGCCTGATCCTCTTAAAGAGATTTTCCCTTCTAATGAAGCCATTGTTGAAACAATGTCTCTTGAGGAGCTGCCTTGGAGCGATGGGCATCATCTTTCCTTATTCATGCCTAGCTTGGGGGCAATGTCATATTGTCTAGAGTTTTACTGCATCTCAGGTTCCCACTCCACCTCTCTAGATGCCCATATTGACACATGAGGTGCTTTGAGAGGGAAACCTGAGCAACATCACTCAAACCATTCCAATCAACATCTCCGTTAAATCGGGGATAGTTGAGAACATACACGTGGGAGTGACTTGTTCTCCTGATGAGATATGAGTTTATACTGATCTTTTTCGAGAATTCAGAGACGTGTTCGCCTGGTCCTATGAGGAAATGCCCGGGATTGATCCCACCATAGTAGTGCACGAGATTCCTACCTATCCTTGTGCGAAACCCATGTGCCAACGCCTACACTCAGTGCATCCTCGCAAAGTTGCTGCTATTAAAGCATAAGTTGAAAAAATTCTGAACGCGGGCTTCATTTACCCAATTCCCCCCACAGAATGGGTCTCCAACATTGTCTGTGTAGATAAGAAACAGGGTACTATCAGAGTTTGTGTTGATTACCGAGATATTAATCGGGCCTATCCAAAGGACAACTACCCCACTCCTTTCATTGATAAAATCGTTCACAAATGTGCTGGAAGTGAGATTTATTCCCCGATGGACGGTTTTTCCGGGTAGAATCAGATAAATATTCTACCCGTTGATCAACACAAGACTTCATTCATCTGTCTGTGGGGTACTTTTGCTTATAAAAAGCTCCCGTTCGGCTTGAAGAACGCTGGAGCTACTTTCCAGCGTGCTATGTCTTATGCGTTCAATGACATACGCCATATCATTCAGCCTTATCTGGATGATTTTCCAGCTCATTCAGCTCGGCGAGAGGACCACCCAGAACACCTCCGCTAGATTTTCCTTCGCTGTTGACGCTATAATATCCGACTCAATCCTCATAAGTGTGTCTTTTGCATGGATTCTGGCCGTCTTTTGGGGTTCATAGTCTCCAAGGACAGGATTCGCCATGACCCTCTAAAGGTTGAGGCCATTTTCAATCTCCCATCACCCTCTTCATTATATCAATTGCAGAGTCTACAGGGAAAAGCTAACTTCCTACGATGCTTTATACCGAACTACACGAAAGTGGCCAAAGGATTCACGTGTCTTTTAAAGCAAAACGTTCCCTTTCATTTGGACGACATTGCTCAACAATCCTTTGAGAAGCTTAAGACATTACTTGTTAATGCTCCGTTGCTTCGGCCTCCAAACTATCACCGTGATTTCACTCTATACTTGGCCACCGCGTTTAGCACCATAGCTATGGTTTTGGTGCAGGATGACGACGATGGCAACTAACACATTGTTTACCATCTATCATGGAATCTTCTCAACACAGAAACGCATTACGCTCACGTCGAGAAGCTAGCTTTAGCAGCTGTACAAGCTGTGCAACGTTTCCACCACTAGATCCTGCTGCGTACCGTTACCGTGGTTTCGGATTGCAACCCCATGACGTATATTCTTTCTCGACAATTACTGGGGGGGAAATACTCCTAATGGATCGTTATCCTTTAGGAGTTCAACCTAGAGTTTACTACTACTAAGTCGACCAAATCATTGGTTTTCGCGGATCTTATTTTCTCCCTCCCGATAGACTCCCCCCCATCTCATTCTGAAGAACATATACCAGACGAAACCATCTTCCTTATCAGCACCCATGACCCATGGTATGGTGATATTATTGTGTATCTTCAGATGTCATCCTTTCGCTCTGAGTTGACCAAAGATGTCCGACGTCAGATTCGGCATCAGTCTCAACCCTACCGCATTGTAGGAGATACATTATACCGGGTTGGAGTAGATTCGGTGCTTCGTTAATGTTTGACTCTGGAAGAGGCCGAAAGACTCTTAAATGACTGTCACAGTGGCGCCTGTGGCGGTCACATGTCTGGATATGCCACCGCCCAGAAGATTCTGCATGCGGATTACTTCTGGACGTCAATCTTTAAAGACTGTATTGTTGCAGTCTGCAAATGTCACGCGTGCCAGGTTTTTCAGCACAAGATGCGCGCACCACCCCTCCCTCTGCATCCTTTCATTACCATCGGCCCTTTCGAAAAATAGGGCATAGATTCTATGACGTGTAACCCTCATTCAGCCGGGGGGCATGCGTATATAATCGTTGCTGTCGACTACTTTACTAAGTGGGCCAAAGTGATGACTACACTAGCTGCCGACAGTAAGATAGCTGCCCAATTTATCTTCAACCATATTATTGCACATTTCGGGGTCCCTCAGGCCATTTTTACCGATCATGATACTCACTTTCGAGATTACATGATGGCTGAGCTGACATCAAGGTTGGTCTTATGACACGATAGCTCAACGCCATATTACCCCTAGGCAAATAGCCAGGTTGAGGCTGTGAACAAGGTTTTGGTCAAAATGCTTCAACGAATAGTTGGAATTCATAAGTCCAATTGGCACCTCCAATTGTTCTCATCTCTATGGGCATACCAGACATCAGCAAAGAGTACAACTGGATTCACACCATTCCAATTGGTGTATGGTCTGGAAGCAACTCTTCCGGTTGAGTGGGAAATTCCTTCCTTAAAGCTAACTGTGGAACTTTTGCCCGATACTTCTCCTGAAGAGGAGCGTCTCTTGTATTTGGAACGTTTGGATGAAACCCACCGCTTGGTTGCTTTAGTCATTGAAGCACAGAAAAAGAGGGTCAAAGCACACTTTGATCAATCTGTCTCTCCACGTTCCTTTTTCGAAGGGGATCTTGTCCTCCTATACGACCAAGCGCACGACAAACTCGGGGCAGGAAAGCTCCAACCCATGTGGTATGGGCCCTATATAGTAAAAAGAGTATTGAAGAATGGGGCTTATGAGCTCATTGATTATGAAGGAGTTTCGTTGGTGCAGCCTAGAAATGGGCTGTACCTTAAGAAATACTACACTTGAAGTTATTTTTAGTGTGGTGTGTGTAAATAGGTGTGTATATTCATTTGTGTGCATGTGTGGTGTGGTGTGTGATGTAAGCGCCTTCCTGCTGATCGAGTCTTCCTGATTGTGCAGATGTCCATTACTCCGTTTGTGGGTTTCGCGGATGGTGCCTCCTGCAGTACCAGGAATATGTCTTCGGAAGCCTGGGTAATCTATGATCCTGCTGGTGAGTTGGCTAACCTGCAAGGTGTGTGTCTGGGTCCTACTACAAATAATATCATGGAATATAGTGCTGTATTGGAATTATTAACCGAGGCTGTGGACCTCGACATTCATGAATTACTTGTGTATCTAGACTCACAACTTGTAGTATTACAGCTTAACGGGCATTATTCAGTAAGAAATCCATCCATTTTACGTTTGTATTTGCGTATTCATCTGCTGGAGAGAAATTTTGACTATATTACATATCAACACATACTTAGACATATGAATACATTAACAGATGCAGTAGCTAATTTGGTTTTAGATAGACATTTGTGCAATTTATAAAACATCATCACATGTGAGACGATCCATCCAGAAATAGGTATGTATATATATATATATATATATATATATATAGCTATGTGTGTGTGTGTGTGTGTTGAAATGTTTACATAGTGTGCATCACATAAAATCAAAAATATACATGTTCGTCTTAATACAGCCGGAGACAACATGTCTCTCAAAAAATATATGCATGAAAGAATCCCTAGGTGTCTAATCCGCATGGTGCTCATGGTAACATGATACCACGCGGACTAAGCGTCTCAACAGTCAGTCGAGGCGACTAGGCACTCCCACCGTATGTCTCTGATACGCCATCGGGACATCTGCCAGCTGGGCACAATCTATAATCCCTCGGGCAATCCCCTCAAGGTTCTAGATTAACTCTCCCCCCTCGGCACCCTCTGCCTGAGGGTCAGCTGCGGGCTTAGTTCTCCGTGCAATGGGAGACATACCGGCAGGTCTCTCTGGGCCGACATCTGCATACATATAAAACTGGTTTTAGAACAGACATGTATTACCAAAAAAAATCGTAAGACATAAAAAATAAAAAAGAGAGGTCATACCCAACTCCTCGTCCTAGTCATCCCCCTCCGGAAGTGGGAGATCTAGGTCTCCAATGAAATCAGTCCCGGCATAGGGCCAATCCTCGACCACGATTAACTGACACCGTAACCATCCAAAAACTCTGCCCTCCAGGACATCTGTTGGCCTCCTCCTGACCTGGGCATAAGTGCTGCCCAGTGAGCCATCCTTGGCTCTCTTGGTATCGGCTCAGCAATTATGGCCCCTTCTCCCTAAAATATAGGTAGCCATTCCAGGATGAACGATACCAAAATGGAACCGTAGCCAAACTGCTTCAGTTTGACTTGATTTCACTTTGTGAGTTGCCTCTTGATATTTGTGGTCACTGCAGTAGCTCAATCAAACAGTGTTGGACTCATACACTCAGTGGCTAATAGGAATTGGGCCTTGGTTTCCTCGTGTGGAGCTTGTGATCCCGCAGCTCGTGTGATGGTGTGTAGCACTACTCTCAGTGCTAGATCCTGGACAGTGTGGATGTCCACTTTCCCGCTTCCTGATCCAGTTTGTGCCCCTGGGCACACCCTCGCCATTACCTACTCCATCTTTTCCCCAGATGGTCTGCTGCCTGTCAGGATGGGCACCGGACCTCTGCGCGACAGTTCGGTTATGAAATATACGTCAGAAACCTCCAGTTCCAGTACTTGGTCCCGAAGTTTGAAAACTTCTTCATTTTCGTCCCATATACTGACCAAGTATTGTAGTAGCTCTGGATGAGCTCATAAGTAGGGTGTGAGGAAGAATTTCTTAAGTCCACAGTTCTTAAGGGCAGTCATGTAGGCCTCATTCTCCATAGCCATTTCATCCTCCTCTCCATGTTCCCTTTCCTTCCATTCGATAACCATTTTTGCCTTTATATCTGCATCAACACAATAAAAAATACATTGTTAGACCTCTAGAACATTTTAAAATCCACATATATAGCTCACATTTTCAAAATTTTGAGCGAAAAATTGCATTGTGCCATTGCCGCGACCTCTTTGTGAAGAAATGTCCATTGGCGCCGGTCCATGCCCGATACCTGCGCCTGCGCCAATGGAGCAAGCCCTAAAAATTCAAAATGGTTCGCCAAGAAGTCTAATACATAATAAAACCATATAAAAAATGGATTGAAATGGAGCTTAGGGAAACGCCTATTACCTGGAACAAACAGGGAACTGAATGGTAGCTGGGATCAGTCGTATTCGCCGTCAGAAGTTTTCACACAAAATGGACCACTGTTGCTCTCCAATGAGGTAAATAGTAAAAGTAATTTTGTTTTTACCATTTCAGACTTATTTATAACTTTTTGAATTCTAATTAGGTTTTAAAAGTCATTTTTTTTATTATTTCGATATATTTTTTCGAAAATGGATTTTACACTTGCCTTTCTGTGCAGAAACAGGTCTTTATGTGACTTAAACAGTGACACGAGTTGTATTTTATACTTTTTCGGACTTGGTAAATACACGAAAAAGTCATTTTGGAGTCATCTTTCAGCTCTTTTCTGACTCTCTAAACATGAAAAGATTTCCGAGTTCCTTGTCGTTTCGATCTTGTTAAAGTGGACATGAAACGACATCTACCCAGTATACGTTTACCCCTTTTTCAGGATGGGATATATTATTTACGAAAAAGGAATACCCTAGCCTATTGCGACTAGGAGGTTTTCTCAGACATAGTTTTCTACCTTTTCGGATCTGAGGAACTATTTACGAAAAGGGACCTTTGGAGTTTACTTTTTCGTTGTCTTTTCAGACTCTCTAAACATGAAAAGACGTCGAGTTCTTCCTTGATCAGACTCGTTAAACCCTGATGACATCGGATTCAGTCGCAATGAAGTTAATCGAGTCGCTCCTTCCTAGGGCTCGTTAAATGTACTAGGGTGGGCTTATACAGCAAGCATATGGTATCCTCTTCAAGCTTGTGTAAAAATAAAGAGGTACTCGCTAGAAATGGTGAGGGAAAATGGAACCACAATCATTGTCATGTCGGTAGTATGTCGCTCTTGAACATGGCACTTGCCTGCATTCGTGTCGGGTTGGGGACATCTCATCTCATTTTCCACTTGCCTCCGTGGGTTTGGGTGATCATTTTGACCTCTCATCTGCTCTTTGCCTTATCGCCATGACCTCTAATCCGTTGATGTCAAATAATTCCAAACTCACTGTCGTGCCACCATGTGTTCAAGAGAAGTTGACCTCTGCAAGTTTCAACCTTCCTCTGATTCTCATCCGATCCCTATTCACAAAGACATTATGTTCCTCTATCTCGCGTCGATGATGTGGGAAACACTATGGCCCACCTTCGATCAAGGTCACTTCCTGTCGACTTCAACTCATTATCTAGGAAGCATGTCCAGAGACTCCCTCCTGGTACCTTGGAGCTTGCATGCCTCAATGGCAGGTTCTTCGCATTCAACGTGAGGTTTTCATCATTGGCCTCCGATTGAGTGATTCTGCGGGTGTTCGACGTTAGCTCATTCTTCACATGCCGTAAATTGTACCTGTAGTACCTTGAGGACCATTGGCATTAATGGTGGTACCTCTCGTGTCTGTTAACAGCTTTCATCATTGGATGGTAATTAGACGATGTTCTTGCATGTTTGACTTCAGCTCACATATTCTCATGCTTGAACTTGTACTTTTTTCGGGTCTAGATGGAGTGCAAGACCCTGGATTCTGCTTGTTATAATCCAGGCTGAAATTTTGTGGATTATTATGATTAGTTACATGACTCGTTGATTGGATGGCTGCGACCATAGCTGAGTCTATTTACCGATCCTCACTGGATGGCTGCGTCCATGGCTCGAATCTGGATTATTACATACTCTTTTATGGATGGTTGTGCCCATACCATGTATATATCATGTATTTGAGATATCAGTTGTACTTCTCTACGTAGGTTTTCCGACGGCGGTGTTTTCAGTTGGACACGTTCTCGTAAAGCATTTCACCCCTCTCTCTCTCTCGGGCCTCATGCTTTAGGGGGCATCTATTACACAACAATTTTTCACCGTCCCTGCAATTCCCCATCCTGCACAATTGGAGGGCTGATTCCGTGACCTGTGAGCAGTGACATAACTTGAAAACACTTTCATGGCATTCCCCTAAACATGTAATTTCATTTCCCTGAAGACAACTCCTTGTGAAAAACCCTAAAAACACCCCTTTTTGCATTGGCGTGGGTAGCTAGTTCATTACCCACGCCAATGGGGGAAATCCTTCAAAGAGGGCGTGCCAATTGTTGCTCTGTCCAGAGTCGCACTCGTGCCAGCCATTTTAAGGAGTGTTTTTTAAAAATAAATGGCGGAAGTTTCGTCCTAACTGATCCAGAAACTGGTATCTAATTTGAGTTGGGAGGTTTGGCTCTGGATCTCCATGTAGAGGAAGTGGTTTGCCACATCTCATGGAAGCTTCCTTGAGGATAGGGCCAATCCCATGATTATAGGGATCCCAACTCCCCTTCCTAAATATATAAAATCTTGCTCATCTCAGTTTCAAGCTAGTCTCCAAGTTCCCAAGAGCCATTAGAGCCTTATGCTGCAAAAGCCTTGATTCATTCCCTTAAGGCCAAATCCAAGCAAGGAGATCATTTTTGAGACATCCGAAGAGAGAGGTTTGTCCCATCCCTGATAGGCTTTTTCGAGACGTCTTCCGCTGGCAACCCTCCGAAGGAGAATTCAGCGTTAAAGCTATGGTTGTATTCTTCTTTGATTGATTAATGATAAGCGACTATTGGTTATGGTTCCACTCTCGTTGTTGATTATGATGTTGAGTTATGTCTTTTCTAACTAACATATAGTTGCATCTACTGGATTTTATGCTTGTGTTTGTTTTGTTTCTAGCGTGTGCAGGTGTCCGATCACGGAAATCGTGAGTATTGTGATCTACTGGAGCTAAGGAACGGGAGCGCTACTTTCTACACAAGTGACAGTGTTGGATTCCAGGTAAGCCTTCATCGCTAGTTGGTTTATTTGTAATTAGGAACCTGCACTATAGAATGAACGATTGTTGCTAGACCCGGTCTAGGCTAGTAGGGATCGCCTCTGTCCGCAGAGGGGATTTACATCCACAACACTGTAGAACTCCTCCCAACCCTTCTCTACATGAATCCATACACATGACAAACTCTTTGTCAGGATCTACAATCTTCAATATAGATGTTGTGGAAAGTTTTAATTTTAGTTGTTCAAAGATGTTTTGGAATTTTTCGATCCACTCAAATTTGGTGACTTTTGTCTATAGTGAAGTTATGGGATATGATATTGCAGAAAATATTTCTACAAAAATTCGATAATAACCTGCAATCCCCATAAATGACCTTACTGTTGATACATCAGTAGGCACAGGCCACTCTCTTATGGATTTTATCTTTTCGGGATCCACAGCCAATCCTTGTTTAGAAATAATATGGCCCAGATATTGAATTTTATCCTTATAAAATTCACATTTGCTAAACTTGGCATACAACTGATTTTCCTTAAGAGTCTATAACACAATTCTAAGGTGTTCCTTATGTTCTACCTCACTCTTTTAATAGACTAGAATATCATTTATGAACACTAGTAAAAATTTATCTAAGTACTTGTTCAAAATGCTATTCATTAAGCACATAAAAATGGCGGGGGCATTTGTCAAACCAAAAGGTAGGACTACAAATTCATAGTGACCATACCTAGTTCGAAAAGTTGTTTTACTGATATCTTCCTCCTTAATTCTGAGTTGGTGATAACCAGTCCTCAAATCAATCTTAGAAAATGCAGAAGCCCCTCTCACCTGATCAAAAAGGTCATATATTCTGGGCAATGGGTACCTGTTTTTTATTCTCAACTTATTCAGTCGACGGTAATAAATGCACATTTTTAAGGTTCCATCCTTCTTTTTCACGAATAGCACCGGTGCTCCCCAAGGAGATACACTCGGTTTGATGTAACCTTTATCTATCAATTCTTGTAATTGCATTTTTAATGCCATGAGTTTAGGGGGGCTCATTTAGTAAGGGGCTCTAGAAATATGTGTTGCTCGTGGCACCAAATCGATTGAAAAATCAATTTCCCTTTAGGGGGGAAGATGAGGAATCTCATCTGGAAAAACTTCCTTAAACTCTCTTACCACTAGTAAAGTGTCTAGGAGGTTTTCTTCAGGTTGTTGTCCTAATTCTTCAACATGTACATCATATACTTGATGTCCTTTTCTAGTTGTTCTTTTTAATTGCAGAGATGATATTTGTCTTACAGAGATTGGTTTTGGTTTTCCTTTGAGTATAAATGGTCTCCCTTCCTCATCTATGCAATGTAGAGTTTTATCTCAACAATTCATCATAGCGTTTCTTTTTTCTAACCAGTCCATTCCTATCAACAAATCATATGACCCTAAGGGAAGAATGTTTAAATTTACTTCTATCTGAAAATCATTTAATTTAATTACTGTTTGAGGTAACTTATGAGTTACTTTTCGTTTGGTGCCATTGGCTAATTGGACCAACCAAGACTGTTGAAATTTTTCAGTTTTGAGATTGCATTTCTCTACAACTTGTGGACTAATGTAACTCAAAGAAGCACCCGGATCAATTAAAACTGTAACAGATTGGTCAGAAATTTTACCTTCCATCTCGACCATAGTAGCCTGGTGTTCTGCTTATCAGTTCTCCAAGGCTGCACTGATAGTGGGTATGTTCCTTGCTATATCATTCATTGTGGTAGCTTCTCTATCTCTCAGAATCATCTACATATTTCTGTGTAGACAGTCCCTCAACAAATGAGGTTCTCTGCAACCCCAACATTTCAAAGGATCTCGCATTTTAACTGTTCCTTCCTTCTTACTATCCCCATCTATTTGTTTTGAACCAACTTGGGACTGAGTAGTTTGAATTTCCTTTGGTTTGTTAAATTTCTTCCGCTGATGATCCCTACCAAAGTTATTCAAGTAAGCTGGTTTCTGTTTCTTTCCTTTGAATTCACCCTTGTTTATCCAGCGTTTCCCATGTTCACTCTTTCCTTTAAACTGCTGGTAGCATAATCTAACTTTCTTCACCACTTCTTTCATGGTTTTTGGAATGTCGAACTCTATTTTCTCCTTGTACACAATAGGTAAACAGTTTAAAAACCTTTGTACCTTTGCTTTCTCTTCACGAATATACGGGACATACCTTAACATATTTGTAAAATTGGTGAAAAACTCATCTATGGTGAGATGTCCCAATCTGAGTTCGTGAAATTCCTTTTCTTTATGATCATAATAACGTTCATTCAAATAACGGTTTTTAAACTTGGCTTGGAAATCTTCCCAAGTCACTATTTTTTCATCAATGGCGTGAACCATTTTTGTCTCCTCCCACCACAAGGTAGCCTTACCTTGCAACTAGTAGATAGCTAATCTGGCCTTCAGATTGCTTTCATATTCATAGACCTGAAAATACTCAATCATATTCAACAACCATGCCTCAGCATCTTCCTCCTCTCCATCATAGGAGGGAGGTTTAATTTTTCGGAATTCCCCCTGTAATTCCTTCTTCTGTTTAGACTAATGTCTAGTAGTGTCATCTTCCTCAGAATCATATGAGAACTTGCCTTTTCTCCTCTTTCCAAAAGCTTCACCTTCTTGGCTGTTCCGCGAAATCAGTTCTCTTATCAGCTTTTCTTGCTCCTCACTGGCTAATGATAGCTTGTCATTCTGACTTCTTAGCTCGACCATATCCCATTACAACCTATGCAACATAGCCATCAAATGAGCATTGGGATCTGGTGTGTTATCTCCATCACCCAGATCAACATAAATTTCATCTCCTTCAGCCATTGACTTTTCAGTTTCAGTACCTTTGTACACTAAACAAAACAACATCAGTAACAATTTTTTTTTTTTAAATATAATTTATACAATGAGCACAACAACAACCCAGTTTTTTTTTAACATGGGCTCTGATACCATTTGTAACACCTCTCCTCAAACACCACTCAATTTTTTTTTTCTAAGTTATATCACCAGTTTTGAAATTAAACTTTCAATAAAGAAGGGTGACTCTTCGTATTCCACCTGACCTTTGGGTAAGGATAGTATCAATACTTAAACACCATACTAATCTTCCAATTTCCAAGTACAAATTTCAATTTACTTTCTTTACTACATTTTTTTTTCTTACTATGGAGTAATGATCCCATGGCAAATTCACCATTGGATTAACAATTATTCAACGACATCTATCTCACCATGAATTACGCTTATATTTATACTTATATTTTATTACTCACAGAATATATTGTATTCAATTACTATTATTTTGTTCTAATTTCATTCCCATAGTTGTATATATACCACCATTTTGATATATCTATGTTATATGAATCTCTTATATTTACTTCTTATAATGATGTGAAATTAAAATTTGGAATCACCACCCATAAAACGATTCCATGTATATATTCATATATAGATATTGAAATCAATTCAATACGTTTGACCATTAGTCCAAAAATTATGTGTTTTATTCATTTGATTCCCTATTATTATGTTACTCATCATAATTACAAGAATCATGGTACATTCACCATGTGTTATGGCATTTAAATGACTCTACGTTGATTTTTTTACGCTATCATGGTTGGTTTGTTTGTACGTATTGAAGTATTGATCTATAATGGAATTGATGGCATTCATATCCTTACGATCCTGCTTCATTTATGTGGTCAGACTTAAACGATTGTAGGAAGAGTATTTTATAGTTTTTATGTTCCGAATCCATGTGTATGAGTACGGTGACATTAATTTATAATCTTTTCCGTTCGATTTACCTTGTCATTCATCATTTTTGTTCACTTGGTTCATACGTTACCCTTCACTCAAGGATTTCATCTCGATCCCAAAGCATCTCACCAGATGTCTCCATGTGGATGGTAAGATCTGGTGGGAGATTAGGGTTTCATTTTTTTTTCAATAAAATGTTCCCTCCTCTATTGCATTCTTTCTTCCAGATATCATTTTCACCAATGTTCTACAACAGATCATCCGAGAGGTTCAATTGCGTCTCTATGCAAGCTCGAATTTTCTCAGGTACTGATAATTTTGTTATGGCAAGTTGTATCGTTCGACTCCTCCTTAATTTCGAGATTTAATTATGTTTGCCCTATCTATAGCTCGATGTTTTTAATTTTCCTCAGGCATTTTGTTTAAATTTTTCGTTGTTATTCTAATTCTGAATTAGCTTTGGAATTTTTCATTATTGTTAAGAGAAATTTTGGTTTGCCCTTTCATTCTGAAAAATGATTTGAAATTTCCCTTCTATTTTATTTCCTTCATTGTCAAGGATACTCTTCAAATACACTCGATTTGCTAAAATGGCTCTCTGAGATTGAATTCCCAGATCAGTTACTACTGACTGGCGAGTTGTAGAAGTGATATTTTCTTTTTCTCTCGACTACTAGCTTAGCAAGTAATATATTTATCATTTGATGACTTATTTAATTCGTTTTTGGTCCTCATTTGTCCTTCATTTTGGTTATATATAAACTTTTCTCGTTCGCTTATCTGTTTGAACATGATTTAAGGTGACGACAATGTTAAGATTGCCATAGGTAATTCACTTCTCTTTTTTTTTTTGATTCCCGTTAGATTGTTTCCTGTGAGGATAATTATGTCTCAAATATTTCATTAACTTACGTTGTTCTCCTTGTGGTTTCAGGTACGATATTTCATTTATCCAATTCCCTTCATCTTGCTTCACTGGAAGTAAGACGTTTTCGTTAGGGTTCCTGAAACAAATTAAAATCGTTCTCCTTTTTGTGATTTCAGGTTGGTATATCCATATTTTTCTGTTCTTAGAATTGTGATCTCCTCTTCTTCTATATTATAAAATCGAATGTAGTGCTTGTGATTACTTGTCAAATATCTTCTTGACAGCAACAAAATTGAATTTGGGCCCCCTAAGGAGAGCTAGCCTCTAATGTCGTAGCTTTGTCAGCATTTTTTTTCTTCGAATTAACTCGGTAGGTGCCACGTAGTCTCCCTCTGTTTCTCTTTGATTTTATTCATCAAATTTAGAGAAATTGATAAATAAACACATTCAATAAACCTTTCAAAATTTATGTCTTCCCGAACTTTAATATTCTCGCCGGCCCTTATACTAAGGTCGTCACCCTTCAATATTTTATAGCAATACATCGATGCTTTTTAACTAAATACCCTCAGGCCTCGAGCCCACCATACGATGTAGATTTAACATTTTTTAAGATCCATACCTTGGCTTATCTGTTGTGCGCATTTACGTGCGATCATCGTTCGATGGCCCGTCCCTAGATCGGATGGTGTGTATCAATATCACACTGAGTCTTCGGTAGAAGGTTAACGCACGATGGAGGCGGTTTTTGCGGTCTCACCCTATGCCACGTGTCAGCCACTCTATGGAATCGCTTCGATTTCATGAATACCACTCATCCCGCAAAGGTGGTGTGATCAAAACCGCTTCCAACCTTTGAACAATGATTGACCATGGGTTAAGTTGGGGTTATGCTATCCCTTCAATTCACTTTGGTTCACAAACTCATGGTCTAACCTCAGGATAGGAACTCTCATTTAACGACAAAACAAGTCTAATTCCTTTATACATGGTTTCTCTCGCTACGACCAAGGTCCACAGTTCTATGGGCAACTAACTCCTCCAGGTTATGTGCTTCAAGACTGGTACTCTACAACATCTACGTTGATGGGTGAATACATCATTCCGGCCTCTTATTTAATTTATTCCGACAGTTCAAGGGAAACCCCACAATAAACCATAGACAGGGATTTGGCAGAGATTTACACATCAATTCTCTTCATTGAATTAACCATAGGACGGAGGATTCAATATGCTCCGGACCAACAATTCACACAGAGATTAATTCAACCATACAAAGATAGTCAATAAACGCTGGCTTTTATTCAACTAAGCAAAAGCTTAACACACAACTTTACTGTGAAAATATCCTCCCCTTCAATGCATCCAGGGAATACATTTATACATCAACATATGTCTCTTCGGTTCCTCTGTGAGGACCGTTATTGGTAAATCAAGAGCCTAATTACAATTTATTCAAATAAATGAAACATGACAGATGGACTGAACCTAAACTATTCGACTTCTACTAATTCTAATTGATCTAAATGCAACATGCAGCTAAGGTATTGACACCTAGTTGTTACAAACACGAATGATTTTGAACCCTCCTAACCACAACATGTGGAAAAACCTCCTACATTGTTGGCTAGTGTCTAATGCCCCTGCATCACTTCTTGGATAAGTTTCATGAATGACCTGTGTATTACTATCAATGTAACTTCAGTATACTAGTGGGTTGGCAGTAATAGTATAGGGATATGGACATTTTGAACTTTTAAATTCTGACACATTTGTTCGGATCTGTTTACATTACTTACATTACTATAGAATTGTTTAATGGTATACCCTATGTGTATATAATTTTAATTCTATTCAGTCTACTTCTTCCAAATGTATAAATGGCATATATACATATATATATATATATAATTCTTGATAACCATACTTATCCTATTATTTAAATATAGTACACTGATTTTCTTCCATTAGTATAAAATGTCTACTGTAGAATAATATCCAGTGATTTTCGAGTTAATAGTTTCGGTCACTCTAACTCTTATTTTCCTCGAAAATAATTTATATGGAAGTCTGTGATTTTAATTCTGCTTCAAATAAATTTATAAAAGGTAGCTTTCTGTGCTTCCAAACAACATATCAGTCGATATAATTTGGAATTACTATTAATGAGAATAAACTTCCTTACCTGTTATGGTTTGTTCCAAAAATATTTTATGGATATCAATTGTCTATCAATAAGTTATGATGTATACTTAACCCTCAACTGAACTCTTTACAATTTAAAATTTTATATCCATGAAATGGTTTAACAACTTGCATGATCCTTCCGTTGCATGCAATAATTCTTATTCTCATCTATTTATGTATTCAGAAAATGTATATACATATTTTATAAATTGGTGTATTATAATGGATTCAGTTAATAGAAACAGAAATATAGAGCATTAGATCTATTGTAAAATTTTATAATACTTATTTTGATAGAAGGGAATTTTTTTACAGATTTATGTTTCAATTTACTTGTACTGAATTGTATTCTCCTATATTTTCCATACAGAATACTTAGATTCTTTATAACTCCGATTTCAGATAAAATACTATACATTACCGTTGTCACTTACACATTCTTACTCTTGCATCTACTACCCTAACTTCTCTGTTCAGATACATAACTATATCTGCTCATTTCAGAAGCAGATCAGAGTTACAACTTTAATTATTCATGAGATATAATGTATCTTCAGATTTAAACCAATGCTAGTTTTAGAGACTCTGGTTGATATTCCCCATGAGTTCTATTCCTACAACTATACAAGAATTTTGAAGATTTATTTCTTCTATTGAATTTTGTTAAATGTAAGGAATAACCATTCTCAGAAACTTAATTCAAAATAACAGCTACAACATTTATCAATAATATACAGCAGACTCTATTTTAACCATTCATAAAATTAATGTGCATACCACTTCTTTTGATGACCAGTCCTCCCAACCTTAGAGTTTCTCTGTCTCTAGAACTCACCCCCGAGCTGAGATCCTCTCTTAGAACATACCAACCTCAATTTGTTATGGAGTAGCTTATTTAAGTTTATGCTCTCCCCAAAGCCTGTTTCTAATTCTGTGTCCAGAATTTCAGGATGCTTTTATTCATGTTTGCCTAGGCTTCCCTTATTTAGGGAATTTAAAGCTCCTTTATGCTTTTCTGGCTTTTTACCTCTTCCCAACTACTCTCCACATCATTGGGGAAATTTAGATTTTTTCTCAAAAATCTAAATTAGAAATAAATTCTTTCAAGGTTTTTTGAAGGATTTTTGGGGAAAGTCTTAGCCTCTTTCCATACCTCATGGCTTAGGCAAGTGATCTCAAAAATCTCATTTGGTCATAATGCACAGGAACATTTTATTTATTTTCCATAAATAAATAATTAATTACATCCACCAAATAATTATCCATTGGGGTCCACCCCCCTTTGGACCAAAGTTCAAATGTCTAACTTGGAAACATAAAACTAGGGGTGTTACAAATAAATATATATATTTTATTTGTTTTAATTAAAAATACAATTAGTTTTGCTTAAAAGTTGTATTATTTTTTATATTTATTATTTTTATATTACTATTTAATATAAATAATATGGGTAATAAATTTTAAAATATACTATGTTTTATGCTCAATGAGTGAATTTCTTAATTTAAAAAAAAAAAAAAAAAAAACATAGGGTGTTTATATTTTATTTTTCCAAATTTTTAGTGTAATCTAAATATAGAAATCTCTTACATTTTAAAAGTATATCAATATAAATTTTAAGTAAAATATTTATATTATGATTTAACTAATATATGTTGTACAAAATGAAAATTAAAATGTATGGAGCAACTGTATCGATGATAATGCATGCAGACAATGGTGGGTGGCGCCACCCACGGAGCATAATCACATAATTAATGTAGCATGTCGAACAGCTAGGCATGTCAGGTGGGTTGTCAGAAAATTCTAGGGGTATGTGTTGGCACAAGAGGTGGAAGTGACATATGGACATTCTTTCTGCCATATTTTGGTGTATGATAGTCGGTGGAGCGCAGAGCAGGAGGACATAGTTATGCAAGCAGAGGAGAGCTATGTCATCTACAATGTGTCATCTATGAGGGTATGTATCGAATTCTCCTCTCACCAATTCCGTGAAGCATGGTTTTGGATCTTCGTCCATGTTAAACAAGGTCATGGTTATTTTGGATTACCTAGTTCTTAAATATGTTATCATTTCTTGCCTAGTTCTTAATGAGGTTTACGCCTCACCATCTCTGCTTTTTAGTTGTGCGGTTCTAACGAGTACTATGGCCACTTACCTTGGTGTGAAGGGTGTAGTTCAGTGCCACCACCCTAATTTCACAGTCGCCTTTGTAAGTTTTATTTGCTAGAACTTTTATACTGGCTTTGTTTGCCTAAACCTCATTAATTCTTGTCTGGTCGTAGCAGTTTTTATATTGTGTGGTTATGGCCTTGCATGTCTACCTCTGGCTTTGGATTGCTATTATCCCAACCTTCTCAAGTACCCTTCTCTTTCATGTCCTCTTTCATGTCTCTATAAATATTCCATATGGCATTCAACACCTCTCAGAAATTTATCGGATGGACTATAACATTTTTCCTATGGGTGGCGAGTCATTAATTTGTGTTTGCAATGTGTCAGGTGGGAAGTGGGTCAGTGCTCTGGCCAAAACAACATGTCTTGTTTTCAAAATTATCAAAATTTTACTTTATTGGCCGGTGAAGTTTACTATATGTTTTTTCATCTCAGTTTATGGGGCTATTGTTGTCTGTCATGTTGTTATTATCCAAATTAAAAGGGGAGTATTCTCTGTAATTGGGGCTAGTTCTGTGGTTCTATTGCATGTGGTCCATAGTATTAGGTTTACGATTAATAATTTGAAGAGTGGGCACACCAATTTCTGGAGGGTTGTGTCTTGCATGTCTGTTAAAGTGTTGTCAACAACGCAAGCTAATATCTCTCCTGTTAGGGATGCTGAGTATCAGCTGGCTCCCAGACAATAACATCTGCTTCTTTACAATTCATGTAACTTTGATATGGCCATGCTCTATACCATTGAAGGTCTTCCTAGAAATTCATCCCTGCACAAATATTTGTTGGAAGATCAGGTTCTGAACACAATGGTTAGAGCTCAGTCAACAAAGATAGAAGCAAAAGCCAAACGAAAAGCTAAAGATGCACTAGCTGGACGGGGACGAAAGTTCGGTAAATAGGTCATGGGGAATTTATTTCAAGCCTACTCGAAAGGCACTCCCAACCATATGAAATCATTAATCTCCTGGTGGGAATAGGATGCAAGGGAAAAAGAGGAAGTCGAATTGACCGAGGAAGATGTGGAGTTGATTTTCACTGATCCCGGAAATACCCGCAACAAAATTTCCCTCTTCCAATGCTCCATTCGCACCTACTAGACCATCAAATGTTTTTCGGTCAAGGCAATGGTCATAGTCCAAGAGATCGGGTGAGATCCACATGCAGACTCAATTTTGGTGGAAATCTGTAGAGATATCCAGGAAATCAATCTATAGCAGCACCACCAGAACGTCTGACTCAGACGTATTGACACGTAGTTGAAAAGTATGAATCGAGTTGATATGCGAGGATCAAGTGTTAAAGATCTAGCTCCTATAGAGCCTTCTGAAGACTGACTTCTTTAAATTATGTTTTTTTGCAAAGAAAACGGATAGTATTTACTTTTCCTATATATTTATGGAAGTAAAGATGGATAATAGACCTTTAAAGACAATAAGAGATTTTTTTAAATTTTTTAGGTTTTGGATGGCCCAGAAACTATATATTGTTATAACCTGCATTTGATTTTTATTAATAGAAAAGAGAAAGACACTGCTAAATTTACAAATATATATATATATAATTCCTAGTTAATAAAATTAATATTTATATATTTTAAATTGAAAACATCTTTTAAAATGTAAAATTTCAAAAAAAATTCAAATAATTTAACTGATCTAAATTTTTTATGTTAATATATATATATATATTTTAATAAATATATAACTGATAATATAATATGCACTTAATTACTCACTGTTATATATATATATATATTTCATTTCATTAAAAATAGCATTATTTACAACGCTACAAAACTGCCGAGTTCACTTTCACATGGCATGTAATAGCTGCGCATTTTTCGCGTGTGCATGAACTCTGGACTCTGATTTCTAAAGAAGAATAACACCATATTTCATCCATGCACAAACCCGCACCTTATGTATAAATATGTAATAATAAAATTCTAAATCATGACGTGCCCAATTTATATACAATAAGTTGAGTACATACATAGGGTGGGAAACTTAATTAATGAAATTTGTTTATTTAGTTAGTTTTCATTTAATTTTGGAATAAAGCTTTTAGCGTGTTAATATATTACAAATACTTAAATGGATGATAAGTATTTAGTTTTTATGATTTTTTTTAATTATTAAGTATTTGTAATAATAATTATAAATTAAAAGTTGAGATTGATGTTAAAACTAATTTTTTTAATTAAATTAATTAATTAAAAAGTTTGTTTTTTGAGTATATGGTATGTATAAACTATATTATTGTATTATGGTATTGTAAGAAAATTTGTTTATTAGTTAAGAATTTTCATAATAAAGTGAGGTGAATTTTATAGTTAAAATCTTGTAGCAACTGTTTTTACTCATTTTGATGTCAAGTGGGCCAAAAATGTGTGACACATGGCGCCACTTAGAGGTAGCCAAGTGGCTTGATGATATCAACTAATAATGTGGAAAATTATTGTGATTCATGCCAAAGGGGTCAATTTGTAGACATTTTGGTGTATTTGATGACAAGGTAGTGTGCCCACAATAGTGAAAAACATGTATGTGGTATCCTGACATCCAAAAAATCCCAAGGTGTAGGTATTTAAGATGCCAGACCAAGGTCTCGATCCATATTTGAGTCAGACCAAAAATGTCGATTTTTGGGGATATCAAAGGTCCGAGCTTCCTAGCATAATTGCACAAATGCATTATCTCTGAGATATTGAATTTTGCATTGCAAAGGATCAACATATAAATATCAACCACGTAGTTCTAGCTATGGGCATATGGAATAGGATCTGATTGATGGGAGAAAAAATTAATAGAAATTTGGTGCTAAACAAATTTTCACATCATTAAATAAATTTGGATTTTTGACTTGTTTTTTAAATTTGGTGTTTCGGTGGTATGCAAATTAAAAATTTTGGCATTCTACAACTCTAAAATTTGTGTTGTTAAATCTCACATCCTACATACAAATTTGGCATTATGTGTGCCAAAATTAATAAATGGTTGAATTGATAAAGTGCAAAGAAGAGAGGGATATTAATTAAAGGAAGTTTCTAAACAACTTGTAATGATGAATAAAAATCAACTCACAATCTTGATTATGTTGTTGGAGAAATCAAGAGACCATTGAATTTTTAGCAACATTTACCTACAACAATTTCATTTATGATACTTTTGAATGGAAAAAGGCATAATTGATGAGAGGATATTTATATAAACTAGTTCTTCGAGTTGTAATTAAGATTTTTTGTTCTTGGTCTGATCAAGCTAGTGACATGAGAGGAAGAAAGAAATAGTGGACATAAAAATATAGTGAGAAAGTTGTCAAATATCTGATTTTTTAAGAAAATAAGGAATAGAGGAACCAAATAAACTTTGTAGATGGAGATGGAGTGAAAGGAGAATTTTTTTTGTATAATATAATTGAAGAGGATAAAAAGCATAGAGAGTATTACAGATAGAACATCATAAGAGTAGGACAGAACAAATATTAACTTCTTTTATCAGAGGATTTGTGTTGTTTATGTATGTTCCTGAAAAATATTAGTAGTTCATTGCCTACAAATGTTGGGAGTTGGTGCTTCCAGCGAGTGGGTTCTTGTAAAGAAAACATTTTGGAACCTCTTGTAGGTTGGTGCCTACATAATTTGATGTAAAAATAAGTTGGTTCTTGCATTTTCATCCAAATTAAAAAGATGATTGATGGTTTTCTCTATTTATGGGTTTCCACATAAAACTAAGTTTGTATGTGTTTGATATTTATGGTATTTCTATGTGATTTAGGTATTTTTTACATGTTCATTTGCTAAATATTTGAATCTGTGTATCAAATGTTCAAATTGGTCATAATATTAATTCATCCCCCCCCCACTTTCTTAGTATTAACATGTTTTCAAATAATTAGTATGAAAACCAAAGGTGTCAGGTTAGAAACACACTCCGGTCATGCTAGTGGGGGAGATAGTAGGATGAATAAAGTCAATGCTCCCCATGTGTTTCACAGCATGTGCCTAACAACATCTCTTGGATCTCTAAACTTTGGTGATGTTTCTGTTTACTAACACTTACACGTTTTTTGGTGTAAATAAAATCGTGATTCCAATATAAGCGGGCGGGGGGGAGAGAGAGAGAGAGAGAGAGAGAGAGAGAGAGTAGAGAGAGAGAGAGAGAGAGAGAGAGATGGGGGGGAGAGGGAGAAAGATATTGAGGGAATGATAAGGAGAGAGAAAGGAAGATAGAGATAGAGAAGGAATAAAATATAGAGAGACAGACAAATACGTAAATCAAAATAGAGAGATAGAGAGTGGGGGTGGAGAGAGAGAGAGAGATTGAAATAAGGAGGGAGGAGAGAGAATGAGGGGGAGAGATTCGAAGAAGGGATATATATAGGGAACAAGTGGGTGACAGGTGGAGATGATGAGTGAGAGAGAATTCTAGAGGAATGGATGGAGAGAGTGGGGGGGGGGGGGAATAAGAGAGAGGTGAATTAATAGATGGAGAGAAATGTTAAGGCACTAAGGGAGAGACATAGATAATGAGTGAGGGAATAATATATATAGAGACACAAAACTGTATGTAAATAAAGAGATAGAGAGTAATGGGGATAGAAATATAGATAGATGGAAGGAGACATGATAAGAAGGGGATGTATATTGATAAAGTTGAAATATATAGGGAAAGAGAGTAGAAGAATATAGAGAGAGAGGTGGAGATGGGGATTTAGAGAGGGAGGGATGGAGGGATTGAAGGGGGAAGAAGAAAGATACATAAAAAGAGAGGGAGAGATATTGATGTGTAAGAAAGGGAAAGAAAAGGAGAGAGTTGGGGAGCAAGAGATATATATGGATGGGGGATAGACTTGGAATAAGATAGAGAGGAAATATAGAGATACAAAGATAAAGTGGGAGAGATAGAGTGATCGAGGTGAGAGGGAGAGATATAGTGTAGGAGAGAAGGAGAGATAGGGGGAGATAGAGATAGAGATAGAAGAAGATATAGAGAGACATGGAGAAATATGTGAATTGAAATATAGAAATTTAGAGTTTGGGGGATAGAAAGGAAGAGAGAGAGATAAGGATACAAGAAGGGATAAGAGGGATAAGGATACAAGGTAAATTGAGAGAGAAGAGAGAGGATGGGAGGGAGACTGAGAGGGAAGAGGGAGAAAGGGAGAGAGAGTCGAAGAAAAGAGAGAGAGATATGGAATATGTGAGAGATAGGTAGAGATAAAGGGATACATAGAAAGAGATAGAGAGGGATGGAGAGAGTGGAGGGAGAAGAAGAGAGAAATAGATCGAGAGAGGGAGAGAGATAATGGGGGATCGAGGGAGAGAGAGAAGGATAGAGAAGGAAGGAGACAAGGAGGGGGGAGAGAGAAGTTGGGGGGGGGGGGATATTCAAAGAGGCTATATAAAAAGGAATAGAGAGTGCAATAAGAGAGAGAGAGAGAGAGAAAGAGAGAGAGAGAGTAAAAGAAAGACAAAGACTTATAGAAATAGCTATGGTGTGGGGATATAGATGTACAGAGAGAGTGGAGAGGGAAGGGGAGAGAGATAGATAGATAGGTTGAGATAAATGATAGGAGAGAGAGAGGCGGGGGGGGGGGGGGGATGGAAGGAGATATGGAGCAAGGAAGGAGAGAACGAGGGGAGGGAGAGAGGGAGTGGGAGATAAGGATAGAGGGAGGGATGGAGATATTGGAGGGGAAAGAAGAGAGTGATATTTATAGAGAGGGAGAAGTGAAAAGAGATAGATACAATGATGGGGGAATGGGAGACATATAGAGAAGGAGAGAGGGAGGGAGATAAAGATAGTGAAGGATGAGGGGGGGTACTAAGGGAATATGCGAGAAAGGGATGAAGAGAGATAAATATTGGGATAGGGGGAGAGAGAGTGGAATAAGATATATATATATATATATATATATATCAACAAAGTGAGAGATAGGTCGAGCTTGAGAGTGAGAGATAAGGAGAGGGATGGATGGATAAAGTGGAGAGAGAGAGAGAGAGAGAGAGAGAAAGAGGGAGGAGAGTAATGATGGGAAGGAGATTGACAGAGGAGTGATAGATAGGGATATATATTAGAAGGAGGTAAAGAAAAATAGCGAATAATATAGAGGGAGAGGTGGACATAGAGAGTGAGAGAGAAAGAGAGAGAAACGTATGGATAGAGTGGAGGGAGAAAAAGAGAGAGAGATAGATAAAGAGATGGATAGGAGGAGATAGGGAAAAAAAATGATGTGGGAGAGGGAGAGAAATAGTGTGTGAGAGAGAGAGAGAAGGAATGAAGTGAGAGAGGAGGGAAGATATATGATAGAGAGGAGATATACATGGATATAGAGGAATAAGAGTGATATATGGAGGGAATGAGAGATATAAAGAGGCAAGGATAGTAACTGAGAGAGAAGGATATAGGGAGAGATTTAAGGAGTGGAGGGGGAATAAGAGAGATATGGATTTAGAGATGGGGATATTGTGATGGGGAAGATATAGATACATTGATGTATAGGAATAAAGAGAAGGATAAATGGATGTACATAGAGATAGAAATTAATTATGGTGAGAAAGGGAAGAAGAGGGAGATGGTTGAAGAGAGATATATATACAGAGAGTGTGTGTGTCAGAGGCAGAGAGTGACAAACAAAGATAGTGATGGGGGGAAGAGGAAATGAGATAGTGACAGAGTGAGAGAAGGAGAGAGGTGTAGATAGAGACAAACGGAAGAAGATATGGAGAGGCACAAAAATATGTAAATGGAAATATAGATATGGAGAGTGGGGGGGGATATAAAGAGGGAGAGAGGGGGAAGAAACAAAGGAGGGAGGAGATAGAGAGGTGGTGTTACATAAAATTTTATTGTATCCAATCAAATTATCTTGAATCCAGATTGATCATCATCCATTGAATCCTTGCATTCATACCTTGAAAATACAAGAGCATCCTCTCTCCCTTAGTTCAAAGAATTATGGGAGAGGGAGTAGGATGAGAGTGCCAAAAACTAAATTGAAAAAATCTTAATGGAGCAAAATCCATAAACTGATCTAAGCCTTTTTAGTGAGGTTTCTATTTTCTCCATTTTCCTTCATTTTTCTTTCAATTTCTTCCTCATGCAAATTTGTGACCTTTCACCTTCCTTTTCTCATATTTTACTTTATCTCATAAACAAAATGCTAATTAATGTCTCTTTTCCTTTTCCAATGTCTTTTTCTACAATTTCCCCTTAGCCATAATAAACCAAATGAACACCTACTAGGATGTTTTTGCCACCATTCAACTGGAATATATGTCTCATGATATTGTTCTTATATTTTTTTACATGAAAATTCAACTAGGGGTTGTTACAGACAAGAGCCATGACACCTTAGTTAACTCCTCCAAGTTATTTGTTAATGTGGAATTTGGAATTTTCCCAATTTAATTAAGAAAAAATCAAATTAAAAATTTATTATTGCATTTTTCAACTCACATATTTATTATTAATAATTAATTATTAATAATTAAATTGACTTTTTAAAGTTATATTTTAAAATAACCACACGTGTCAACATCATCATAGTATTGATATTATGTAAATATATAACATATTAGTGTTTTCTTATTATCCATTAATCATTGGGGAATGAATCTCATTTACATCATTCCAATATTTTATGTCTCCTTTTCTATTTACATCTATTGTTTTCAATCTATGTCATTTTATTAAATAAAGTGTTTCAAAACCATCACATCAATATAATTTAATTTTAATATTGTTTTTATTAAATAAAATTAAATATAGTAACTTTTCTAATGTCACTTTACTTATTTTAATATTTTTTTTATGGAATAAATTTAAATATAGTATTCTTTTCATGTCACTTTACTAAATTGAGTGTCTCTAAAAAAAATTATATTAATATAGTTTAATATTAATATTTTTGTATTAAATAAATTTAAACATAATATTTTGATTTCCAACATTATTGTAAATGGAGCATCATGTCACATTGATGCTAGAACTTGGGTGGAGTGGTTATGATTAAACCCTTCCAACCACTAGGATACACTTAGTACACAAAACAAAGTGTCGGATATATTTGACATCTCACAAGGAATATAATGAAAACAAGTCATATTAGTGAAAAAATATCAAATTTTTATGTTCTCATCCGTAACTAAATTATTTTTTCTTAATTATGAGAAAAATAGTCATCTAGTGTTCCTCTCGGTGGAAGAATGTCATTTTCATATCAATGTTGGTTTTTTAATGTTTCTAGACACTTGCAATGTGATGCTGCCATATGTAAGAGCGTCTATGGCAGATCTATCAAGCCACATTGTTGGTCGCAGTGTATGAGAGATGGGATCCCAAGTGAGAGAGCTAGGCTTAGCTTAGAAGGATGGAGTTTAGACATGGAAAAATTTAGGGTCTAATATTCGCATGTGGGCTAATTTTCCATGCTTTTTCCAAAAAAAGGATTTGTTAATTTCCATTATTTTTTTAAATTGATTCGCCCAAATTTTATAGTATAGAAATATTTTACCCTAAAAATCGCCAAAAATTTATATATACTAATATAAAATGATTACAAAACTAAATATTTTTACAAAAACAATATAAAATTTTTTACAATTCACATATTGGGGACTACATAAATTTGCCAAGTTTTTAAACTTTAAGATAAATGTCCATCCTTAAAATTTTCCCTGAGTTTAGGGATCTAGAAGGATGTGAAAATGTGGTTTCATTGTACCTTTGATAGCCATGGGAAGTTTTTATATAGATTGGATGGATGGACCGAGTTTTTCCTAGTGGAATATATCGTGATCCTCAATAGATCTATGAAATGGATCTTCGTTGATCAACAATGGTGGTTTTATCATTGTTAATAACTAGGCCTCATTTTTATCTTATAGATTTGGGTTATTAGTCCTAGAGATCACATCCTGCTAGTTGTATTCGAATTTTTTCCAGATTAGGTTATGTATGGGGACCAATCCTCCTAGTGATTAATCAAGGACACCTTTGTTGGAAAGGAGGCACTAAGATCTTCCTTATACCATATCCAGGCTCTTAAGATGATTATATCATGTTTCTTGAAGGAGGGTTTCCTAGTTGATCAAAGTCTTATTGAGATCATGACTATTGAGTGCCAATTTATTCTAGATTTGGTTTCTTCGAAGATAGATCTAGACGTAGGGAAGTCTTTAAATATCTTCATGAAAGCTCTAGGTAAAAATTTTGTTCTCTTTATGGTATGGGCCTTCTATTTTGTAAAGGGATTGAAGATAAATATACACAATACAATGGATATTCCGACGAATTTACATAACCTGATTTGTGAGGGTAAACTGTGATGAGATGAAAATCAGTTGAAATATTATGGCATAAACCATAAATCCTCCATTATCATAAATTTGAGATTACATAGAGGAATTAGAAATCTGAAGGGTTATGTTTCATATAATGATTTAGTGAAAATAAAGGGTGACCCTCATGCTCAAGATAACCACGAAAAATGGTCAGTTCTTCCGAGGCTGCGGGGAAGATGCATACTTCAACTTCAGAAAGATTGAATGTCCCAAGTCATTATATCGTAGATTAGATGGAAAATGCTCCATTTATGGCATTCAAGATTCTAGAGTTAAATAATATGTTTGATGTACTCCAACCTTGAGGTATTTCATGTAGCTTCAATGGGTTTCACCCCAAATTGAAGGATCTACATGAGTGAGTTTTCACAAACTGGACTCCTAATTGTGACATAAATTTGTGTTCAAAGGGAGTTTTTATCGTAAATATTGACACATAAAAGGATCAGGATTATCATCTAAGTGAGGGGCCATGGTTTTGGGGAGAGTAGGTCTTTTCTTAAATCCATGGTTCCCAAGTTTTCATGCCAACACATTGGTGGTTTCTAAAATTCTAGTTTGAGTGAGATTTCATAATCTTCCTCTTACCTTTTAACACCACCACACACTAGAGGGAATCATAAATGCACTGGTTAAATACATAAAGACATATCTTGACAGAGTTGATAAAGGAATTTTTACCCTTGGGAGAATATGTGTACACAAAGACCTTAACAAAGGCTTACGTGATTGTATCCATGTGATTCATAATGGCTTTCATTGGACTGAGCCACTAGATATTGAGAACATGGTGTTAAAGTTTTGAATTTATTATTAAAGAGGTTGTTTACAAAACACCTACCCACACTCAAAAGTCCAAAAGAGCCAAAAGGTTGGCACGTTCCAGATTCACAACTTTCAGAAGGTAAAGAAAGAGGAAATGATGGAGAATCATATAAATGTAGAGGATTTGGAACAAAAAGGCATGTCGGAGAACAATGGAGAAAAGAAAGTGGGAACAAAAGTCCAAAGAAAAATTTTGAAAAAAAAAAGAGATTATAGTTGAGGAGTTGGTGCAAGCACCTTCTCCGTTGGAGGTGGGAGGAGTAAAACAGAGAACTCCGATTTAGAAAAAGATGCCTCTTTGAAGGCAGATTTAAATCATTTAAAAATTGTAATTTCTGCTGTATCACAAGGAGTTTGGAGAAGAAATGGGAAGAATAAAAGTGGAAAGACGTAGACTAACTGTTCTTTTTACACTTAGACCTGATATTTTTAACTTGTTTTTACCTTTTGGGCTCCAACCATAGATTGACGTGATCAAATAACAAAATGTAATTTTATTCTTTGAATAAAACTACTATATTTCTTTAAAAAAAAAAATCTTAATTATATGCTACTTATTAATGAAGATTCTTTAATACACTATATATTTATAATACTGTAGAATCCTCCGTCCCCAATATATATACATCCTCAGATACGTAATTATCATGTGTACGTGAAATCGTCAAAACAAAATAATCTGTATATATATTTTATAGGTAAGTAGAGATAATAGAAATGTGTATATGTATTTATAAGTGCTGGGGGAGCGGGTGTTTATTATATATCTGTCAGTCTACATGTTCGAACGCCGGTCTCTTACAGAGAAAAGAAGGCGTTAAAAGAACACGTGCTATCTGTAAGGTGTTACAGTGCTATCCATGTGAGCGTCTCTTCCACGCTCATTTTGTCAAAGCAGGCTTGCATGGAATCCACAGAAATATGTACATGACACACTGTTTAAAACATCTGGCATAAAATCATGACACGCCTTTCTTTCAGACCAAGGGTGGTGTATGTGCTCGTTAACTTTTCAAAAGTAATAGAATTTATGAAATTTATTGAGGCTTCAGTACATGGAGAAATCGAAAAAAAAAGACACGTACAGAAATCGAAAAGAACTTGCTTGCCAGAGAACTTGCTTATCCACCACGAATGGACTTTTGGTTGGATAGGATTTTCATTTGACAATGGAGCATTTTTATGAGGTTGAAAGGGCATGGTTTGTTTTTGTAAATGTCCACCAGGTAAAGTTTATCATTTGGAAATAATTAACTTCTTCTATTTTTATTCTTCTAGGGTGGGAAATAACTAACCATGGCCAAATAAATAAAGAATAAAATAAATAAGTTTGACATGGAATTTAATACAAGTTTAAGGTAGAATTTAATACATTATGAAAAATTCATATTTTCGAATTTGTAATTTTAATAAATATTTATGAGATTTACAAAATTAATCAAACATCAAAAAAATGTTATACTATAAAGATATAAATTATGACTACTGAACTCATTTGTCAACCAAACTATAAGCAAAGAAGCAAACAGGTTATAAATCGAACCAAAGAGTATTATACCATTAAGAAAAGGGACTACGAGATTTTATGAATGATGATTTATATTGTTTACCCATATTTATATGAAAAAATACAAATGTAGATTAATTTTAATTACAAATAGATGTAATTTTATTTTAGAGTGTAAAATTTGAGTACAAGTTTGAATTTCTAGAGATTTAATAGATCCGGAGTTAATATAGATCTACAATCATTCAAATCATGTGTTACAACATCAAACTTTTAGATAATCATTATTAATTATGTGTATATGTTTGAGATGGATATGCTCAGTTGAAATTTACATTATTATGAGTCTAAATAATAACAAATTAACAACAATGTTAAGTGATGCAAATATTGAATAATAATAAAATGAAATGATTAAGATATCAAAGTCAATCTATCTTCTAGAGTTTTTAGTTGATTGACACAAGTTTTAGATGATGGAAATTATTTTTATGTACATGTTTTAGATGGATATGATAATTTTAAATTTATTTAGTTTCCCCACATTCATGAGAATATAGAGAGTATTATGTAAACTTGTATTTCAATAATTACATGATGAATAAATTGAATAGAAATAAAGTAACAATGTTGAATGATGAAAAAAGTACATTCAAATGAGAGCATGTACACAGCATAGCATTGATTTGAATGTACATATCAATCTTTATTTGTTTTTCAATGAAAGTTAATATTTAAATATCTAATATATTTATTTTATTACACATGTCAATTTATTAATGCTTTATTTAAAAGCTATAGAGAATGTAGATTGAAATCAATGTCTTAATTTAGGGTATATGCTAAATTCAATTTCATTTTCCATTTCTATTTCAATTTTTGTCTTAATTTTAACACATTGATATCTTTATAAACATCAATTTCAAAATGCATTTATCGTGTAATGATGAAAAATGTACATTAAAATCAATTGTTCTTAGAATAAAAAATATTATTAATTATAAAAAAAACATAAATAATATTTAAAAATGCTAATAGACTAACTGATATTGGCAGGTTTTGAAAAAATTGACCCTAAAAAAATGATACTAAAAATGGTAATTTTCTTCCTTTTCTCTCTATATGTCTATTGCATGTTGCTATTATGCGAAACCCCAATAAATCCTACCATATTTTGTTAATATGGTCATGTGTTGGTATTATTTCCTATAAAAATTTGGTTCCCTAACATGCTAATCTTCTTAATAATTTTTTAAATTGAACTCCAACACTTTCTATGATACTAAAATATGTACAGTTGGATAAATTTATTTATCCAAAAGATTGATTTATTTTAAGTTTTGGGACATGAATAGAATAAGACAATGGAAATCACTTTTATTTTAGAAAGTAAGGAAATTTGGTTGGTTCCTTTATATCATAATATTATTAAAGAAAATAATTTATGTATTTTAGTGAAATGAGATAGATAGTTTTATATAAAGAATATAAATAGTGAGGTATGAAGAAAAAAATAACAAATTAAAAAGGGCAATAAAGATAAATTTTAAAAGTAATATAAAAGGATGCTAAGTGAAAAATAATAAGAAATAACATGATCATAAATGGCATAATATAAAAGGTTACAAAAGTAGTAAAAATGATATAAAATATAAAAGGAACGAGGAGTAATAAAAAATAACATGATCATAAATGGTATATGGATGAAAGTAAAAATAGTGAATTTAGGAGAAGTGAAAATAAATAAATAGTGAGTAAAGGTATAGAATGATTTTTAAAAAATTCTCAAAAGTATAGAAGAGTATATAAAAAATGGTAAAATGTCCAATATAGATTTAAGTATGTAAGAATACAAAAGTAGAAAAAAACAAAGATAAAGACATGGAGGTGTGAAGAAGAATAATTTTTATGATGATTAAAAAGTGAAAACATAAAAAAAAATTATAGTCAATATAGATTTTATTATAAAAAGGCTCAATAAAAGGAGTGAGAGTAATTGAGATTAAAAAAAAATAATTTAGATTCCCATTTTTGGATTTATTGAAGAATGGTATAGCCAAAGAGAAAAGAAATTATTTGTGAAAAATAAGGCTTACATGTTGTTACTGAATATATAACATTTTTTTTGCTTAATATAGAATATCATCCCTGAATATTTTTATGATGTTGAGATATTGAAATAATACCCTCAAATTTTCTCTTTAGCAAAGAGTGGATTACAAAAAAACAGGGAGAATAAAACATGTGCAAAAATCTTATGCTTTGTTATTGAATCTAGAAGATTTTTTTTTATACAACATTTTTATTGAAGTTGACCAACTAGGTCCATAGCTAAATATGAAAATTAATTGCTTCGACCAATATAATAATAAGAGAATAGCCATTTCTATAGAAATTGGAATATGCATTACAATAAATATATTAATTTTACTCTACATCCATTGATATAGTATTATGAAGAAGAATATGGGACTTATATTTATGAAATCCATTTGGTGGGATTTGAATCCTGATAAGATGAATTATAATTAGAAAAATGACATTGTCTTTGGAACATAATATTCCAATAAGATTCACTAGACTGCATATATTAGCAACACTCCAAGGGGCACATCAAAAGATTGAAGAGGAACATAAACACCATTTCGAAGGGGAATATTATGAAATACCATAAATACAAGTTAGTTTATGTTGGGTGTGGAGCGTGATTATCTTCTTTATTTTGTATCACAACATTGTACCCTTGTTATTAATGGGGCGACATCGCCACCTGTAATTGTATGCTGCCTGGGGGGTCCACGGAGGGCAGCTACTAAAAAAAATGTAAAATTGCCTTGTAAAAGTATAGTAATTTCTAGTCAATATGGGTTGTTCATTAGGTAGATGATCTAACGGTAGAAGTTATGTTTTATTTAGGGTCTTTTTCCCTAGAATGAAACCCCTCGTTTTGTATGAGAGTATTGTATTGTGGTTGTGTATTATATGTGTATTCTCAGAGCGAGAAACTGAGAGAGAGACTGTGAGAGAGAACAAAGGATATTACAATGGATCTGTTGCAGGTTGTGTCTCTTTATTTTGATGGATAATAGAAAGGAGGGACTGGTTGTTTGGGGTGGACGTAGCCCAAACTGGGTGAACTACGTATATTTGTGTCTCTCCGGTTTTATGTGTTTTGTGTGCTTCTGTTTTCCACATATTTTATGTGTTGAATTTCTCTATAATATATAATTTTATAATAACCAGTATTAGAGCCAAAGGTATATTTTCCTGATAAAATCATAGGAAAGAAGGGTTCCTATTTCGAGTGGGAGTAATGGTGGAAGATGGTAAGTTTAGGGTCGATAAATTTAACGACCAAAAGTTTCCACTGTGGAATATGTAGATGAAATATTATCTATATCAGAAAGACTTTTACCTAACATTGAGTGAAAAAACAAAGAAGCCAATGACTGCGATAGACGCAGAATGGGATATTATTGATAGAAAGGCGCTTGGAACAGTACGGTTGTGCCTCGCGGCATCGACAGCTTTCAATATTTTGAAGGAAATAATAACAGAGGGTTTGATTAAGGCATTGGCGAAACTATATGAAAAACCCTCAGCGTCAAACAAGGTATTTATTATGAAACGTTTATTTAATATGAAGATGTCGGAAGGTGGATCTGTTGCAGACCATTTAAATGATTTTAATATAGTTACTAGTTAGTTAAGTTCTGTAAGGTAGCCTTTGATGATAAATTTAGGGCTTTGTTATTTCTGTTATGATTTCTATAAAGTTGAAATGTTTTAGTTATGGCCATTAGTAACTTTGTCTATGGATTTAGTACTTTAAAATTAGATGATGTTGTCAGTGCTATCCTTAGGGAGGAAATGCAACGGAAAAGCTTCGGTGAGACATTGGGTAATGCTTTGAGTGCAGAGTCCCGGGGAAAAAAATGGAAAGAGGAAAGAGCTCGAGATATCACAGTAAATCAAGGAAAGGTAGATCCAAGTCTAGATCGGGGATTATGTGCTGGAAATTTGGCAAGAAAGGACACCTGAAGAAATACTGTAAATCTCATAAGTGAAAATAAGGAGACACACAAGAAGAAAACAATCATGAAGAAAATATGATATTTGATGTGTTACAAGATTCTTTGATTCTTTCTTTCGAAAATGTTACTGATTCCTGGGTGTTAGATTTAGGGGCTTCATTCCATGCCACACTTGATAAGGAATATTTTCATGACTATGTTCAAGGAGATTTTGGACAAGCTTGTTTGGGTGATGATAAACCCTGTAAAATTGTTGGAATCGGGTAAAGTTTTTGTAAAATGGCAAAATGGAAACCAATGGCTATTAAAGGAGGTAAGGCATGTTCTAGATCTAAAGAAAAATATGATCTCAATAGGACAGTTAGGCAGTGAAGGTTGGGTGACAACTTTCACAGATAAAACTTGGAAGGTCACCAAAGGAACCTTGGTAATAACAAAAGGTGAAAAGGTTGGTACATTGTATTTATGCAATGGTATTTCTAACTCTGTTAATGCTTTAACTTCCAAAGGAGCATATGTAGTATTATGGCTTCATAGGCTCAGACACATGACTGAGAAGGGGATGAAGATTCTTCAGTCAAGAAATTTGTTGTCGGGTTTGAAGAATATTGATTTGGATTTCTGTGAGAATTGAATTTACGGAAAACAGAAGAGTGTCATATTTCTCAAATTTGGGCAAGAAAAGAAGAGCGAAAAATTACAGCTTGTGCATACAGATGTATGTGGACTTACTGAGGTATCATCTCTCGGTGGCTCTCATTATTATGTTACTTTTATTGATGATGCAACTAAAAAAACTTGGATTTATTTTATTCAAAATAAATCTGATGTATTTGATACTTTCAAGAAATGGAAAGCTTTGGTTGAGATTGAGACAGGAAAGAAGTTGAAGTGTCTCAGATTAGACAATGGAGGTGAATATTCCAGCAAAGAGTTTGATAGGTACTCTTTATTGCATGGAATTCATAGAGACAAGACAGTTCCAATAACACCACAAGAAAATGGTGTGTCAGAAAGGATGAAAAGAACAATCATAGAGTGTGCAAGGTGCATGAGATTGCATGCAAGATTTCCTTTAAAATTTTGGGCAGATGTTGTAGATACTGTTTTTTATCTAATAAATAGAGAGCCTTCAAGTTCCTTGGATGGTGGTATTCCAGAGGAAGCATGGATAGGTTAAAAGGTAAAGTACTATTTTTAAATCCTTTTGGCTGTGAGGCCTTTGTCCATATTAATAAAGAAGATAGAACAAATCTTGATGCAAAATCAAAGAAATGTAACTTTATTGGATATGGTGTTAATGATTTTGGTTATCGCTTATATGACTATGAAAATCATAAAATCATTAGGAGCAGAGATGTAATATTCAATGAAAATGTCTTGTATAAGAATCAATTGTAGGAAAAGAAGCAGGAAAAGGAAAACAAATAATACACAGTTGTTGATGAGATCACATAAAAAGAAAGGTGCCTAAAAATAATAATAATTAACAGCCACAACAACAAAAACCATCACAACAACAACATGCATCTCAAACACCTGAAAGTGCTGTCAGAAGATCTACCAGGATAAGTAGACCCCGTGAACAATACTCTCCCTAATTATATTATTTATTGTTGACTGATTCAGGTGAACATGAATGTTATGAAGAAGCAATGCAGGTTGAAACCAAGAAGAAGTGGGAGCGATCCATGAAAGAAGAGATGGACTCCTTAATACATAACCATATTTGGGACTTAGTCGGGTTGTCTACAGGTAAACAACATTGCAAAGTAAATGGGTTTACAAGATGAAGGAAGAACATGAATGAAAATAGAGGTAAAAAGCTATAATTTTGGTGAAGTGGTTTCCACAGAAGAAAGGTATTTATTTTGATGAAATATTTTCTCTTGTTGTTAAGATGAATTCATTCAGAACTATTTTAAGTCTTGTAGTAGTGGAAGATTTTCATCTTGAACAGTTAGACGTAAATACAACATTTCTCCATGGAGATTTGGAGGAAGAGAACTATATGCAGCAAATAGAATGATATCAGGCCAAAGGGAAAGAAACATTAGTGTATAGGTTAAATAAGAGTTTGTATGGCTTAAAACTGGGTCCAAGGTAGTGGTATCTAAAATTTGACAGGTTTATGTCTGAACAAGGTTAAACTAGATTTCACTCTGATCATTGTGTTTATCTGAAAAGAAAAATGATGGAAGTTATATTATATTGTTATTGTATGTAGATGACATGGTTGTTGAAGGGTCTAACATGCAGGAAATAAATGTGCTCAAAAGAAAATTGGAAAATTCATTTCCAATGAAGGATTTGGGAGTTGTAAAACAAATCTCAAATTAACATTATCCCAGAATGAGTACATACAAAAGGTGTTGAAAAGATTTAATATGTAGAATGAAAAACCAGTTAGTACACCTTATGCTAGCCATTTCAAACTTAGTAAGGAGATGCACCCCAAGACCCAAGAAGAAATGGATTATATGTCTAAAGTTCCATATGCATGAGTAGTTGGAAGCTTGTATGCAATGGTTTGCACAAGGCCTAATATTTCACATGCAGTGGGAGTTGTAAGTAGGTACATGAAAAATCCAGGAAAAGAACATTGGATGGCAGTGAAATGCATTCTTAGATATTTGAGAGGTATCACAAATCAAGCATTATACTTTGGTGGTTCAAACATTGCTCTACAGGGATATTTTGATGCAAATATGGTAGGTGACAGAGATAACAGGAGGAGCACTAAATGGTATGTATTTATTGTAGGTGGAACAACTATTAGTTGGGTTTCAAAAATCCAAAGTGTTGTTGCACCTTCAACAATAGAAGCAGAGTATGTTGCTGCTACATAGGCTAGTAAATAAATCATTTGGTTACAAAAGTTTATGGATGAGTTGGGTAAGAAGCATGATATGGGCACATTATACAGTGATAGCCAAAGTGTCATTCATCTTGTAAAGAACTCAGCGTTTCATTCCAGGATTAAACACATACATCTCAAGTACCATTTCATACGGTCAATGTTGGAAGATGGACAATTGAAACTGGAAAAGGTAGACACTAGCCAAAATCCTGCAGATATGCTAACAAAAGTTGTAACCAGGGAGAAACTGAGATTATGCTCAGTTTCAATTGGTCTTCAAGTATGACGATGAAGATGAGAAATAAGCAGGTCTAAAGTGGAGTAATTGTCCAGCAAATGAAGTAGTGGTGGAGTTGCCACAATAAGTCTCCAAGTGGGAGATTGTTGGGTGTGGAGCCTGATTATCCTCTTTATTTTATATCACAACATTGGAACCATGTTCTTAATGGGGCCACAACACCACCCGTAACTGTACACTGCATCGAGGGTCCAGGGGGGGAAGTTGCGAGTTTATGGAGCCCCCCCTTGGCAGGGGGTTTTGGGGGAAGCGCCCACGAAGATAAAAAAAAGATGTAAAATTGCCTTGTAAAAGTATAGTAATTTCTTGTCAATCTAGGCTATTAATTAGGCGAATGATCTGACGGTAGAAGTTATGTTTTATTTAGGTATTTTTCCCTAGAAGGCAACCCCTCATTTTGTATGAGGGTATTATATTACGGTTGTGTATTGTATGTGTATTCTCAGAGCGAGAAACTGATAGAGAGACTATGAGAGAGAACATATGATATTACAACAGATCTGTTGTAGGTTGCAAATTTTCATTTTGCTATACAATAGAAAGGAAGGACTGGCTGTTCGGGGTGGACGTAGCCCAAATTGGGTGAACCACATATATTTGTGTCTCTCTGGTTTTATGTGTTTTGTGCACTTATGTTTTCCGCATATTTTATGTGCTGCATTGCTCTATAATATATTCTTTTCTAACAGTTTATTAATATCTAAAAGTATCATTTATGTATATTCACAATAAAAAATAGACATGAACTTTCAAGTTAACAATATTTTTTATTTTAACAAAACATAATTTCAATGTACATGCATTGATTTTATTGTACATTTTTTATTAATTCTAGGTCAACGCATCTAGAAAATGAATCAATGCATTAGAATAATTTCATTGTACATGCATTGATGTTAATGTATATTTTTTATTTATTCTAGGTCAATGAATTTAGAAAATGAATCCATGCATTATAATTTGAACTCAAAATTTGAAACAAAAATATAAATTTGTATGTCTAGTAAAATTAATGCAACATTTTTTATCATTTCGGAATTAATACATTTAGAAACAAACATTTATACTAAAATTGATACATTAGATATTGGAATAAAAATATAAATTAATATATAAATTTAACTAGAAATTTAAATAGACATTGAATAAATATTGAAATTGATATGTACATTTTGAAATCAACAATTATGCATATGTATACTGAATAGAAATAGAAATTATCGTGTATATTGTAATCCCATATTGATTTATGTGTATATACGTTGGTTTCAATATACATTATTCATCATTTAACATTGTCATTTTATATTTCTTCATCTTATTCATGATGTAATTATTGAAATACATATATGCATAATAATCTCTATGTTCTAAACAAACTAAGGACACTAAGAAAAATTAAAATGATCATATTCATTTTAGGGATATACATAAAATTGTATTTATATTATCTAGAAATTACATCATTACAAAAAAAATTAATAGGATGGACTAACATTAATCCTTTTTCAATCCTTTTTCATTAGATTGTGAAGGATTCAATACCTTAATTTTTAAATTTTATTATTATTTAGTATATCCATCAACAAACGTTATTATTACTTTGTTATTATGAAGATTAATTATAGAATCATATTCATTTCAAGAATATACATATACATATACATTGATATGAATATGGAGAAACTAGTTTTGTTGTGCTAGGTTCCTCATCAGTATAAAATAAAAGTGTGCTTAAGCATTGTGTCAATTAGAAAGTCTTATGAAAGGGTTTATGTTTTAAATCTGTTTGTATTTTATGAGCTAATAATGAAGTAAATTAGCTTTAAAAACACATAAACAAGGAAATTTCAGAAAATATAATACACAAAAACACATTACACAGTAGTGATGAAGGATTTCACCCCTCCTAGGCTACATTGCCTTAGAATAACTTCAATGGCTTGGCTCTCTTGGATTAACTGATCAAAAATATGAATACAATCAATTAATCACCTCTAATGGATTTCAAACATGCTCCAATGGCTCTAGGACACCCTAAATACCCCTGTTTTGGTTCCTACTGAGTCGAATTCTGACTATCTGGAAAAAAATTATGCCTCTTTTAGTACCTTGGCTTAGGCCTCTATAGGAGCTCAAAATAGAAAAAAGTGTTGTTTACAATCCTGTACAACCCCTGAAACCTACTCTAGCATGCTCATAGCATCCAAGTCTATTAGTATGGACTCTTTCTGAGCTAAATTTGGTCAAAATTTTCTCAAGTTATGGCTCATTCAATTTTGGCCTACGAAACCCCTCCAAAAATCGAGAGAACTCCAGTTAACTCCGAAAAATTTGGAGTTCTGTTGAAAATGTCGGACTCCACCAACCACAACTCCAAAATAAACTCTGGTTAATTAGTGGATAAGCTCAATTTTAAGCACTAGTTAAGCATAATTAACGCTAACCATGCACTTTAATCTAATCCAAACTTAAGCGCATTTAATCATGGCTTATGGGTTAATAAAGCTGCATTAAGGTTTAGACTCCGAGCATTAAATTTTGGCCTCTGCCATGGTCATAGCACATGGTTCTATGGAGTGGGGCTCTAGCCCCCATTTTACCCCCGCCAAAACTTGTTTGAACTCAAATAGAACCTGAAGCCTATAGCCGTTAAGAAATTCGTGCAAGTATAGTGGTAATACATTGCGTTTGTGTGGGAGAGGTCGTGGGGTCAAGCCTGACCTCTGCCGTCCTCTGAAATATAATTTTTCCAGATGATATATATGATATGATTTTGACCTAGGTCCCATATCGACCTTTGGGAGGGGGCACGCGGCAGCCTTCGGGCTTGGCACGTGTCGTGACCTCATTGGTCCGACTCAAACCAACTAAAAAATGACATGTAATCGAGAAATTTAGGCCAATCATAAGTGACAAGTGTTAGCACACCACTCTCCAGATAAAAACCAATTTTGACCAAAATATTGACCCCTTTGACCTTGTTTGAATTTTTTTTTTAACATTAACATGTTTGGAAAAGTGGATATCACGCTCTAACTTTCTCATACGGAGTCTATTTTTGATGAAATGAAGTGAGCGATATTCAGGGCGATGAGCATTTCACGGTCATTCTGGTTTTGAGAAATTCTAGGCATTTTCATTTTTTTAGAGAATTTTCTCTCCCAATTCAGTTTTTGATCACTCCTTCCCACTGAAAGACTTTTGGACTCGCAAAATCTATTTATCTGATGAGATTTTAATCCTCTTCCCATTTCCAAGTTCTATCGACTTGATTCTACTTGGAAAAATCTCCATGACAACAAATTTGGTTCACTGACATGCCTTGCCTTGCAAATGGCTTGGCACTTCAACCAATTTCCTCCTTTCACTACTGACCAAATCCAACACTGGTTGGCTATTCGCTGACTGATTAAACACCTTGATGTACCAAAGCAATCCCTCTATGCCTGGAAAGCTAACTGATGGCCTTTCCACTAAGAATCTTTTTCCTCCTTTTCATAAACATGTATTTGATTCAAGCTTCTCCTTGGAAACCACATTAACATGTTAATCCCATCTAAGTGAACTACAACAATGAGTTCAAATATCAGTAATCATATGAAAATAAATGACCATTCTTTTACCTCCACGGTACCAAATTCTACATTTGGGAGAATGTCTTCACCATCTCTTTCACTTCTTGGCGTGACACACCATATGGTCTACATTGTTGCAATCTTTTGCCATCTTGTCCCTCTTTCCGCTTCTTGATTCCATCATGCTCTAGTATTGATATGCTTCTCATTCCATGATTTGAGAATGGAGGCTAATCTTTAGCCTCTCGCTCAAGGGTGGACCTTCCAAAATCCTAAGACATCTTGTCACAAGAAAGACCATTATCCTGAAAAACACGTCATGCAAGAAAGACAACTTGACGACGTCTTCTTTTTTCTCCTCCAAAGCAACAAATGTCACATCCTATGAACATCACCATGCATTCTTACATCTTGGTGTACAAAGCCATCGACCAAACACAAGTTCACAAAACATGTGTCTTCAAACTATTGAATCTTAAATCAATCAAAGTCATGTACAACACATGATGATTCTTTTCCCAAAACAACAATAATTTTACATCTCATGAAACAATTTCGTCAACATCTCCCTTTCATCCTTCGATACTTAATCAACTCTTCCAACTCGATAAGAAATACATGTAACAATCAATTGAGCAACACAATTTGATGACTCATGCATGTGAAAATGATAAACAATATGCAAGTACAATCACAAGTATAATAATCCCATTGGTATGTACAAGTACTTAAAGATATGAAATGACCAAATTTTCTCCAAAAAAGTGACTCAACATACTCCAATTTCAAACACCTTCTTGGCGTAAACATGAGACATGCATTCTAGAGGAAAAGAAATGAATTCACATGCAAATTGCAACTACAAATTTCCATTTTTGCTGCATCTAAGTGAGTCAACATAACTCTACTTTTCCAACATCTTTTTTCATTCAATATGCAACATACTTTCAAGAGAAAATAAATGCATTCAATTGGAAAAAAAATGCATCAATAAGGAAATATTTGCATCAATAATCAAAATAAATGCAAGGCCTTAATTGGTTATTAAACCTAACCATATCTTTCCAAACCACTTCAATGGCACTTCTTTCAGCTGCACTATATCATGTGTATTATCCTGGCCCACATCGATTATGGAATCCTCCTTTCCATTCTTATCAAGATCTCTTTCCACATTCTTCGAATGTTGGGGATCACTTGTTGGATAGAAAGTCAAAGACTTGTCTACAAGATGACTCTGCTTATGGAAATGAGTGAAAGATAATTGTATCTTCTTTTCAACATGTTTTTTTATTGTCCATTGGACCTTTGGATTTATGTGTCCTTTGTTTTGAAAGTTTCCTGTGTATGGCTATATTCTTCCAACACCTCGAAATATTATGGTTATTGAAACCACAAAAGTAACATGTAAATTTTATCCGAATATTATGTGAGGATTTTCCAAGTTTATCATAATTAAAAGCAACTTGATTAAAGGAAGATTTATACCTTTCACATTCACCTTTGTCTCCTTCTTAAGGAGGTGAATTTGATGAGGTAGTGGCCCTCTTAGAAACACCAACAATGGCTTCAATGGATTTAGAGATTTCACTATCCTCTTGTTTTCCATTTCCATTAGTTGCATGCTTATAAGAATCTTCTTGCAAAGTGGGCATAAAAAATTTGCATTCCTTATGAACACAAAATTGACAAGTTTGAGGTAATGAACATGTAATGAAATTATTTCTTGGAATGCATTCATGTGCCTCTTTGGCTTTGGAACATTTTCTATATTCTTGTTGTTCATAACCACTACTTGTATGGATAAAAGCAATCTCTTCAACAACGGATGTAAACATGTTGTATTCTCCACGAACAAAATATTGAGGTAGTGAACATGTAATGGAATATTTTCTTGAAACATTTTCAAAAGTCTCAATAGTTACATCATCTTGTTCACAAAAACATAGACACATGTACCTAGACCTTACCATAACAACAATAGGGTTTATAATTCTTTGTGCATGTTTTCCTAACCCTTTACCTTCACAACCCATTTTTCTAACAATTTGGACCCTATTCCTCTAGTGTGTCTTTCAAAAACCCCAAAACATTCATCTTGAGAGGTAATTGAAGATAAAATTCATTTGGATACCTCATTTTCATGCACATACTTGGCTAGGGTTTCCTTAGCATCATTTAGTTGAATCTCCATCTCATGCATCTTTGCTAGGGTTTGATTTGCAATATCGAGTTTAGTCTCCATATCATGCATCTTTTGAAGAAGCTCTTGCTTCTCCTCCTTCATGGCCATCAACTGCTCTTGAAGCCTACTCCTCTCCTTCCTATCTTCAATCATATCTTGAACCATATCTCTTATGATTAAGATCTTTTACAACAACTCTTCATCAAAGAGTCTTGATAAGAAAGATTGATTAGAAAATTCACTTGATGAAGCTTCCATCACACTTGTAATGCTTAAAAATCTTATTTGTTGTGATTTGAGTGTTGAGTCCTCAATATTAACCTTCCCCTCTCTTTAGCTTACACACATAAACTTGCACATAGTTAAATTCTCCTTGCACAAATACAACACAAATAGCTAATTATCTAGCTAACCTTGGCAAAAATTGAGATAAAATTGGGCTAAAATGAGCTAAACTAAGCTCTGATACCAACTTGATCTGATTATGGAAAAACTAGTTTTGTTGTGCTAGCTTCCTCATTAGAATAAAACAAAAGTGTGCTTAATTATTCTGTCAATTATAAAGTCTTATGAAATGTTTTACGTGTTAAATTTTTGTGTATTTTAAGAGCCATTCATGAAGTAAATGATCTTTAAAAACACATAAACAACAAGTAAATTACATATAATATAATACACATCAAGAAAATTACACAGTAGTGATGAAGGAGTTCAACCCTCTTGGGCTACATCTCCTTGGACCAACTTCAATGGCTTGGATGTCTTTGATTAACTGATCAAAGATATGCATACAGTCAATTACTGAGCTTTGATGGCTCTCAAACCTGATACAATGGCTCTAGAAACTCCCAATACCGATGTTTTGGTTATGACTGAGTCGAATTATGACTCTCTGGGCAAAAGCTATGCCTCTTTTAGTACCTTGGTTGGGCCTCTGTATGAGTTCGAAATGGAAAAAAGTGTTGTTTATAGTCCTCTACAGCTCATGAAACTTGCTCCAACATTCTCATATCATCCAAATCTATTACAATAGACTCTTTCTCAACCAGATTTTGTTGAAATTTTCTCAAGTTATGGCTCATTCAATTATTGCATAGGAAACCCCTCCAAAACTGGAGAGAAATCTAGTTAGCTCCGACAAATTTTGAGTTTCTTCAAAAATGGCGAACTCTGCCAACTCCATTTCCATAATAAAATCTGGTTAATTAGTGGATAAGGGCAGCTTTAAGCATTAGTTAAGCACACTTAGTGCTAACCACAGTCTTTAATCTAATCCAATCTTAAGCGCATTCAATCATGGCTTATGTGTTAATAAAGCCACATTAAGGTTTAAAATGTATGGATTAGGTTATGGCCTCTGTTATGGTCGTAGCGCATGGTTCTATGGAATGTGGGGCTTTACCTTCGATGAAACTTGTTTGAATTCAAATAGAACCCGAAACCTATATTGGTTAAGAACTTCATGCAGGTGTAGCAATAATACGTTGCGTTTGTGTGGGTGATGTCGTGGTGTCAAGCTCGACCTCTGCCCATCCTCCAAAATATAATTTTCGCACATGATATATGTTATGGCACGTGGCGGCCTCTAGGCTTGCCATGTGTCGTTACCTCATTGGACCCACCCAAACCAACCAAAAATTGGCATGTAGCCAAGAAATTCAGGCCAACCACAACCTGACAAGTGTCAGCACACCATTGGCCAGACAAAAACCAATTTTGACCAAATAATTGACCCCTTTGACCATTTTTTACTTTTTTTTTTTGAAAATCCATGTGTTTGGCAAAGAGGAAATTAGGATCTAACTTTCTCATATGGAATCGATTTTTGATGAAACAAAGTGCGTCAGATTGAGGGTGACCAACACTTCTTGGTCATTTGGTTTCAAATGATTATGAGCATTTTCATTTTTTTAAGAACATTTTTGCCCCAATTCAGTTTCTGATCATACATTAATCTAAAAAATCCGTGCCATTTGTTGTGATTTGAAATTATGTATATATAATGGATAAAGTCTACAAGTAAATGGATGAGTTCCAAACCTCTTTCCATCATTACTAGCATTCCATAAATATTCCATAAAGATCAAATCTCTATCATCCACCCAAAGAGACAATTTTTTGTTGGCTCTGTTATCACTCAGTAATTTCTCAAGGTTAAAGAAATAACTTACCAAGGTAACCAAAAACCTACTTTTAATCTTGGGATCTAGCCTTCCTAATGCTCAAAGATGTCTCTCTCTTTATGATTTAACTGTATTTTTTTTAGTTGATTTTAGGCTAGTTATGTGAGATATATTGTGTTTTGATTTTGGTTTGGTTTGGTGGTAGAATTACTGATTCATATGAATAGATGCATGTATGTTTTCCATTGGGCTAATGGAGTCAATGTATCAAGAAATAGAGTAGAATAAAGTTCTAAAGGAAGTGTTCACAGGGCAAGGTAGCTGAGTAAATTCATATCTTTAGGCTGGATGATGAAATGGTTTCAATCAAGATGAGAGAGAAATTAAGGATTCTTAGATCCGGATAATGAGGGAAATGACAGAGGTGAATCGAAACTAAGGAGAAATGAAGAATTGCTTAATTTGGATATCAGAAGAAAATATGAAAATGAATAATAGTTCAAGGTAGAGTGTATTTAAAAAATTTCTGATCCTGTTATAACATTTAGATTTAGAACGCATGCAAGTATGTGAAAAATTCAGAAAATAACAAAGAAAAATTGGAAGTACCTCACTGAAGAGTGGCTCAACACATGAATCCTGTAATATAATTCCTTTGTTGCTCAATCCATTCTACTGACTTAAAAAGGGTACAATAAACCCTCAGGCTTCAGATCAATACAACCATATAAATGTTTTAGCAATCCACAGACCTAATACTTAAAATGACTGAAGTATTTATACCAAATGTAATACAAAATATCTTATTAAACTAATCAGGATTTATTCTAGGAAATAAAATATCTGGAGGCTAAAAGATAGTGACACCTTTCAACTGACTAAAAGTTGTCCCTGTTTTATCTGATTTTTTGTTATCTGTTGGTTTATCTCATTCTAGTTTGTCTCTTACACTGTCTTCTTCCTTTCTTCTGTCTTTTAACTCTGTTGTTCTCTTACCATGAATGTTACTGTTACCATGTAACCTTTATCCTCACTACTCCATTTCACCTTCTTTCACTTTTACCAGTCACGGTAAATCACATTCACTTTATTCTGTTTATGTGTTTTTAGTAAAGTAGATTTTACTAAAGACGGGTTTCATTTTATGTAGCATGTGAATTTTTTGTTGCTGAGGTAAATATTTTTATCTCTTTCAATAATTTCTATGTAAATTTCCTCATTCTTCTCTATCTCTGATTTGAATTTTTCTTTGTACACAAACTGCTCTTGAATGAAGCTTTTTGAAAAAAAATCTGAGAATTTGGAACAAACAGGTTTTGTGACTAGTATCAAAAAATGTTTGTCTAATTTCTTTTTCTGATAACAACCTGCAAAAATAAAAAAAATTGTTAATGAAATCTAGGTCTAAAATGAGGTGGTTGAAGGCCTTATTCATTGGGAAGACCTGTGGAATGAGTTCCGGATATGAAGGTTCAACTCTGTTGGTAATTGACTCTTTGGTTGTTTTCGCAAATCTGCGGAAACGAATCAAATGTTGGATTTTCAAACATTATCAGAGTTACCATAGTTGCTCAGGTTTTTGACTTAAAACATCAGTGGTATCATCATAATAATGCAAGGTTTATGAAACTTCGGTGGTATACTTCTCAGCGGGAAAGTGGTTTATCACACTGTGGGAAGATGGTTTACACTTTAAGATTGGGGAATGGAAGAACACATGAGAGTACCGCGTTGCAGGGGAGTGGAGTGATAAAACCACCCATTTCAAAATCTTCTCATTGTATTAAGCATCAAGCCATTGGAGGTACGAAATAGTGTAAAGGTCGTTGGATTAGCTTGTGATAATCAGACGGTGGATGAGTTTATGCGGGGTTCAAAGAAGTGGGACTGGGAGTTGATAGTCAGAGGGTTAGAATGTGTGTAATGTTGTGAATTAAAAATATGATCGTGGAGGGATTATATGGTTTAATATAGTGGGGGTTAATGAATATGGTGTTTTAATATTTAAAGGAGTTAATATATATATGAGGAGTTGAAATGGTAGCAAGAATTTTAAATAATATATAAACTATGGATACCAATAATTTATGGGGTTTGGGAAATATGTATAAAATGGAGAATTAGAATAATATGCAGGTAAGTAAATATATGAAGCAGGAATTTAGAAATGTATTAGCGATAGATTAAAAATAATATCGGGGTAAGATTTTACTGGGGCCTAATTGCTTTAACCCTTTAAAACTATACAATGTGGGTTTTTGTATGTTTTAACTGAAATGGGGAATTAATAAAGAGGAAGGGGATTTTAAGCTAGGAAAAGGGGTTAGAAGAAGGGAAAGGGATATTCACCAGGGGAATTTGTTTTCCATGGAAAATTGGGATAAGAGGAAAATTTTTGGAAATGGTTTTGGTGAAATGAGATAAACTAAAATGATGCTTTCCAGTGCTTGTGAAAGTAATCTACCTACCCATTTTTATCCTAACATTTTATTTCCTTTATTGGCGTATTTGAGCTTGCTTACCCTTTTATTTCCTTTTAAAAAACTAACTACTTATAACCTTATGACGTCCAATGGTTTAGATTAAACTAATGAGCTCGTTTATCCTCTACCTAACTACTGATCTACCAAGATTAAATAGTTTGGCTAGATCTTATTCACTATCTATCAACATGAAATTTAAAAAATGAATAATCAAGATTAAAATCTATGATTATTTATGAATTGTCGCATTTTGGACAAACTACACACAATTCGATTTGTGGAAGTAAACTAATAGTAGTGGAATTTGAATGTGCAACACTTTAATGATCTTATTTTTATCTCTTTTGGTGGGGTTCATACTTAATATTATTTTTTTTCTTTTTTCTTTTTGTCCTTTGATTGTTCTCTTAGGACCTACCCTCTTTTCATCTTTTAAATATAGGAATACATTTGCAGAAAGAAAAGGTATGTACAATATTACAAGATTTTAACATAGAAAAATCAAATTTATAGATCTTATTATTATAGAACCATAACAGTGGCTTCACATGGGTATGGCATGATGCATGAGCATCTAGCTGACGGGTCATCATGGCTGGAGGTCATTTGGTCTCAGACAGGACAGAGAAGACAATTCGGGAAAAACATCTTAGTTTATTTTTAATTTTGATTTCTTAGTGAAGCAGCATTTAGGAAAGTGAGTGGTTAATTTAAAACTGTCTTAATTAATTGTTCTGTCAAATTATTTCCGTATGTTAATTTTACCATTTATAGTAGAGTCAAGGTAACAGTTACAGAAACTATGTAACTAACAAGTGTAACTGATAGCAGCTAAGTTAAACCATTTTCAAACCATACAAAAGATAGAAGAATGTATTGTAACAAGTTCGATTTGGAAAAAGGAAAAGCATAATAGAAATCTCTGCAAACACATACATTTGAATCTACGTTGTAGTCGTTTAAATAGTCCTTCTATATCATTGTAATTTACTACTGTATGCAAGAAAACCATTTCTTTTACAGAACATGAGTATTTCCCTATTTGCATGAGACTAACGGCCCCGTAGGCAACAAATATACTAAGCATAATAACAAGAGAAACAACAGGAACTCGAAAGGCATTGAAACCACAGAAGCATCGAAGTAAACAACTTAGTGGAGCATCATAACAAGGAATGGGCATAGGCAACATAACAGTGCAATAAAATAGGTATTTAATAAAAAATGAATAGAATATTTGATATCAAAATGAAACAAGTATGTCTCTTTTAACCATTACACAGTGATATAAATTAAAAACACAGTCCAAGATAAGTTTACACCAGCAACCGGGCTGGCAAAACTGTAAAGGAGCAACCATACTGGGTGTCCAAACATGCCTAGTAGTGGAGAGCAGGTTCCTGGAAATGACTCCACCTGCAATCACACAACAAAAGCAGGGGTTAAACATTACAGTTAAACAAAACAGGAAAAAAAATTGACATAGGTTTCAGGGTTAGAAAGCAGACTTACCCACAGTGAAGATGGCATGCCGAGACCACATTCTGAGCCAAGTTGTAGCCATCAAGGGTTCCCTGCTCACGAGGAGCGGCAACTTTAGTAACGGAGGAAGAAGCAGGAGTTAAAAATATCTCAGAGTGAGGGCTTACCTTGCCCATTGGAGAACAAAGCCGAATCCACGAACCCCCGTGACCGTAACCTGCAACCAGAGCTAAAGACACAGATAATTTAACCATAGAAGCGACTGAACAGAGGGAACGAAGATGGGCATATGCCCTAACAGTAAAAAAATGACTTGTAGTGCACGCATGCAGGAGAGCTGAACCATAGCAACCAGCATACCTTCCACAAGCAAATAGACCTCAAACAACGTAGAGATAGAGCAGCATTGAAACACAAACAACAAAGCAACCTTACCAATCGACGGAGCAGAGGCCGTGGCCACACCAGGGCCGAAGAACAACAATATTTTACCGCAAAAACATACAGAGGACCAACATAGAGAACCAACGGGGGAGAACCTCAGTCACCACAAAATACCAACAGTGCAAGTGAGTCGAATGACTAGGGTTTGTTGAGTTTACCAAAGGCGGGATCATGCCTACTGAGGCAGGGACACATGTCCACTCGAGACTAATGCAGGTACAATACATTTAAATCACCAACAAAATATCCATAGCATCATTAGAGCCATCAACACATTAATCATACATTTAACCACTATCACAGCAATCATAATACATTATATTGCAAATCAACATAGGAGTAAGGTTAACGAGGGGTTGGACCCATCAAGTGGTATCAGAGGAGGAAATTGACTTTGATAGAAATGGAAGTTGGAAGGCAAGGTCGTGGAAGAGGGAGTAGAAAATGAAGGACTGAGGGAAGAAATTCGGATCCTAAATGCCCAATTGGCAGCAGTAGAAGCCGGGAGAAGAAGGGATCCTAATGGAGGAGATGAGAGTGATGAAGAAACTGCAGCAGCAACAGATGGATCGGATGAAGACGGACCTGAGATCAGGTTATTGAAGTCAGTTCTGTTGGCTAATAATAATCCAAAACCAAATATTTTAAATTATGACGGAAGTTTATCAGTAGAGGTACTACTAGATTGGCTCAGCGAGCTAAATAAGTATTTTGAGTGTGAGGAGATCAGTGAAGATAAGAGGGTAAAATTCGTTGCAACTAGTTTAAAAGGGCATGTAACCTTATGGTGGGATAGTGTACAGGCAGAGAGAAGGAGGTTGAACAAACAGCCTATCAAGAAATGGAGAAGGATGGAGGCTAAGTTGAAGGGAAAATTTTTTCCCAAGGATTACTAGATTGCTATGTACACGCAGGTACAGAATCTGAAACAGAAAGGCATGACTGTGAAAGAGTACACAAAGGAATTCTATCGGGTGAACCTGATGGCAGGTTATATAGAGGACACCCTGGAGAAAACAACGAGATTCGTGAATGGTTTGAGACTGGACATCTTGGATGAGATAAGAATTCTTTTTCCCAGGACTATAGATGAGGCTTATCAAAGTGCCTTGAAGGCATAAGAGAATATAAACAGGAAACATAATGCTAGGAGAGGAGGAGGATCTGGTAGAGTAAGAGGACGATTTTTTGGCAGAGGCAAAGTTGTCAACCCCAATGATGAAGGCAGCAACTCCAAAACTTTAGGTACAATGGAGAAGGACAGTAACACGAGAGGGGGAAGGCCATACCAACGCGGAAGAGGTAGTGGCCGAGACAGAGGAGCTGTTGTACAGTGTTATAGGTGCCATAAGTGGGGGCACAAGTCCTATGAATGTCCTGAAGGAGAGCAGGCAGGGACAAGGGGAATGTACATTGCACAGACGGATGAAGTAGATGCACCAGCCCAGGAGGTAGAGAATGTGCCAGAGATAGGAAAGGCCTTAATTTTGAATAAGTTATTGCTAAAACCAATGAAGGAGACAGCTGACCCAACTCAAAGGAAGGAATTATTCTGGACAGTTTGCAAGTCGCACAGAAAATGCTGCAAGCTGATTATCGATAGTGGGAGCATGGATAATCTAGTTGCCACAGAGATGGTGGAGAAGTTAGGCTTGAAGAGGCTGAAGCACCCCACACCTTACAAGGTGTCATGGTTACAGAAAGGGCAATCAATTTTTGGTTGATGAACAATGTGAGGTTGAGTTCCACATTGGCAAATATAGGGATAAAGTTATTTGTGATATAATTCCAATGGAAGTGTGTCACAAACTGCTAGGGAGACCATCGCAGTATGAAAAGAAGGTAGTGCATGATGGAAAGACAAACTGTTACAAGTTTGTCAAAGATGGGATTAAGCACACGCTTGTACCCATCAAGGAGGAAGAGACAACAGAGACAAGTGGAGTTAAAGTGTTACTGCTGGGAGGAAAGAAATTTCTGAAACAAATTGAAGACAACGAGATACATTATGCAGTGGTAAGGAGACCAAAAATAGTGTTGTTGCACACAGAAATTTCAGGTTTGCCTCAGGAAATTTAGGAAATGCTGCAAGAATTCAACGACATTGTAGTTGATGATTTAGCAGATAAACTGCCTCCTAAGGGAAGTGTTAGTCACCACATTGAATTTATACCTGGAGCTAGTCTACAAAACAAGGTAGCATACCAAATGAGTTCTAAAGATAATGAGGAGATAAAAAAATAGGTACAGGAATTGCAGGATAAGGGGTTGATAAGGGAAAGTTTAAGCCCATGTGCAGTTCCGACAGTTCTCGCTCCCAAGAAAGGAGGATAATGGCGAATGTGCACAAATTCGAGAGAAATCAAAAAAATTACCATCTGGTACAAGTTTCCACTACCATGGATTGATGATATGATGGACTGCCTAAGTGGGGCAGCATATTTCTCGAAAATCGATCTGAAGAGCGGTTACCACCAGATCCGGATCAGAGAAGGGGATGAATGGAAAACATCATTCAAGACTAATGAAGGGTTGTATGAGTGGTTAGCAATGCCATTCGGTTTGAGTAATGCCCCTAGTAATTTTATGCGCCTGATGAAGAAAATGCTGAAAGAGTTCATTGGGAAGTTTGTAATTGTCTATCTTGATGATATATTAATTTTCAGCAAGACTAAAGAAGAACACTTTCGACATGTTCAGAATGTGTTGCAGAAATTGCAGAAGAATAAGCTGTTGATGATCTGAAAAATGTACTTTTTTTCAAAAATAATTGGTTTACCTGGATTTTGTGATTTCAGAAAAAAATTTGAAGATGTACCCAGAAAAAGTTGCAGCTATTATTAGTTGGCCATCCCCAAAGAGCCTATTTGAGGTTTGTAGTTTTCATGGGTTGGCAAGTGTTTATCATAAAATTATCAGAGATTTTAGTGGAATCTGCGCACCTATTTTTGATACTATTAAGAAGGCGAGTCAGCCTTTCTGTTGGACTAAAGCAGTAGAGAGGAGCTTCCAGTTATTGAAGAAGAAAATCACTGAGAGGCCAATCTTAAGATTGCCTAGTTTTAGTAAGCTCTTCCAAGTCCATTGTGATGCAAGCAGTACGACCATTGGAGTTGTACTTAGCTAGGAAGACAAACCTATTGCATTTTTCAGTGAGAAGTTGAATGAGAGCATGTAGAAATACTCATCTTATGACAAATAATTCTATGCTATTGTCCAAGCACTGAAGCATTGGAGACACTATCTGTTGGGGAGCGAGTTTGTTTTATTCTTTGATAATTCTGCACTGCAATATGTGATGCAACAGCATAAGCTGAATCACAAACATGCTAAGTGGTTCGAGTATTTGTAGAGCTTCACGTTTGCGTTGAAGCACATTAGCAGACAAGCCAACAAGATGGAAAATTCGTTGAGCAGAAGAGCTTTGCTCTTGCAGGAGAGTACGATACAAATCCTGGGCTTTAAGCATTTGAAAGACTTGTATCAGACAAACGTGGATTTCAAAGAGGCTTATGAGGCCTGTCAAAATCCATTATTTAGGAACAATAGTCCATGGTTGGACTATAATATACAGGAAAATTTGTTGTTTAAAGGAAGACAACTATGCATTCCCAACTGTTCGATGAGAGAGAAAATCATCCGGGAAAAGCACAGTGGAGGTCTAGCCAGACATTTCGGCATAGACAAAACATTAGAATAGCTAGGACACTTTTATTACTGGCCAAAGATGTGACGCGATGTGCAGCGATATGTGACTAGGTGTAAAGTGTGCCAATTCGCGAAAGGACACAACCAAAATGCAGGACTCTACACACCACTACCTATTCCAAGTAGACCATGGGACTCAATCAGCTTGGATTTTGTCTTCAGTCTACCAAGGACGCAGCGAGGTTTCGACTTGGTGATTGTGGTAGTAGACCAGTTTTCAAAAATGGCGCATTTCATTCCTTATTGAAAAACCAGTGATGCCACTCACGTAGCACGCTTGTTTTTCACGGAAATTTTCAGGTTGCACGGCTTACTGAGGTCCATTATCTCAGAAAGGGATGTGAAATTTACCAGACACTTTTGGTGCACCATGTGGAAGAGGTTGGACACTCAGTTAAATTTCAGCTCCGCATATCACCCACAGACTGATGGGAAAACAGAGGTGGTGAAAAGGAGCTTGGGAAACCTGCTATGGAGCTCAATTGGAGAAAACTCATGGATTTGGGATCGTGTACTTGCGCAGGCGGAATTCACTTATAACGATTCACCAAATCGCAGCACAGGTTACAGTCCTTTTTAGATTTTATATGACATGCATCCTCGCAGAGTAGATGAACTATGAGATCTGGGAAAATTAGAAAGAAGAAGTGCTGACAGGGAAGATATTGCCCAGGCAATGAATGACTTACACGAGCAGGTAAAGTCGAAATTGCAAGACAACAGTCAGAGATATAAGCAGCATGCAGATTTAAAGCGGCGGGAATTTCAGTTTTATATAGGGGATGAAGTCCTTGTGCATTTACGCAAATAACAGTTCCCTAAGGGCGAATATAACAAGCTTGTTAGTCATCAGTATTTTTTCATGATTTGATGACTAGATTCCTTGGCTGAGTTTTCAAGAAGATCATCTCAATTTTTCAATTTGTCATCTAGAAAACACCTCAAACAAATTTTTGTCTTCCTAACCCTCTCCTTTTCAGCCTATGATGAGAATAGTCTTTAGTTTCCCTACCTATCATCATTCAACAAAGTCTCCCTATCTATAAGCTGTCATAGGTTTCGTCTCTCTGCTATCAAAATCCCATGTTTCCATAAATCTCATTATCTAACATTTGGAAAAGCACATGTCCCTCTCTCAATGATTATTTTGTCATATGATAACCTGATTATGCCTGAGAAACTCTTTAGAAATTATAATAAAATTTCTAGGTCTAAGTGGTGGTGTTTAGGGCACATACCTTGAGAAAAGCTTTCTCTAGACAAAAATTCAAAACCCTGTCCTCAAAATCAGTCAACCATAATGTCTTATCATTTGTCAAAGAAAAATCCTTGTCTATCCCTAGGTCACACACCATCAAAGAGGTTGCTTTTTCTTCTCTCAAGAAAATCTCACAAAATTTCAATTCAAGAATAAATAGTGAAAGAAGTTCCATAACTGAAGAAAAAGGACATTTCAAGCTTGATTTTATGACACACTGCTAAGTTCTCATAAAATCAAAGATCATCTACCAAGTACATATTTGCAGTGATGTATTCAATAAATAACAGTGTGCAAAGGAGAGCAAGAGAAGTAATGCAAACAGGTCTCTCATGCTGAAGTAGTTTTCCATCATAAATCAGATGAAGTACGGTAAGTAAGGTCTACATGGTTTCAAATCCAAAAGGTGAACTAGCCCTGCAAATCAGTTTCTATAGGTAAAACCAACAGTCTTTGACATAAAAGAGCTTTAAAGCAAATTAGGCATCATAGTGAAAGTGTAGAAAGGAAAGTTGCTTCCTATTCCTTACCATGCACCTGGGCTCCGAAAGGGCTGTCAGGGACAAGTTCACTGCAACTTATGAAAACATAGCTAAGGAAAGAAATATTTGTTTCAAGGATGCATAGCACTGAGCGCTCACCACTTACAAAGCACATCATTTACTCCTGAAGATTCACAATAATTTTATGTAAAAGGGATGTACTTTACTGAGAGGTACTCATGAAGCAAAGGGCATTATGATTCAAATGATTTCATCGAGGATAAGTACCAAAGATTTAGTGTTGCCTTCTATTTGTATTTTTCAAACAAGCAGACATGGGTCACAGTTTTGAAATGAATGAAGTTTTATAGTTTTCAGGACCTCCATCAGTAAATAAGTAGGTGGTCTCATAGTAGGTCTGAAGGGTCACAAAGACTGTGTGTTGGAAGCATCCTTCAAAATATAGGAAGAGGGTAAAGGCACAGTCTTAGAGGGCCTATATTTGGAGTAGATAGCCTTTTTCAAAGGTTAACACTGTCAGATTAAAGGCCTCCTTCCAGAGAAGAAACGGCACCCCTCATAGTCCTAAAGAAGCCTCCCTTGAATGACAAGCATAGGATTTCTTTTGAATCATAAACATAGTTTTTCTAAAGAGCCACAAACAGTCTGTTCATGGACATTTTTCAGTTGGTTAACAAAGGTCAAAAAAGCGCCCATGTAGTTTATCAAACATTGCGTCCTTCATAATAAGTATAAGGCCCACAGACAACTTGTTCAAAAATAGTTCTCAAATGATAAACAAAGATGGAAAAAAACATAGTGTTTACAAGGCCTTTTTCAAAAATAAGTAGAGGGCCCACTTACCACAGTTGCATAAAACCTACTTCATAACAAGCAAAGGGTTGAAAAATCATCGGGGAAAATACTAAGCTAAAGAGGTCTTGTTGTGAAGACACCGTGCAAAAAAGGAGAAATTAGTCAGTAAACAGGCACAGTTTATTTTGAAGGTCTTCAAAAGTGATAATAAAATATCACAGTTTACTAATTATGCCTTTTTCAAATAAGCAAAGGAAAACACCGTACCTGTTGAAAATGAGTTTTTTATAATGTAAGATGACCTCCTTCAAAATTAGCAGAGCATCAGGTTTCCCAGTGTTAACACTGTGGTTGAGAAAATGTGTCATTAATAGACAGGTTTGAGAGATATAGTGTTTTAAAAGTTCATTCAAGGATAAACAATGTCTAAAAACAATTTTTGTGGCATTTTCCCTTAAATGGCTAACACATCTCTGCTTGCATTTCATCCTTGGTGCTGAAGATACTCGTGGCACAAATTTCAATCTTTCAAAGAAGATACCTTTCAAAAAAGAGATAAAGAAATTGGTAAAAAAGCAAGCCCTCAAAAAATCAGAGAAAGCCATTTTTCTTTACAAACACCAAGGAAAAAAGTGGAGTGTCTAATTGTCAAGAAAGGAGGGAAAATGACCATTCAAAACATTTCAAAAAGCTATAACACCCTCAAAGGGTATTTTTCTATGTCACTTGGTTTGAAGCCCCGGGTAGCATCATGCAAAAAATAGGTCGCGACGCACCTGTAAGATAGCGCGACGCGCCTGTAACTTTCCTCCGAAGGCTTTCACACATGGCACGACACGCCTGTAGGATAGCGTGACGCGCGTATGTGTCGACCAACCGGCCCCGCCGAGCATTCAGAAGGCGCCCAACGCCCGACCCAACAACACCACAGTGGCATGCAGGTGCTACGCGTGTGTGCATAGGAGTGTAGCACCTCTCCAAAGGTCTCCAAGCGTAGAAAAAATTGGTTTTTGCTCAGATTTTGGGTTGTTCAAACACACCAGAAAGATTTCAAGGTATTTTTTATGCCATTGTATCTCAATTTTAGTCACAAAAATGTTTTGAAATCAAGATTTCAAAGAAGAAAATAGTGTTTTCAAAAGGGGAAACATAGTGGTTTTCAAAGGTCTCCTGCTTGCTAAATAAAAAGAAAAACAGTGTTTGAGGAGAAAGGGATTATTATCAGTCAAAAGGCCTATTTTTCTTAAGAAGCCAAACATAGTTTTTGAAAAGGGAGAAAACAATGTTTTAAAAGGAGAAAGGCCTATCTCATTTTGAAGAACCTGTTTGCTGAGTGGGTAAAGAAGAAAGCACAAAACCAAAATGCCTCCAAATAAGAAAGGGGTTAAGAAGGGAGGTCATCACAAAAGGTTTCAACCTACCACTACTCAAGAGCTCACTGCCTCCCCTTCAATCTTGTCTTTCTTTCAAGAGGTTGGCTACCTTGACATTTATAATAAAATCCAAGAAGTCACTAGCCACCCTTTCTTGACTGAGCATTTTTTCCCTAAGACTAGATGGAAAACAAGTTCACCTAGTAGGTCTAGACTTTAAACTCACTCCTAGGGTTGTCTCCAAAGAAACTAAGATCCCCTATATAGGAGAAAAGTGGTTCAAACAAGCATACCTGGATCTAAATCACTATAAACCCTTCCTAAAACTAGACCATCAGGATGCTTACTAAGCTATATTTCCTTTTTCTCACTTATTGAGCAACTATGCCCCCCTCATGAGAGTTATCATTAAGTATTTCACATGTGAAGGAAAATTTTCCCGAGTTTATTCCTATCACATCAGGCTTCTCATGCATTTCACAAGAACTCAGTTACTAAATCTCCCTTTCTTCCTCTGCAAAAGCATAGACAAGATGTCCTCCCTTGTCCAAAAGAGACCTCCTGCTCAGAAAAAAGCTAGTCTTTTCCATCATTCTCTCATCAAAATCATCATCCTTCACTAGCTTGAAAAGAAAGGAGTTTCTTGGGAGACTTTCATTTCTGATCCAGATTTTACTACTGCCTCTTCATCTCATGGCCCATCTCATATGTCCTCCTCACCCTCCACTCACTATGTCTCTCCTTCATCGAGTTAAACTACTCCTAAAAAGAAAGAATCTCCCATGATTGATAGTGAAAAATAGCAGTCTTATGAAAGGAGTAATAAAGTTAGTGATGATGAGAAACATAGTGACACTAAGCAAAGTAGTGAGCATGAACCAAGTGACAAACCACAGAGTAGTGACCATGAGTATACTAGTGATGGTGAAGAAAAATCAGCAAAGGATAAGGAAGTCAGTGGCACTCAGCAAAGTAACGAGGATGAAGAACAAGGTAGCCCTAAGCAAAGCAGTGAAAATGAGCATGGGGACAGTCCACCCACAACAAGTAATGATGAAAAAAAAACTAAAGAGAAGCAGGGTAGTGATGATGAAGAGCAAAGGGAAGATGTTCAAATAAGTGATGAGGAACACCATAGTCCTCAACAAATTCATGAAACCAATCAAAGGGATAGTGAAAAAAGCGCCTCCCAGCAAATTATTGACCATGGTGGCAGCCCACTCACAGAGTCTAAGGAAAACAATGAAGATGATGACAACATGCAAAATGATAGTGTGGATAGTCAAGCAACAGAAAATGATGATGAAGCTAGCAACCCTAAAAAACATACTCTAAAGAGAACTGATAAGGTTGAAGGAAACATATGTCAAGAGGTTCAAAACAGTGATAAAGGTGAAGTTGGCAGCCCTAAACAAACTCAAAACAGTGACAAAAATAGTGAACAGGACAACAAAGCAAGTGATGATGGAAGCATCAGTGTAAAGGGTCAAATTGAACAAGTGCTGGTGATAAAACCTCCTCTCTCTTCTACTCAACATAGCCAAGAACATGTGCTTATTGCCTCTCCTAGGCGAGGGGCCATGATTCATTCTCCAAAAGCACCAAAGGCTAAAAACACAAAATCTGCAAAGAAGAAAATCCCTCCAGTAGTGACTAGTAATGTCACTAGAATGCTAAGGAGTAGAGGCAAACTGCCTAAGAAGAATATTTTTGAATTGCCAAAGAGAAAAATAGCAAAGAAGTCTATCCAAAGTAAGGGGAAAGAAAAATTTGAACATCAGGAGAGTATTCATGAACAAGAAAGAGAGTTTGACATCATACAAATAGATAGTGATGCTAGAGATGATGAAGCTAGAATTCTTGAGTCACTTTTGCAAAATAGAGAAGTCGAAATCCATGACTTAGAAACTGATCTAGAAAGGTCAAAGGACCTCATACATTTTCTACAAATGCAAAATAAACAAATTACTGGGCAAATGGAAATTTATGAGGCCCGAGCATTCAAATACCAAAGGGAAGCATACAAAGCACAAGTCAGGCTTGAAGAGTATATGGGAAAATTTGATGATATTGAGGAAGAAGAGCAACCGGTAAGAAAAAAGCCTAAGACTATGGGTCTTAGGAAAGCTCTGGAGATATAGAAGGAAGAAGTAGCCCTTGTCCCATCATATCCTCTCACATAATTGCTTGCCCAAGAGATAGAAAATGATAAAGAATCATGGCTTGAGAGAGCCAATAATCATTTGGAGGATAAAATAGAGAAGGCAAACAAATACTTGGGTTTACAAAGGAAGATGACTGAGCATTACAAGAAATTGAACCAATTTTCCCGAAGAAAACTCAAACTTGCTCAAGAAAGGCTCAAAACTGCCCAAAGGAGGCGCCCAGTGAAAAAAAGGGAAAAAGACATATCTAGGCTTCAAATATTGGCTTCATCTTCCTTGCATGCTTCTAAAAACCCATAAGGGGTTTGCTCACCAAAATTGAGAAAATTTTGACATGATCTTGTTTTTTGTGTTTTTTGGCCCTAATCGCACATTTTTCTAGGCACTACCATGTTTTCTAGGAGCATCCTTAGCTCATGAAAGTGATTTTTTTGGATGTATTAAATTTGGGGGTAACTACTCACAAATTTTTAAATCAAAAGCAGGTGTTTTGGTCTCCCAAAGAGGCAAAAATCAGTTGAAATTCACCTTTCTGCCTCACATGTCAGAAGATGAGACCCTCCTGGGGTTTTTCACGCAGTCCACTTTTTGACAGACTTATACGGATCAGTTTGGGAACACTCAAGTAGTTCCAGAAACTAGACATCCAGGGATTTCCAACGAGCTATCATGAGCCTTGTTTCGACATCAAGAAGTCCCTCAAATGTTATCTGTAAACCAGGCTTCTTTCTGCTGCTACGTTCCTGTAGCATTTTGGCTAAAAAAGAAGTTTTCTGAATATGACCATCCAAATGTGCGTTTAGCTATTTTTAACTCCATTTCAGAGATTAAAGTCATTTTTCTTTCTATTATTAGCTTAAATACATATTTTTGAAGATATTTTGTGCCTTGGGATTTGCAAACACTCAAGGACAAAATCATATATTTGTATTAGGCCAATGGCCTTCTAGATGCTCTAGGAGGGTTTCTTTCTCTTTGGCCTATATAATACAAGAGAATTCATTGTAAAAAGGGGCTGAACTTGATATTATAGAGCAATACATAGCATTACAAGCTTTGAAGAAATACTTTCTCTTATGAAGTGGATGACCTCTTGCTTGACTTGGATGGTGGAGGAGGATTTTTTTAGGATTCCATGGCTTGGGGAATGATATTGTGTTCCTTATCTGTTATGTTTCCTTAGTTTATCATACATGTTTTCATGCTTCTTGCTTGCTGTAGGTCAGTAAAGAATAGATTTGAGACATGCCCATGGCGGCACCTCAAGTTTCTTGATTCATTGCAGCTTCTATGTTTTCATCTTTCTTGGTTATGTCAAAGAACTCTTAATTTCTCTTTAGTACCCTAAGAATTTGTTATCAGTTTCATTAATGGCTATTATGTATGCTGTCTAGTATGATTCATAGTACGCCCTACTTACCCATAGCTAATAAAAACTCCATCTCTGAAATCTCACTCTGAAGTATTGATTGTCTTAGTTAAGTCAAAGAGGTCTTGTTTTGATCTTGCCCTTTTCCCATGCTTTGCAGTCTTATTTCAAAGTTCCCAATAGCTCAAGATATGATGTTTAGGCGTTCCCCCTTCATAGATTGAGTTGTTTGTTTGTCTTATTTGTTTTCCCAAAAGTCTGAAGGTGATTTTCCCAAAGTTAGAGGGTCTTATACTTCTATGCATCACCTGATTGTTTATTTTCTGAATTTATTAGTTTGAGTTTCATTCATAGTGATTAATGGTTAGCCTACCACATGAATGCTTGTTGTTTAAACTAGTTATGCTTAAAATCCCTTTGTCTTTCACAAACTTAATGTCCATCTCATCTCACTTACATCCAAAGAATCCATTTATCTTGACCAAATCGGCCCTACAGTAATACCTTGTCCGCCATTTGAGACAGTCTCGACCTTTTTGACCCTATAGCCCAGTTGATCTGAAGAAATTTTGATCTGTTTATTCTTTTATCAGTTCCCCTCGAAAAACCCAAAAAAAACAAACGTACTTAACAACTAGCCTAAAATCAAATAAATAAATAAAACAAGTTTAGATCCTTTACATAATAGAGAGAGCCCTCTCTAAGTCTACGAAGGCTAGGTCCTAGGGATCCAAAGCTTGGTCTGATGTTACCCTGTCACTTGGCTTGCCAATCTTCCAAATCACAGGACCCTAACATAATGGCGATCACGGTGGGACGTTTCTGAGTTAGTGACAATCTAAGTATACCTTAGGACTACAAAAATCCTTTGTCTTCAAGAATATCTAGTGAATCAGCCACCTCATCACCACACTAACATAATGGTGATCACAGTGGGACCTGCTGAGTGCATAACAGTCTAGAAAACTCTTGTAGACTCATTAGTCCTTCAAAATTAAAATTAGATAGAAAACCTATAAAGTCATTTAGAGTAAACTATTTTTGCTTCACCACCTTATCTAAGTGATGAATTAGGTTTAGAACACTCTTACAAACTAGGTTGCATATAAAAAAACTCAGAAAATCCCAAAAAACTCCCTAGATTGACTTTTTCTCAGTTATTGGTGGTGGACCATAAATACATATCTCTAAAAACAAAAACATCCACCTAGCGAATCCACAAGTCAAATCCTCAACAATATGTAGATAGAATCAGTGATGCTTTTGACTATATGGAAGTAGAAGATGAAACAATAAAGATGAGAATGTTTTCCCAAAGCCTAGGCAGAGAACCCAAGAAATGGTTTAAAAAATTAGCTCCTAACAGTATACATGATCTCCCAACACTTTACCAAACTTTCATAAACATGTGGGAAATCAGGAAAAATCCCATCCAAATCCTTTTTGAATATAAAAATCTTAAAAGGAATATGGGGGAAAGTGTTCAAGACTATTGCACTAGATTCAGCAGTGTTTATAATGCCCTCCCGCCTCACATGAAACCTCCACTTGGCTCAGCATTAGAAAATTTCCCGAAGGTTTCGATCCAGATATGACATACCAACTGAGAGAAAGAGACCCCGTGACTTTAGAAGAAATGCAAAAAGTAGTTGTTAGTGCCGAAGCCAACCTAGGTGAGAAAAGAGCTAGGATAAGATCAAAAAAGAAGGTCACATACCGTGATGAAATCATGCCTTCAATTTCCTCCTCAGATCCCAGAATAGACAACCTGGTTAAAACCATGGAGAAAATTTGGGAAAGAATGAATCTAGATGAAAAATCACCTCTTAAGGATAACCAGTCAAATCCTCAAAATAGAAACCGGAACCAAAACTTTAGAAGAGACCCGCCTCAAAACAAACCAAGCGAAAATGACCAACATATCAGGCCACTTTTCCATTAAAACTATGTTGATGAGGTAGAAAGAGATATGGAACCACTTGATGAAAATCACTTAAAATTGATAGGTTCTAATAGCGAGGGTGAGGTTTTCCTCACAGAAGAAGAAAAAGTGTTCTTCTCCTCAAACCAAAATGAAGCAAATTATGAGGATCCCGAAGATCCTGAGATAGGATTACAAAACGCCATAATAGAAGTCCATAGGAAATATGACCTTAGGAGTAAGAAAAACCAAGAAAACTCTAAGAAAGGTAGCTCAGACACTGCTGTTACAAAAACCCTCGATACCATTCTTAAAAGAACAACAGATAGTAATAAAATCTTGGCTAAGAGAGCTGACCAAAAAAAAGACAAAACTAGCTAGGCAAGACTTGATCCCAACTATCCTAGTACCTCTACTAAGATCCCCGAAACCACTGTATTGAACAAAACCCCAAATCAAAATCAACAAATTAAGAATATAGAAAAAGTCATGGCTGAGAAAACTGAAGAAAATATATCTAAACTGCAAGTGCCTTTCAGTTTTGAAGGGGCAATCGCCAAAATTAAGATCACCATGCCTCTCACTAAACTTATTGCTCAAAGCTCATACAAATCTCAAGTGTTGAAGGTCTTAAACATAGGAAATGATGGAAATACTTTACACCTAGCTGATGATGCCCCTGAGGTGTTTTTTGGACCAAAAATAGAAGGAAAATATTAAGAGGGAACCACTCTTCCTTTTTACATTAGTCTGAATATACATGACCAAATCCTACATAATGCCATGCTAGATTCCTGGGCCTCTCACAATCTCATGCCGAAAGTAGTAATGGAAATATTAGGCATAGAAATAACAAAACCTTGTAAAGACTTATATTCATTTGATTGAAGTAGAGTCAAGTGTTTAGGCTTGACAAAATATCTTTGTGTCCGTTTGGCCCAAGTATCTAGAAAACACTTGGTCATGGACATAGTGGTAGTAGACATTCCTCCCAAGTACGAAGTGCTTTTATCCAGATCTTGGGGGGCCAAGGTTCAAGGAAATATTCAACTATATATATCTTACGCCACCATTCCTATGATTAACCAAACAGGAATACTGTATCGGGAATCACACATGAAATATATGGTTAGCAGCTAAGAAAGGCCAGATAACATCCATATGTATTCCATACATTCAAACCTAAATTCCTTCATTTTACATACTGATGAAGACATTGATAAACAGGTGGGAGAAATCGAAACAAATCTAGCCACACCGCATCAGATGCCCCAAATTCTCTATGATGAGCTGGATACTCAAAGCTATCATGATCCTGAAAAATTATGTCTTGAAGAGTGGGAATTTGATTTTCTATAAATGGAGATAAATCAGAAAATAGAACACATTCTACACCCTCAAGCAATTTTCTCAAACCAACGACAAACATCAAAGGTACAATCATAATTTTTTTTCAAAACAGAAGCACTGGAAGGCTTACATAGTACAAACCTCTTTGGAAATGAAGAGCAGGGGAGTCTTATGTTCTTACCATACTTTAATGCTTTACCATCCCAAAACCTTACCTCTCCAAGTAAAGCTTTAACATTTTCAACCACTTCGATGAATCCAAGGAAAATGTCTGATAAATTTAATGAAGGGGAATATGATAACAACAGTCCCAAGACATTTGAGCTAATTGAACTAGCTAAAATTCTCTCATTTCACCAAAGATTAAGAACTGCTAGAGTATGAAAAATTGTTCAAGATACTAATATATGTCGGGAAAATAGTTTAAAACACTATGACAATGCCATCATTTCAAGAAGTAACCCTTACAAAAAGAGATGCAAAAATCTTGGTCAAACATTAGCAATTAAAGACAAAAGAAATGGACATAGGATATGTGTAGATTTCAGGAACACCGATAAACCTCCCCAGAACAACACTTATATCCTTCCTAAAATAGATCATACCATACAAAAGATAGGAGTTTGTAATCATATGTCTTTGCAAAATTATGTTTCAAGATATCATCAGTTAATTCCTCTTCAAAGCAAACAACTTAAAGATTTTTTTCAAATACACTGGAAGCAGTTCCAAATTCAAACCTAGGGTTGCAAAACCGCCAGGCACCAAATACATGTTCCTGAAGGCCATGTTTCTAGTTTTTAATTTCTTCACTATGATGTACCTTGACAATGTCATCATTTGTTTTAAAAATGACAAAGAGTATCTGTATTACCTAAAGAAGATGTACAACAAAGGTAGGAGCAAAAATCAGAGGTATAGAGAAAAGCAGCAAGTGGATAGAGAATTTTTCAAAGATTCTTGCAAGAACCCTTATGTTGTGCTTGAAAGGGAAAAATTTCCAAACTTTTCTTTTCAAGAGCTGACTGGACCAAGAGCATCGGGAGATCCCTTTGAAGACAAAATGCTCAAGTTCCACCATTTTCAAGATTTCTAGTTTCAAAAACATTTTCACTCTTTGTACATATCACTGTTTGAAGAAATAAATCAAAAATAGAAAATACAAAAACAATAAAAAGTAGAAAAGAGGGTAGTTTCAAAAATAGCATAAAAGCCCCATGTTCAAAAAATAGTCATGGTGAAAGTGCGCAAATCTAAATGCCACTACTAGTGCTCAAAGGATATCTTGTTCAGTTATCTATCCTAATCATAATTGGACATGTTTTGAATTTATTGCTGATAATTTAGTGAAAGAAGTGATAGTCAAATTGTGTAAGCTTGACTTATCGATGAAAGTAGATTAGGAGAAGATACTGGTTCCACACGCTCAAAACGGAACCAAAGAGGAAAACAGGGATGAAAAACAAACTATGTATCCTAGCCCTGATTTCTCTAAATCTCATTTTGCACAAAAATAACATTTGTGTGAAGTTTGTCTTTATGCCACAAACACGTGACAAATCAAACCATCTAATCCTAATTCGTTCATTTTTCAGTTTCATGTTTTAATTTTAGTGAATGAAATCTTGTCAAACAACTTAATCTTGATAGTCGATCTAGCATAGGTAGAGAATCAAAAGAGTTCATTAGTTTAATCTGAACTCTTGTAAGATATAAGTGTAGAATTATATAGTTTTCCTTTTTTCAAAAGTATCATGTGAAAGGGTTGCTATTCCAAGTGCACCTAAAGAAGAAAAATGTTAGGATTTATAGTTGGGTAGGTAGAGATGACTTTGATGCTAATCATGTTGTAAATTTTCAGAAATAGCATCAACAAAGAGAGAAATTTGCGCTAATGGATAAGGCACTGGTCTTCACAAGCCAAAGATCTACAATTATGGACACCTCCTGAAAAGGAGCTGCCCCTCTCAAATGGTGCCACTGTTAGCCATCAGTATTTTTGCATGATTTTATGACTAGATTCCTTGGCTGAGTTTTCTAGAAGCTAATCTGAATTTGTCAAATTTTCATCTTGAAAACATCTATTTTTTTTTTTTTGTCTTCCTAACCCTCTCCTCTTCAGCCTATGATGAGAACAGTATTCAGTTTCCCTACCTATCATCATTCAGCAAAGTCTCCCTGTATATAAGCTGTCATATGTTTCGTCTCTCTGTTATCAAAATCCCCTGTTTCCATAAATCTCATTGTCCAACATTTGGCAAAGCACCTGTCCCTCTCTGAATGATTATTTTTTCATATGATAACTTGATTATTCCTAAGAAACTCTTTAGAAATTATAATAAAATTTCTACGTCTAAGTGGTGGTGTTTAGGGTACATACCTTGAGAAAAGCTTTCTCTAGTCAAAATGTCAAAACCCTGTCTTCAATATCAGTCAGCCATCATGTCTTATCATTTTTCAAATAAAAATCGTTTTATATCCCTAGGTCACACACCATCAAAGAGGTCGCTTTTTCTTGTCTCAAGCAAAGCTCACAAAATTTCAATTCAAGAAGAAATAGTGAAAGAAGTTCCATAACTGAAGAAAAAGGACATTTCAAGCCTGATTTTATGACACACTGCTAAGTTCTCAGAAAATCAATGATCATCTACCAAGTACATCTCTGAGGGGATGTATTCAATAAATGACAGTGTGCAAAGGATAGCAAGAGAACTAATGCAAACAGGTCTCTCATGCTGAAGTAGTTTGCCATCATAAATCAGATGAATTATAGTAAGTAAGGTCTACATGGTTTCAAATCCAAAAGGTGAACTAGCCTTGCAAATTAGTTTTTCTAGGTAAAAGCAATAGTCTTTGACATAAAATAGCTTTAAAGAAAATTAAGCATCATAGTGAAAGTGTAGAAAGGAAAACTGCTTCCTATACCTTACCATGCACCTGGGCTCTGAAAGGCAGTCAAGGACAAGTTCACTGCACCTTATGAAAACATAGCCAAGGTAAAAAAGAGCTATTTCAAGGGTGCATGGAAGTGAGTGCTCACCATTTACAAAGAACATTATTTAATCCTAAAGATTCACAGTAATTTTATGCAAAAGGGATGTACTTTACTAATAGGTCCTCATGAAGCAAAGGGCATTATGATTCAAATGATTTCATCAAGGATAAGTACCAAAGATTCACTTTTTCCTTCTATTTGTATTTTCCAAACAAATAGACAGGGGTCACAGTTTTGAAATGAATGAATTTTTATAGTTTTTAGGACCTCCATCAGTAAATAAGTAAGGGGCCTCATAGTAGGTCTGAAGGGTCAGAAAGACTGTGTTTTGGAAGCCTCCTTCAAAATATAGGTAGAGGGTAAATGCACAGTCTTAGAGGGCCCAGATTTGGAGCAGATATCATTTTTAAAAGGTTAACACTGTCATATTAAAGGCCTCCTTCTAGAGAAGAAAGGGAACCCCTCACAGTCCTAAAGAATCCTCCCTTGAATGACAAGCACGGGATCTCTTTTGAATGATAAACATAGTTTGTCTAAAGAGCCACAAACAGTTTGTTCATGGACATTTTTCATTCGGTTAACAAAGGTCAAAAAATCACCCATGCAGTTTATCAAACATTTCCTCCTTCATAATAAGTAGAGGGTCCACAGACAACTTGTTCAAAAATAGTTCTCAAATGATAAATAGAGATGGCAAAAAACACAGTGTAAACTCCTTCACAAATAATTATAGGGCCCACTTACCACAGTTGCATAAAACCTCCTTCATAACAAGCAGAGGATTGAAAAATCATTAGGGCAAGCACTGAGTTGAAGAGAGTCTTGTTGTGAAGACACCGTGCAAAAGAAGAGAAATCAGTGAGTAAACAGCCACAGTTTACTTTGAAGGTCTTCAAAAGTGATAAGAAAATATCACAATTTACTAATTATGCCTTTTTCAAATAAGCAAAGGAAGACACTATACCTGTTGAAACTGATTTTTTTATAATGTAAGATGACCTGCTTCAAAATGTGCAGACGGTCAGGCTTCCCAGTGTTAACACTGTGGTTGAGAAAAGGTGTCATTAATAGACAGGTTTGAGAGTACAATGTTTTAAGAGTTCATTCAAGGATAAAGAAAGTCTAAAAACATTTTTTGTGGCATTTTCCCTTAAATGGATAACACATCTTTGCTTGCATTTCATCCTTGGTGCTGAAGATACTCATGGCACAAATTTCAATCTTTCAAAGAAGACACCTTTCAAAAAAGAGATAAAGAAATTGGTAAAAAAGCAAGCCCTCAACAAAATAGAGAAAGCCATTTTTCTTTACAAACAACAAGGAAAAAAGTGGAGTGTCTAATCGTCAAGAAAGGAGGGAAAATGACCATTCAAAACATTTCAAAAATCTATAATACCCTCAAAGGGTATTTTTCTATGTCACTCTGTACTTAGCAAAGGAGGGATTTTTCGTGGTTTGAAGCCCCATGCAGCATCGTGCAAAAAACAGGTTGCGACGTGCCTGTAAGATAGTGCAATGTGCCTGTAAATTTCCTCCGAAGGCTTTTACACATGGCGCAGCGCACCTGTATGTCGACCAACTGGCCCCGCCCAGCATTCAGAAGGTGCCCATTGCCCGACCCGACAACACCATAGCAGCGTGCAGGTGCTACGCACCTGTGCACAGGAGCGTAGCACCTCTCCAAAGGTCTCCAAGGGTGGAAAAAACCAGTTTTTTCTTAGATTTTGGGTTGTTCAAACATGACAGAAAGATTTCAAGGTATTTTTCATGCCCTTGCATCTCAATTTTAGTCACAAAAATGTTTTGAAATCAAGATTTCAAAGAAGAAAACAGTGTTTTCAAAAGGGGAAACATAGTGGTTTTCAAAGGTCTCCTACTTGATAAATAAAAAGAAAACTGGTGTTTGAGGAGAAAGGTATTATTATCAGTTGAAAGGCTTGTTTTTCTTAAGAAGCCAAACATATCTTTTGAAAAGGGAGAAAACAATGTTTTAAAAGGAGAAAGGCCTATCTTATTTTGAAGAACCTGTTTTCTGAGTGGGTAAAGAAGAAAGCACAAAAACAAAATGCCTCAAAAGAAGAAAGGGTTTAAGAAGGGAGGTCATCACAAAAGGTTTGAACCTACCGCTACTAAAGAGCTCACTGCCCCCCCTTCAATCTTGTCTTGATTTCAAGAGGTTGGATGCCTTGACTTTTGCAATAAAATCCAAGAAGTCACTAGCCACCCTTTCTTGACTGAGCATTTTTCCGTAAGACTAGATGGAAAACAAGTTCACCTAGAAGGTCTATACTTTAAACTGACTCCTAGGGTTGTCTCTAAAGAAAATAAGATCCCCTACATAGGAGAAAAGTGGTTCAAACAAGCATACCTGGATCTAAATCACTATAAACCCTTCCTAAAACCAGACCATCATGATGCTTGCCAAGCTATATTTCCTTTTTCTCACTTATTAAGCAGCTATGCCCCCCTCATGAGAGGTATCATGAAGTATTTCACATGTGAAGCGATATTTTCCAAAGTTTATTCATATCAAATTAGGCTTCTCATGCATTTCACAAGAACTCAGTTACTAAATCTCCCTTTCTTTCTCTGCAAAAGAATAGACAAGATGTCCTCGCTTGTCCAAAAGATACCTCCTGCTCAGCAAAAAGCTAGTCTTTTCCATCATTCTCTCATCAAAATCATCATCCTTCACCTGCTTGAAAAGAAAGGAGTTTCTTGGTAGACATTCATTTCTCATCCAGATTTTACTACTGCCTCTTCATCTCATGGCCCATCTCATATGTCCTCTTCACCCTCCACTCACTATGTCTCTCCTTCATCAAGTCAAACTACTCCTCAAAAAAAAGAATCTCCTATGATTGATAGTGAAAAGGAGCAGTCTTATGAAAACAGGCATGAAGTTAGTGATTATGAGAAACATAGTGACACTAAGAAAAGTATGAGTGTGAACCAAGTGACAAAACATAGAGCAATGACCATGAGTATACTAGTGATGGTGAAGAAAACTCACCAAAGGATAAGGAAGTTAGTGGCACTGAGTAAAGTAGTGAGGATGAAGATCAAAGCAACCCTAAGCAAAACAGTGAAAATGAGCATGGGGACAGTCCACCCATAGCTGGTAATGATGAAAAAAAAACTAAAGAGCAGCAGGGTAGTGATGATGAAGAGAAAAGGGAAGATGTTCAAAGCAGTGATGAGGAACACCACATTCCTCAAAAAAGTCATGAAACCAATCAAAGGGACAGTGAAAAAAGCGCCTCCCAGCAAAGTAGTGACCATGGTGGCAGCCCATAGAAAGAGTCTAAGGAAAACAGTGAAGATGATGGCAACATGCAAAATGACACTGAAGATAGTAAAGCAACAGAAAAGGATGATGAACCTAGCAGCCCTTAAAAACATACTCTAAATAGCACTGATGAGGTTGAAGGAAAAATATGTCAAGAGGTTCAAAACAGTGATAAAGGTGAAGATGGCAGCACTAAACAAACTCAAAATAGTGACAAAAATAGTGAGCAAGACATCAAAGAAAGTGATTATGGAAGCAGCAGTGTAAAGGATCAAGTTGAATAAGTGCTGGTGATAAAACCTCCTCTCTCTTCTCCTCAACACAGCCAAGAACACATGCTTGCTACCTCTCCTAGGCAAGGGGCCATGATTCATTCTCCAGAAGCACCAAAGGCTAAAAACGCCAAATCTGCAAAGAAGAAAATCACTCCAGCAGTGACTAGTAATGTCACTAGAGTGCTAAGGAGTAGAGGAAAACTTCCTAAGAAGAATATTGTTGAATTTCCAAGGATAAAAAGAGCAAATAATTCTATCCAAATCTAGGGCGAAGAAAAAGTTGAACAGTAGGAGAGTATTCATGAACAAGAAAGAGAGTTTGACATCATACAAATAGACAGTGATGCTGGAGATGATGAAGCTAGAACTCTTTAGTCACTTTTTCAAAACAGACCAGCCCAAATCCATGAATTATAAACTGATCTAGAAATGTCAAAGGACCTCATACATTTTCTAAAAATGCAAAATAAACAAATGAGTGGGCAAATGGAAATTTATGAGGCCCGAGAATTCAAATACCAAAGGGAAGCATACAAAACACAAGTCAATATTGAAGAGTATATGGGAAAATTTGATGATATTGAGGAAGAAGAGCAGCCAGTAAGAAAAAGGCCTAAGAATATGGGTCTTAGGAAAGCTCTGGAGAAACAGAAGGAAGAAGAAGCAGCCCTTGTTCGATCATATCCTCTCACACAATTGCTTGCCCAAGAGATGGAAAATGATAAAGAATGATGGCTTGAGAGAGAAAGCAAGCATTTGGAGGATAAATTAGAGAAGGAAAACAAAGACTTGTGTTTACAAAGGAAGATGACCGAGCATTACAAGAAATTGAACCAATTTGCCCGAAGAAAACTCAAACTTGCTCAAGAAAGGCTCAAAACTGCCCAAAGGAGGCGCCCAGTGAAAAAAGGGGAAAAAGACATATCTAGGCTTGAAATCTTGGCTTTAGATTCCTTTAATTCTTCTAAGAACCCATAGGGGGTTTTCTCACCAAAATTGAGCAAATTTTGACATGATCTTGTTTTCTTTGTTTTTTGGCCATAATTGCACATTTTTCTATGCACTGCCATGTTTGCTAGGAGCATCCTCAACTCATGAAGTAATTTTTTTGGATGTATTAAATTTGGGGGCAGCTACTCACAAATTTTTAGATCAAAAGGAGGTGTTTTGGTCCCCCAAAGATGCAAAAATCAATCAAAATTCACCTTTCTGCCTCACATACCAGTAAAAGAGACCCTCTTGGGTTGTTTCACTCAGTACACTTTTCGATAGACTTTCTAGGATCAGTTTGGGAAAAATAAAGTATTTCCAGAAACTAGACATCCAGGGCTTTCCAACGAGCTATCACAGGCCTCGTTTCGACATCGAGAAGTCCCTCACAAGTTATCTGCAAAATAGGCTTTCTTCTGCTGCTACGCTCCTGTAGCATTTTCGCTAAAAAAGAAGTTTTCTGAATATGACCATCCAAATGTGAGTTTAGCTATTTTTAACTCCATGTCAGAGATTAAAATTCAATTTTATTTCTATTATTAGCTTAAATAGATATTTTTGAAGATATTTTGTGCCTTGGGATTTGCAAAGCCTCAAGGACAAAATCAGATATTTGTATTAGGCCAATGGCCGTCTAGATGCTCTAGGAGGGTTTCCTTCTCTTTGGCCTATATAATCCAAGAGAATTCATTGTAGCAAGGGGCTGAACTTGATATTATAGAGAAATACATAGCATTACAAGCTTTGAAGAAATACTTTGTCTTATGAAGTGGATGATCTCTTGCTTGACTTGGATGGTGGAGGAGAATTGTTTGTATGATTCCATGGCTTAGTGAATGGTATTGTGTTCCTTAGCTACTATCTTTCCTTAGTTTATCATACATGTTTTCATGCTTCTTGCTTGTTGTAGGTCAGTAAATAATAGATTTGAGACATGCCCATGGAGGCACCTCAAGTTTCCTGATTCATTGCAGCTTCTATGTTTTCATCTTTCTTGGTTGATTCACGGTACACCCTGCTTACTCATAGCTAATCAAAACTTGATCTCTGAAATATCTCTCTGAAGTATTTATTGTCTTAGTTAAGTCAAAGAGGTTTTGTTTCAATCTTTCCCTTTGCCCATGCTTTGCAGTCTTATTTCAAAGTTTCCAATAGCTCAAGATATGATGTTTAGGAGTTCCCTCTTCATAGATTGAGTTGTTTTTTTGTCTTATTTGTTTTCCCAAAAGTATGAAGGTGATTTTCCCAAAGTTAGAGGGTCTTATACTTGTATGAATCACCTGATTGTTTATTTTCTGCATTTATTAGTTTGAGTTTCATTCATAGTGATTAATGGTTAGCCCTACCACATGAATGCTTTCTGTTTAAACTACTTGTCCTTAAAATCCCTTTGTCTTTCAAAATATTTATGTCCATCTCATTTCACTTACATTCAAATAATCCATTTATCTCGACCAAATCGGCCCTATAGTAATACCTTTTCCACGATTTGAGACAGTCTTGACCTTTTCGACCCCATAGCCCAGTTGATCTGAAGAAATTTTGATCTATTTATCCTTTCATCAGATCCCCTCGAAAAACCCAAAACAAACAAACGTACTGAACAACTAGCCTAAAATAAAATATATAAAAGAAAACAATTTTACATCCTTTGCATAATAGAGAGAGCCCTCTCTGAGTCCAGGAAGGCTAGGTCCTAGGGCTCCAAAGCTTGGTCTGATGTTACCCTATCACTTGGCTTGCCAATCTACCAAATCACGGTACCCTAACAAAGCTGAAATATAAGAAGATTGGACCCTGTAAAATTCTGTGTAAATTTTGAACTAATGCCTATGAAATATAGCTGCCACCAAGAATAAGCATATAACCCATTTTCAACATGGAATATATGTTCCCATATACTGCCAGTCCTGAAGACGATAGTGCAGCAGGGCCAGAATGGGACACCCAGAGTGAAAGCAGTTCTTGGATGAGGCAAATGCCTACTGCGCAACCCCTTGAGATCGAGAAAATTCTCGACACACAGCTGGCTAAGTGAACTCGCCGAAAGGAGTATCTACGATACCTTGTCAAGTGGAAGAACCGTCTCATTGAGGACAGTTCATGGCTTGACGCGACACATATATAGCAAGTGGGATATTCTGTGGAGGAGCTCATGGAGTAGAGCCATGAATTTTATTTACCCCGGGAGCCTGATGCAAGAGAATCTAGCTGACGGGTCATCATGGCTGGAGGTCATTTGGTCTCAGAGAGGACAGAGGAGAAAGTTTGGGAAAAACATCTTAGTTTATTTTTGTTTTTAATTTCTTAGTGAAGAAGCATTTAAGAAAGTTAGTGGTTAATTTAAAACTGTCTTAATTAATTGTTCTGTCAAATTATTTCCGTATGTTAATTTTACCATTTACAGTAGAGTTAAGGTAACAGTTACAGAAACTATGTAACTAACAAGTGTAATTGATAGTAGTTAATTTAAAATATTTTCAAACCATACAAAAGATAGAAGAATGTATTGTAATATGCTCGATTTGGAAAAAGGAAAAACATAATAGAAATCTCTGCAAACACATACATTTGAATCTACGTTCCAGTCATTTAAATAGTCCTTCTATATAATTGTAATTTACTACTATATGCAAGTAAACCATTTCTTTTACAGAACATGAGTATTTCCCTATTTGCATGAGACTAACAGCCTTGTAGGAAACAAATATACTAAGCATAATAATAGGATAAACAATAGGAATTCGAAAAGCGTTGAAACCCCAAAAGCATCGAAGTAAACAACATAGTGGAGCATCATAACAGCGAACAGGCATAGGCAACATAACATCGCAAGAAAACATGTATTTATCAAAAACTGGACTGAATATTTGATATTAAAATGAAACAAGTCTGTCTCTGTTAACCATTACACAGTGATATAAATTAAAAAGACAGTTTGAGATAATTTTACACCAGCAACCGGGTTGACAGAACTTTAAAGGGGCGATCTTACCGAGTCTCCAAACATGCCCAGCAGTGGAGAGCAGGTTCCTGGAGCCGACTCCACCTGCAATCACGCAACGAAAGCAGGGGTTAAAAATTACAGTTAAATAAAACGGAAAAACGAATTGAAAAAGGTTTCAGGGTTAGAAAGAATACTTACCAACAGTGAATACGGTGTTCTGAGACCACATTCTGAGTCAAGTTGCAGCCATCGAGGGTTCCCTGCTCACGAGGAGCGGCAACCTTAGTAACAGAGGAATAATTAGGAGTTAAAAATAGCTTAGAGTTAGGGCTTGCCTTGCCCATTGGAGACCAGCGCCGAAGCCACAAACCCCCGAGACTGCAACCTGCAACTAGAGTCAAAGACATAGATAAGTTAACCACAAAAGCGACTAAGCAAATGGAATATAGATGGGCGTATGCCCTAACAGTAAAAAAAAAATGACTTGCAGTGCACTCACACAGGAGTGCTGAACCATAGCAACCAACATACCTTCCACAGGCAAACAAACGTCAAACAATTCAGAAAAAGAGAAGCATTGAAACAAAAATAGTGAAGCAACCTTACCAATTGACAGAGCAGAGGCTGTGGCCACACCAGGGCCAAACAACAACAATATTTGACTGCAAAAACATACAGAAAACTAGCACAGAGAATCGATGTGGGACACCCTCAGTCACCACGAAAAACCAACAGTGCAATTGAGACAAATGACTAGGGTTTGTTGAGTTTATCAAAGTCGGGATCGTGCCTACTGAGGTAGGGACACATGTTCACTCGAGACTAATGTGGGTACAGTACATTTAGATCACAAAAAAAAATATCCATAGTATCATTAGAGCCATCAACACATTAATCATACATTGAACCACTATCACAACAATCATAATACATTATATTGCAAATCAACATAGGAGTAAGGTTAATGAGGGGCTGGACCCATCATGGCATCTCCTTGTGTGATGTCAAGAACAATGTCAACTAGTCGCTTGATCCATTGGGCCAATCCCAAGGCTGCTCATGCTTTTGTTATATAATATCTATGATTGTAAATCTTGAACTAAAATGAAACCTTTTCTGCAAACTAAAATTTGATCAGAAACTAAAATAAACTTGCTGCTGTAATCAAAATTGAAATTCTACTTACTTTCTCTAATCATCTGTCCAACTGCTAATTAGGTAAAATGAAACAGCCAATGCAACCATTCAAGAATTATATACATTGTTTTCTTTTGCTGCATGTGCTTTTTTCTGATCAAAACTGAAGTTCTATCACTTAATAGAAATTTGTCAACAGATATAACTTTGATAAGGAAAGATTTAATTTCCGTTGTTGACTCTAAAATCTATTCAAAAGGATCTTTTAAAATATATACACTATTTTTCAATTGATCTAAGCAACTGTACATATGTTCTGGATGGCTTCCATGCCATGAAACTAAACTGTTATTTTTAAATTTGTTTCCCTGCAGACTTTCAAATAAGCTTTGTGATGATATTTCTACTGATTGAAATGTATGTCTGATGAAAAATTTATCATCTTGATCTTGAAACTCATAGTTAATTAATGGATAAAGATTCTGATTACATTCATCATCCAACGCATCAGCTATTGGATCATGAAAAACTTGAAAGGATTGTTGCAACCTATTGCATATTGGTTTCAACAATATTTCATGGATTTCTGTTGGCTGCTCATCCTTTTATTTTGAGATATTATACCAAATTTACTTTAACAATTCAAATGATTCAAAACATAATGGTATGTTACTCTCTTGTGTCATTTGATCAGGTGTTTTAATGGAATTTTATAACTGCAATTGTGAAACTAAAGAATCCTATTCAAGAGTTTCATTTTCTTCTTTGTTATCAATAACAATCTCTAAAGACTTTTTCTTTTTTATTGCATTAAAGTTTTCTTGGATGAACTGAAATGAAGAAAAACTAAGAGGAAAAGATCCTTCACTTATCTCAAAATTTTCTGTGCTTTCTTCTTCACTCTTATAGTTGATATTTAAAGCCTGATCATTTTATTCTGGCTACAGAAACTCTATTTCCTCATTTCCCAAACTAGCTACTGATTGCTCTGTAAAGTTAGCTCAAAGTTGAAGAACATAATTATCGTCATAATGATCATACTTAGGCAAATAATTAAAAGAAGGAATTTCATCCAACATACACATTAGATTGACAGAATTCTTTTCTACATATTGATATGTAAATCCATTTTCTGATCTATGGTAATTAGAATTTTCTTGAAAATGTTTATGGCCTGCAACATCTTCTTTTCTTGCAATAAGTGTGTCATGGTAATCATGAACAAAAAATCCATCTTTCATGGTGATCTTCTAAATCATTTCTTCTATTTTTCTTACCAATATGTCAAGTTTTTCTTTTGCAATGTTGCTCTTCCCTTTTTCTGCTTTCAACTTTTCCTTCCTAATCAACAGATTAACTTCTACATCTACTACATTGCTCTGCATCTGTTCAAGTGTTGTTGGGTTTCTTTCTCTCAACTGAAACTCTATTTCTGGATCAAATTCTTTTGGATAATCCAAGAGGGTTGAATCAGGAGGATGTCTGATATTTAATGGCATTGAATAATAAAATTGATTAAATCTGTCAGAAAATTGTGGTATTGTCTCATTTGGCTTTCTTTTCAACTGATTGTATTCTTCTATGATCATGAAAATATTAACTTTGATTATCCATCTGTCAAGGAAAATTTTGACAAACTGTTGGAAATTAGAGATGCTTGCAATAGGCATATTTTTGAACCAACTCTTTACTTTACTCTACAAAGAAAGAGAAAAAACTCTGATTCTAACATCATCTTCATCAATCTCAAATATATCTAGATAATTCTCAAAACCTTGAATATGTTTTTTTGCAGTGAAATTACCATTTTCTCCATAAAACTTGGGGAGATATATGTAATAATTATGAGGGAAATCATGGAGTATAGGAGGTAAAATGAGGGGCTTATATCTATCAGGAACTTTACAAAGTAGAGGAATATGTATAGGGATTGTAAGATCAATATTAATTATTTGAGGATTATCAATTGGAAGATGATCATTATAAGTTTCATAAGAACGCTGCTTAAAAGAAGAAGTTATATTTACAATATTTAAAGGAAAATAATCAAATATAATTCTAAGATCATTACTAAAATACAATATACATTGAAAAACCTTTTTGATAAGAGAGAACATAATGTCCTGGATTAAGGTCCAAGTTGAAAACCTGATATTCCCATGATGTTCGTCCAGGTTCATTTCTGTAGTGGACTCTTGGATTTTATTGTGAAATTGATGTGGAGTCACCAAGTGGATGATTTTAACCTTTGTGTGTCCGATCACTTTCCACCATCATAGGTCAGATTTTATTCTTGTATAATTTTTATGAAGGAATAGATTGATATTCTCCCTAGTGGAGCCGCTAATATGTTATCACTCAGTAATTTCTCAAGGTTAAAGAAAGAACTCACCGAGGTAACCACAAACCTACTTTTAAGCTTAGGATCTAGCCTTCCTAATTCTTAGAGAGGGCTCTCTCTTTATGATTTAACTTTATTGTTTTTAGTTGATTTCAGGCTAGTTATGTAAGATTGATTGGGTTTTAATTTTGGTTTGATTTTGTGGTAGAATCAATAATTCAGATGGATAGATGCAGGAGTGTTTTCCATTGGGCTAATGGATTCAATGTATCAAGCAATAGAGCATAATCAAGCTCTAAAGGAAGTGTTCACATGATAAGGTAGCTGAGTAAATTCAGATCTTTAGGCTGGATGACGAAATGGTTTCAATTTGGATGAGAGAGCAATTAAGTATTCTTAGATCCGGATAATGAGGAAAATTACAGAGGTGAATCGAAACTAAGGAGCAATGAACAATTCCCTAATCTGGATATCAGAAGAAAACATGAAAATGAATAAAAATTCAAGACAGAGTGTATTTATAAAAGTTCTGAAATATAATTCTTGTTAGAACATTTCGATTCAGAAAACATGAAAGTATGTGAAAAATTCAAAAAATAATCAAGAATAATTGAAAGTACTTCACTGAAGTGGCTCAACACATGAATCTTGTAATATAATGCCTTTATTGCTCAACCTAGTCTGTTGACTTTAAAACCATATAATGAACCCTAAGGTTTCATATCAATACAACCATAGAAATGTTTTAGCAATCCACACACCTAATACTTCGAATGACTGAAGCAATTATACAAAATATCCTATTAAACTAATCAAGATTTATTCTAGGAAATAAAATATTTGGACGCTAAAAGGTAGTGAGACATTTAAACTGACTGAAAGTTGTCCCTGTTTTACCCGATTTGTTGTTATATGTTGGTTTATCTCGTGCTACTTTGCCTCTTCCACTGTCTTCTTCCTTTGTTCTATATTTTAACTCTATTTTCATCTTACCATTACTGTTACTGTTAACATTTAATTTTTATCCTAACTGCTCTATTTCACCTTCTTTCACTTTTACCAGTCACAGTGAATCACATTCACTCTCTCTTGTTTATGTGTTTTTATTAAATTAGTTTTTACTACAGACATGTTTCATTTTATGTAACATGTGAATCTATTGTTGTTGAGATAAATATTTTTATCTCTTTGAATCATTTCTGTGTAAATTTCCTCATTCCGGTCTATCTCTGATTTGAATTTCTCTTTGTACACAAACTACTGTTGAATGAATCTTTTCGAACAAAAATCCAAGAATTTGGAACAAACAAGTTTTGTGACCTGTATCAAACATTGTTTGTCTAATTTCTTGTTCTGATAATTACCTAAAAAAATAAAACAATTTTTTAATGAAATCCACGTCTGCAATGAGGTGGTCGAAGGCCTTATTAAATAGGGAAGACCCGTGGAACGAGTTCTAGCGGTGGAGGTTCAACTTTGTTGGAAATTAGCTCTTTGGTTTTATTCATAAATCTATGGAAATGACTCAAATGTTGGATTTTAACATAGTTCCAGAGTTACCACAGTGGCTTGGGGTTTTTTACTTAAACGTCAGTGGTATCGTCGCAATAGCACAAGGTTTATGAAACTTAGGTGGTATATTGCTTAGCAGTAAAGTGATTTATCACACCGTGGGAAGATGGTTTATGGTTTGGGATTGGTGAATGCGATAGCACATGAGGGTGCCATGTGGCAGGGGAGTGGAGTGGGAAAACCACCCATTTAGAAATCTTCTCACTGTATTAAACATCGGGCCATTTGAGGTGCGAAATGGTGTAAGGGTCGTTAGATTAGCTGGTGCTAATCAGACAGTGGATGAGTTTATGTGGGGTTCATAGAAGTGGGACCAGGAGTTGGTAGTCGAAGGGTTAGAATGTGTGTAAGGTTGGGGTAGCAAAATATGAGCACCTAGGGATTAGATGGGTTACTATAGTGGGGGCCGTTAGTGAATACGGTGTTTTCATATTTAAAGGAGTTAATATATATATGAAGAGCTGAAATGGTAGCAGGAATTTTAAACAATATATAAACTATGGATAGTAATAATATATGGGGTTTTGGAAATATGTATAAAATGGTGAATTAGTATAATACGGGGTTAGTAAATATACGACGTGGGAAGTTACAAATATATTAGTGATAGATTATAAATAATATCGGGGGAAGATTTTACATGGGGCCTGATTTATTTAACCTTTTAAAACTATATAAAGTGGGTTTTCGTATGTTTTAATTGAAATGGGGAATTAATAAAGAGGAATGGGATTTTGAGCTAGGAAAAGGGGTTAGAAGAAGGGAAAGGGATCTTCACCACGGGAACTTATTTTGCATGAAAAATTAGGATAAGGGGAAAATGTTTAGAAATGGTTTTGGTGAAATGAGATAAACGAAAATGATGCTTTCCAATGCTTGTTAAAGTAATCTGCCTACCCATTTTTATCCTAACATTTTATTTTCTTTATTGGCACATTTGAGCTTGCTGACCCTTTTATTTTCTTTTAACAAACTAACAACTTCTAACCTTATGACGTCCAATGACTCAAATTAAACTAATGAGCTTCTTTATCCTCTACCTAACCATTGATCTACCAAGATTAAATAGTCTGGATAGATCTTATTCATTAGCTATCAAAATGAAATTTAAAATATGAATAGTCAAGATTAAACTGTATGATTATTTATGAATTGTGGCATTTTGGACAAGCTGCACACAATTTTATTTGTGGAAGTAAACTAATAGTAGTGGCATTTGAATATGCAACACTTTCATGATCTTATTTTTATCTCTTTTTGTGGGGTTCAATTTTGATATTCTTTTTGTTCTTGATTCTTTTGGTCCTTTGATTGTTCTTTTAGGACCTACTCTCTTTTCATTTTTTAAATATGGGAAAACATTTGCACAAAGCAACAATATGTACAATATTACAAGATTTTAACATAGCAAATTGAAAATTATGAATCCTATTACTGTAGAATAGTAATAGACTCAACGATAAAGTCTAACTCCAAGAATGTTGGAAGAAATAAACGTGTAACATCTTAATAGAAAAAGTGCTTTAGAATATTATTGAATGCTAAAGCTAAAGATATTAGTATTGAACGATATTATTTGAATAGTAATGCTTTTTATTTTTCATTATGTACTATGAAATAACGCAAACATTTAATATAATTGTATTTTGTGGGTTTTTATTTATCTTTAATATTTTAACTTTTGCCACTTTATTAAACAAAACGTTTAAAAACTAATCACATCCATATTATTTAATATTAATATTGTTTTTATTAAATAAATCTTTTGATTACCAAAATTATCACAAAACTTATTTTTAAAATGATAGATATATTTGACATCTCACAAGCAATATTCTCAGATATAATCATTTTGAAATAAAATAAATCTGTATATATTTTATCGGTAAGTAGAGATCATAAAAACGACATATTTATGGTTGACATGATCGAATCCTGGTGTCTTGCAATGGAAAAAGCCATTAAAAATCCCGTGGCAGCTGTAAGGTGTTACACTGCTATTCTCTTCTTTTTTTTCAAAGGAGTTACAGTGCTACTCTTTTTTTTTTTTCGAAGGAGTTACAGTGCTATTCATGTAGGCTCACTTGTACGGCAGTCTCCGTTTAAAACAAATGGCAAAAATATTTATGAATGTCAAACATAATACGCCTTTATTTCATAACTATTTATGAACGTCAAGGGGGCTGTATGTACTTGTTAACTTTCATAAATATTTATGAACGTCAAGGGCGCTGTATGTACTTGTTAACTTTTCATACGTAATTGTTGAATTTTTATGAAATCAATTGCGGTTTCAGTACAGCTGCCAACAGGATCAGAAATTTAGGAAAAACTGATAATAACATGCTTATGTCTAGTTTCCCCGCAAAGGGACTTTTGGATGCATATTTATAGTGAGGTTGAGAGGTGTGATTTGTTTGGTAAATGTCGGAGGAAAGGGAATTCATGTGATTCAGTGTCTAAAATTAGGCTTCATTATTAGGGAATAACTAATCACTACTATTAACAAATATTTACCAAATAATTGTGTTGGGAGAAGTTTAATATGAAATAGAATTTATTATTAGGGAATAACTAATCATAAATATTAAGGAATATTTACCAAATAATTGTGTTCGGAGAAGTTTAATATCAAACAGAATTTATTAAGGTATAGGTATAGTATTTAATATTGTTTTCTTTTAATTGTTTTAAAAACCAATTTGTGGGTTAAAATCAAGTTGTGAAGTTTCACCATTTAAATATGTTATGTTATTCTAGCAAATATTTTTTATATTTAAGAAAAAATAAGTTAATATAGAAAACTTATACTTAAGTGATATGGATTATTTATGGAAAATAGCATTAATCAGAACTTAAATAAAATAAATTAGGAAATTCTACTGATGATTTATTTATATTTCTTAATAAAAATTTTTTTAAACCAGCATAACTCCATTTTGGCTATGGATCTATCACATGATATCAGAGAGATTAAATCCCTTGAGGTGCAAATATCCTTATAGAGTACAAAATTTGAGTAGATGTTTTCACTTTGTGGGATTTGATTGCTCTTGATGCATTGTAGTTTTGAAATTAAGATGGATCTACACTAGTTCTGGTCATTAGAAACCACATGAAATTTCTAGGCAACTATTATTAAGTATATGTATATGTTTGAGATGAACGTGATCATTTGAGATTTAGATCATTATGAATCCAAATAAAAGAAGAATAACAACAATGTTTAATGATGAAAGCATTGAGTAATAATAAAATGAAATGATTAAGATATTTAATCCTTTTCAATATAGTGCAGAAAGATTAATGCCAAATTATTTTATTTATTTTTTAGTAGAGTAACACAATTTAGATTATAATGATTATGTTTATGTATATGTTTGATATGGATATGATCATTTTAAACTTATTTAATTCCCTTAGTTTGTTAACAATACAGAGTATTATTTAGAAGTATATTTGAGTAATCAGACAATGATATGGATATGATCATTTTAAACTTACTTAATTCTCTTAGTTTGTTGAGAATATAGAGTATTATTTAGAAGTATATTTGAATAATTAGAAGATGCATAAATTGAATGTAAATAAACTAATAATATCGAACTATGAAAAATATACATTGAGATCAATATATATACACATTAATATATTTATTTCAATGTATATGTCAATTTTTATTTATATTTAGTATTACATTTGCTTAATTGTTGTATAGATCAATTTCAATTTCAATTTCTATTTCTATTTCTATTTCTATTTCAATGTCAGTTTCTATTACCATTTGAATTTTGTTTAAATTATAGAATATTTTTTTCATTAGAAATAATGAAAAATGTACACTAAAATCAATTTATGTACATTAAGATCATATTTTCCTAGAATAAAAAATATTTATTAACTTACATTTTTATGTCTATTTTTTTAATTACCAATAAAACATTATATTTTTCAATGTTTACATACTAACTATTTTTCATAAGTTTTTATAGAATCATAACTAAAAATGATATTTGACTTCCTTTTTACTCTCTATATAATTCAATAAAACATAAAATATTATTTTAAAATAATTTTCTGTTGATATTGATTTCTATAATTTTTTCTTGCCAACTATGCTAATCTCACCAATAATTTCCCAAGGTGAACTGAAATTTTTCAAATAGGATTTGAAATCCATTGAGTTGACAAAGTGTTTTATCAAAACCATTGCATCATCTATTTTATTTTAGACTTAGCTACATTCATGAGACAATGAAAAACGAGACATAAGGATTTGGAAAATTTCTTATATTTTAGAGAATAAAGAAATTTTGTTGGTTCCTTTGACCTATCATAATTTTATTGAATGATAAGATTATGTATATAAATTAATTAGGGTAAAAATAATAGAAATAAATAAAAATGATAAGTAGTAAAATATGAACCATGAAATAATAAAGTAAAATACAAAAAACGGATAATAAAGATGAAGTATATATGCAAAACTAAATAAAGAATAATATACAAAGGACTAAGAAATATTGATAAAATAGGCAATTATAAAGATGAAATATAAGAAAAATATACAAAGTACTAAGAAATAATGATAAAATATGAAATTATAAATTATATAAGGATGAAAGTAAAAACATTAAATCATTGAGAAATAAAAAATATAAACATAAATTCAAATAGAGAGTAAAGGTATCAAACAAGTTTTAAAATTGAGGGAAAGTATAAGAGAATATATAAAAGAAAACTAAAGAAGATATAAGAGATTACTTTTTTCTAATGTTTAATATACTATTTTAATGGGGTAAGGAATTGAATGAGGGACTTCACATTAAGGAGTTTTAACATAGTATCCGATCACATCTATTCAAGATCATGTAGACAGAATTTAAATTTAAATAAGAAAAAGAGTATAGGAAAAAAATAATAATGATATGGAGATCCAAAACAAAAATAACAGTGTTTAGGAAAAAAATAAAAACATAGAAAAAAAATATTATAAAAATAGATTTTAGTATAACAATATGCAATTATAAAAGAAATAATTAAAATTAGAAATAAATAATTTATATTATCAGTTTTTAGCTTCGATTAAGAGTGGATTACACCAATAGATAAACAAGAAACCCTCTTAAATAAGGCTCACATGTTGTTATTCAATATAGAGTATTATTGTTGTTGAATATGGAGCTTCACTCGCGGAGGTTCCTGGTGATGTTGATGCTGACATATTGAACCAATCAATTCAGTTTTTTGTTTCACTAAAAAATGAAGTACATAAATATGGAGAAGAAACTATGTGCAAAAAACGAGGTTTATGTAGTATTATTGAACATAGAATATCATCTTTGTTGAATATAAAACATGGTCATTAGACGCTAATAATGATGTTGAGATATTTAAGTAATTGTTGAACTCAATTAGGTAAAAATATAAATATGAAAATTAATAGGTGTCATCAATATCCTAGTAAAAGAATATTTCTATAGCTATAGAAATAGAAATAGAAAAATGATATAAACATTGAAATCAATATATTGATTTCATTGTACATGCATTGATAGAGTACCATAAAGAAGAATATGTGACATCTATTTATGAAAACCATGAGATAGAATACAAATCCTATCAATATGGCTTAAAATAAGAAAAATATCAATATTTTCTAAACATAATTTGCCAACAAAATTCACTAGATTCCAAAAATTAAAAACAACAAAATTCACTCAATTGCAAAGATTAAAAACAATGTAATAGGCACATAGTGAGAGTGAAAAGGAAGATAAACACCATTTTTTAGGTACAATTATATCGAATGCTATGAATACCAATTAGCCAATTAATGTATAAAAGTAAAATTCATCTCTCTTAGAAAATCAAAAGGCACAGAAAGATGTGCAAGACAACAAATCTTTTTGATTTTAGGAAAAAATACTTTCATCATACATACATTGATTTCAATGTTCATTTTACATCATTTCTAGATATAAGAAATTAGAAATTGATATGTATACTGAAATAAATGCATGAAAATTTTAACCAAAATATAAATGGAAATAGAAATTGACATACAAATTAAAATAGATTTATAACTAGAAATATAAATTTACATTGAATAGATATAGAAATTGAATAGAAATTGAAATTAAAATGTATACTATAAAAAAATTATGTATATATATATTAAATAAAAATATAAATTAATATGTACATTAGAATCAACATATTGATTAATATGTATATTCATTTGTTTCTATGTACATTTTTCATTGTTCAACATTGTTTATTTTTCCCTATTCAATTTATTCCTCATATAATGATTGAAATAATTCTAAACAATACTCCCTATGTTCTCAACAAACTAAGTAAGCTAAGTAAATTTAAAATTATCATAGAAATATATAAAAATATAGATTTTATTATCTACAAATACCATTAGTACACTAAAAAATCAAGACACCATTAGTATACTAAAAAATAAAGATGACAGATTGACATCGATCCTTCTTCAGTAAACTATGAAAGATTCAATGTCTTAGTCATTTCATTTATTTATTATTTAGCATCTTCATCACTAAACATATTTTTTTTACTTTGTTATTATTTGTATCTACCTTACTATTTGGATTCATTAGAAAATAGTTTTTATCTCGACCATATACATATAAATTCCTTTAAAAATTTCACGCCATTGGAACCAACATAAATCCATCTTAATTATGAATCGATCATGTGCTCAGAGGGAGCAAATATCTAGATGTACAAAAATCTCCTCAAGTTTTACATTCTAAAAACAAGTTTTCATCTCAAAGGATATTATCCCTCTCGTCACATGATAGATCTAAAATCCCAATTGATTGTTAGTTAAATCTTGGTGATCAAAAGTTAAATGATAATCACACTATGAAATGGACCCAGAAATGGAAATAATGAATTCTATTAACACATTACGATATACTTTTATGTTTTTTTTCTTTAATTAATTAATGTAAAAGTGAAAATCATTAGAATCCAACGTTATAGTTATGATTTTTCAGCTTTATGTAATTCCGTTTAAATTATACCAAGCGTAAATAATACTAATGTAGTTAAATTAAATCACTATAATTTATTAATATAAACGATCCCATCATTCATGATAAGTAAGCACCAAGAGGGATCAAATCTCCCAAGATGAAAATCTATTTTTGGGTGCAAAAGCTGAGGAGAGGTTTGCACTTCAATAAATTTGATTCTTGTGGGTGCTTGGTAAATTTGGACTTAAGATGAATGTATGTTGATTATTATTAATAAAATTTATATTTATATCAATTCCATATCTCTATATATAGAAATATTCCTATTTTTAGTTTCTTAAAACCTAAATCTCTCTCACATACTTGACATGTTCTATGATTTTTTGATGTTTTTTTAATATGATATACAAACCTTGATAAGGAAAACAAATAACCTGAAGGTCAAAATGGCGGGAAGGAGTTCAAGTTATTCACTATATTGTATTTAAAGAGGAAGTGCTTTTGGATAAGAAAGATCCAGAATAAAAGAATGAGGAAGATATGGCCAAGAAAATTGCATTAGTGGAAATAGAAACAAAGAATAAAATATTGAATGTCAATGAGGATATTACAGACACAAAAAGGTAGAAAAGTATCAAAGCCTCATGGAAAAGCGATACCCTCCTAGATACAGGAGTATTCTTTAAGGAAAAACATCTTATTCAGCAGATGATACATATGAGAAAGAATCCAAATTTCACTTGCCGAAGAATGATATGCGGGAAATAGAAAGAAAACATGGTGTGAACGAAAGTTGGAAAGAAAGGAAATGACATTTCACCAAGAAAAATTAGAAATACTAATCCAAACAAAAGTAGTGAATAATGGAATGCAAATGTATCTTTATATCTGATTTTTTTGGAGAATTTTTCGTTGGAAAGGGTTTGAAATTTGTATGTCATGGGGAACTCATTTGAGGGTTTTGATTGACCCCCGTGCTCAATTTAAAACCTTTAAAGAATATTGGAATATGTAAAGGTTCTCATCGAGTAACCAATTTTTTTTAATAGAAATTCCTACCCATTCTTAATAAACATATACAAAATTTATAACAAAAAAATAATGTGTGTGTGTGTGTGTGTGCATGTGTCTATAAAGTAATATATATATATGACTAGATAAATTAAAATAATGAATAATGGTAGTAACCATTGTATTTTACAAGTTCAAATTTAAATTTAATTAATAAGCATATAAAATATCAATATTTTTAATAATTTTTTTCTATGCTATATAACTATTATGATGATTAATGTCAAGTAAAGTAAAGTCTGTATATTCTACCAAAATCCAAAATTTAAGAAGATAAAATGTTAATCAATACTTTTTGATATTTTATTTCTATCCTAAAAAAGAAGTGAGCTAATTACCATACTTTTTTTGAGTTAAAAGGCTAGGAAGGTTGTTAGTGTGACAAATATTTTGAAAATCGGATCGAACATGAGTATAAAATGAACAATTTAAGAGAGTATTTTTCATCTTCAACCCCCTTATGGTCGTAGAAGTTACAAACCCTTTCATCCCATGGAATTTTTAAAATTAACCAACACCGAGTTTCACTATGAAGATCATATGGATGAGTTTTAACATTGGAAATTTTAATTTTATTCTTAAAACTTCTCAGATAGATAGTTAATTTTTGTTTTCGAGATTGAGGTTCATCAACTCACTATAATATCATAATATCCTTTCTCCCTCCATCTATTTTTTTCCCCAAAAGTTCTCCTTAAATTTGGAAGTAATAATATTTTTAATATTATTTCGATTCTACCATACGATCTCCTCCATTATTCCCCAATTATCCAACGAAGATTCAAAATCCTTATGCCACACTTGCTTGAGATAAAGGTAAAGGTTTTGGCTAGAGTTAGAAGTAATTATAGGAAACATCCTAGCATCCACATTGTATAAATTATTTTTATATATAAGATACCTAGTGGTACCCATGCTTCCAATGGGGGAAATACTTTCTTCAATCAATAAGATAGGGTAATAGGTATTTCCTCAATCTCAAGGTTGTAGGTTATATGCTTGTTATGGATTTTTTCAATCTTCTTCCATCAATCTCAGGATATTATGCAATCTTAAATTTCACATCCATATAAAATAACAAGAGTGTTGAGAGTCTTAAAGATGAACATTATTTTATCCCAAATGGAAAGATATGTTGACTTAAAATTATTTTCAATCCCATAGTAAGTTTCTTTACTTCCATTATTCTTTTCCTGGATGCCATAATTCAAACCGAATTATTTTAAATCCCATAGTAAGTTTATTCACTTCCATTCCCTATGAAGGAACTTCCTCCAAGGAGTTATTGTCATCAATGAAAATATCACAGGTGATAATTTTGGATGTAATTATCATCTCTTTAGTTTTAATGGTATTTACAGTGATATCCGTCTTAGCGGAAAACTCTTGGAGGATTACAAGTTGTTTTCCCAGAATATATCAATGATATTAATATAAAATTAAAAATTCTATAAAACGTGTTAAAGAAAAATGTCACATATATATTTAACTATTTGTATTATCATTTTTTTAATAAAATAAAAAACAAGAATATATATAAATACATTCATGTGAAATATATGTGTGTGAAGAAAGAGCATAAATTCATTTCAGCTCTGGATCTACCAAGTGCCCAGTGGAATAAAATCTCTACAGATGAAATTTGTTTAACGTTTTTACTCAAAAATATGCTTGCTTATTAATAAATTTGCTCTCTAGAGAGTGGGTAGATAGGGTGTTAAAATGGATTTATGCTGCTATATATTTCAGATATTTTTGTTTAAAAATATTCTTATTTTTAATTATATATTTATTAATTAAATATACGCTTAAATATATTTTATGTCTATATAATTTTAATTATATTGATATTATTTTTTTAATTTAATTTTAGATATATTGATTTTACATTAACATCTTCCACTTGACAAAATTAATTTGCACACACGCATGAACATAGAGAGAACTGTTTTGTATTCATTGTCAAATTTTATACATTTATATAGTTGGAGTGGGATCTAACTAATCCCAAACATGGAGTGATAATTTGAGAGAAAATCTCAACCTCTGATAGCATATCTAATGTTTATTAAATGATGTAGGGATGAATTGGTGATTTTTGTTCCATTTGGAATTTAGAGTTGCATCTCTACTATAATTGTGTCATATTTTGATATCACTATCCATATTTGTCCTGATGATGAACCTCAGTAGGGATTCTAAACCCGTCGATCCTAAAACATTGATGTGATTTATTCGGAAGAGATTTTCTGTAACCTCCAACAAACCCGAACCAATTTACTAATGTAAGTATTAATTTGAGCACCCTCCCATAATTCCTATGTTACAAAGAGTACATTACAAAGAAAAATAATGTAGTTCCATAAAAATATTTCACATTGATATTTTCTATTGGTCTACTCTTCACCAACACTTCTATCCACTCTAGAATTTCATAGGCTATGCTCTTTCTCCACCACCAAATTCGAGCTACAACTTGATTCATTTAAGATTCAATTTCTTTTGAGAATTGATGTTGTATTTGTACGATTTATGATTCTTTATATATTTTCATCTGCCAATATTTGAGAGAAGTAACTTGGATATTGAATCACTCTATTGAAAAACTCCCATTTGATGAAGAGATAGTGTGTCTCATTCACATGTTATCTAGGAATCTAGTATGCATACTAAATATATCCAAAAAACAGTCTTACAAAATGACATGCTTTACAAAAAATTACTAACACACAAGGATACAAAAATATAACTAATAACCATCGTTCTTGGGTTTCCAAATGGTAAGAACCACAAACCATAATAAACTATAGATTTAATCAAATGAGTAATGTGTTGTTGAGTTTGTGGCCTCTAAGAACCACTAATTAAACCTATGTTACTCTTCTCTATGATTAGTTCTTCATAATACATTTCAGAAAGAAAAATAAATATAACATACACAACTCATATCTATATTATACAAAAGAAGTTATATTGAACTTATCATCAATGTGAAAATATGATGAGTCTTCAAGTATGACTTCTGGTGAGTCTTCAAAAGTACCTGTATTGGATGTTTCTTTTAATTTTACATTTAAAAGATATTTGGCATGATTTTTTCAATTCAACGTTGTATTTCCATGTCTTTGGAAATAGAAACATTCAACTAAGCTCTTACTTTTACTCATCCCATAGGTCGAAAATAGAGCCATTTCAACTTGTGAATTTTCCTCCATGTCTCTTACTGTCATTATCTTTTTTTTTTCTAAGATTGTTGCTATCATTTCATCTAGTGTTTGAGACAAATATTTATTTAAGATAAAAATACATTTCCATAATTTAAAATAAATCATTTAATAAATTTTCCTTTACATGTTCATCTTTTTATTTTATTGCCAATTTCCTTCAACCACCTTATGATTGCCCTTAGATCATTTACATGAGCAAAGATGGAATCATGTCCTTTCATGTATTTTTAAATTTAAATATTTGTAATTTTAAAGAAATATTTTCATTTATAACTTTTCCTCCAAATATCTTAATCAATTCCTCCCACGTTTATTTAGTTTATTTTTCTAAATATATAAGATGTTAGTGAGAATTTGAGAGACAATATAATAATAGACTTAGATTTGTCTTCCTTTTTCTTCCATTCAATTGATAAGTTATCATATACATGTTTTGGTTATGTTCCCTTTACTATTCTCCATAGATTGTTATTCTTCAATTGCATTTAAATATTTACCTTTAAAGTATGGTAATTAAAGCCATTGAATTCCTCAACACTTACATAATCTATGTTCAGAAAAGAAGAAAAAAATGATCTTCAAAATTATTAACTCGTGCAATGGAAAGATTCATGGTAACTTCTCCCTAGCTATTTTATTAATTATATTTTCAGCTCTATCACTTTCTATTTAAACATGAATTATTCCTATAGATTTTCTCCAATCAACCTTTTGTTGAACTCAAGAAAGGTGTTAATAAATGTAGACATAATCATAGTGTGGTTTTAGTTGAGGGTAGACCACTATGCATTTAAATTTAAAATGCATCCAAGAAATTTTACTCGAGAGGCGAATTGAACTTTTTTTTAATGGGCCACATCTTTTTCAGGTAATAAAACATAATATAAATACATCTACAGAGCATCACACATTCTTTTCACTATAAATTATCCACAACTATAGAAAGTATCTAGACTACAATTTGACCACCTTCCCTTTAGAAAACAAGGTGTTGACCCAATGAAAATATATATTCAATAGAAATCACTCATGGCCTAGTGTTTTTAAATGGAAAACATATGTCGTGATTAAATCACTAAATCCCATCATTTGTCATCACCAATCTATGTAAGGGAGGACTCGACCGGAATCTTAGAGTGCCAATTCACCAAGATTTGACATTCAAGAAAAGTGACATGATCTATCCAATCACATTAGCTGATCCTTGCAAACATTTGAACATGAAAACATGAAAATTTTGGCTTGTTAGTCAAATATTCCAAAGGGAATATTTGGAGCATTTTCGTAAATGAGCATCCCACATTTTAACCAATTCCAAGTGTGGAGGTTGTCGGTAACCAACCACTACATTCTCAAGTCCCTTATTCGAATCTTCCTTGAAAATAAAATCCATATCCTCAAAAACTACAAACTATCCCTGAAGCATCAATTATCAGATCAAATCCTAGTGGATCTCCTTCACTCGAGCTTCAGTGTCTATTAATTTATTAAGCCCCATGAAATCCACAATATTTCACTCCTCTGACATTTTCATGGGCCCTTCTGTAACCACTAAATCTAGAGCTACCAACTTTAATACCAGCTTGAAAAAATCAATTTTCACACACACACAAAACTATTATGTATTCAATATCAAATACAATAAATTTATATAATTGAAGTGAGATCAAACTATTCTTAAAGTGGGAGTGAGACATTAAAAGAATATCCCCACAACCTTCACAAAAAAAAAAAAACAAACAAATTTAGTAATATAAGAATTATTCCTAACTCTTACAAAACTAAATTGTATAATATCATAGTTGCAATCACATAGTTATTAAAAAATAATTTATCAATTAATACAATATCGATTTATCGATGATAATCACACTGATTTTGTGGAATTGATGGTTGGTGGGTCCTAGTATGTATTCTATCACTAGTCATCTTAGTCATCCACAATATATGAAGGGATTTATTCGATTATTGGAAGGAATTATCGATAGATAATGGATTAAAGTCATGGGTCAATGGGTGAAAGTCATGAATGAAGTTTACTAGAACATAAAAAGACCTTATGTCTTTTATATGATGAGTAATAGGTAATATTTATGGGTAAGTGGGTCAAGTCGTGGAGAGTGTCTAAAGACAACCATGCAGACATATTGCAAATTTAAAAGTGAATAGTTTAATTACTATGATATGATTTTATTTTTATGGTAATAATTTGATTATCAATTTTTTTAATAGATTGTAAACGTTTTTAAGTTTAAATATATTATTAGGTTCATACAAATAAATTCAATAGTCTATCAAACTTTAAAATTGAAAAAATTATGTAATTCAAACGTAATATTCTGACAATTACTAAACTTACAAGGCATGCAAATAGAGTTCTTCATATGGAATAAGTATGGAAATTAATGCTTTCTATGAGTATTTATGCATGCATCCATGCTTTCCCTTCAAAGTTTTCCTAACGACCCTTACCATTGTTTTACTTCTTCAGAGCCCTCATGGGTACATAGTTGCATCGGCTGTAGCAGATGAAACACAGGTTTTAGCAAGTTTTTGGGGCTCTTGATGCCTCAAAAAAGAAGACTAAGACTAAATATGCAAAAGGGGCTTTCAAAATTTTCTTACTCACATCTACTAAGAAGTATCTGTCTTACGACATTTCCTTTGCAACATCTGGTGATGGTGCAATTGCTAGTTTACATTAAAAAAAAAAATGCTCTATGACAATGAGGCCATTAAAGTTCATCGAGAATTATTTTGTTTAAGAGTTTAATAATTATATCAGGTTAATATCGAATTATTATGTGACTTCTGAGTGACATATATTTTTCATGTTCACATATTAGTTTGGCGCCTACAATTTTTTTTTCCTAATAGAAATATTAAATTTTGTGGTTTCCCAGGTGGTAACGTCTTTTCCCTGCCACCAAAATGGCTACATAGCCCAAGGAGGAACCCAAATACAAATTATTTTGTTTGATAGGTTATCAGACTCAAATAACACATTCAAAAGAAAAATTCAAAATCGACATTTGTTAGGCTTGCTAGGGTAGTTTAAGGTATAAGGAAATTAATATATTGATAGTTATTAGTATGAAGTAAATCTACTTAAGAATTCTAATAATTTTTAATTACGATATAACTTACAAATAATGACCTAGTAAAATGCATCCATCCCCTTCATTTCTACCCAACCTTGGCATTGAGATGAAAATTTCCTCCACCTGTACCTCAACATTTTTTATTTTTCACCTTCTAATTCACTACAGCTAGTAGCCGAGGGATTTTATGGTGAATATGAGGCAATGGATTGCAAAATAACATCTCCTATAAGTCCAATGGGTCAAATTCTCAAGACTATAGAATTTTCTTCATGTCTGCATGCCATCTCCGAGTTCAAAAAACCAATTGATGTTTCTCATGCCAATCAAGCCATCTGTTATTCCCTCTTTCTTAAGAACCCGCAATTGTCTTGCATCATAGTATCATTCAAGTCTTTCCTAATTTCTATATTTGTAGTAATTTACAAGGTAAGTTCTGTAGATCAAAAACCAAAGGTCACTGCTCACAAACAGATCACAAATTAGTACACCAGTATTATCACATGGTTAAAACCCTTGAAGAGGGAAACGGTCCACGACCTGAGCCAACACGGTCACTTCAGGAAATTTATTAATATAAAATAAAAGTTACATATGTTTCTATGATAAATGGTTACCAGACAAATGACCCTCCATGCTCTTTAAATAGAGATCATGGACCAATCAGGCGCTAAGCCACGGATCAAGTGTCGTTAATACTGAGGAAAGAGTCAACCGTCGGATCACTACAAATCGAGACCTTCAGATTATAAGTTACAAATGTACATAGTAAGGAAACACACTTTACCTAATAGTATGCTAGAATAAGTTATTCTTAGCTATTTCCTATGTGTTAGAATATCCTAACATCCCCCCTTAAGAACAAATTGGGATAAGATTGAAGGATTTACAAAGGTGACACAAAAGGGGCCTATTTCCTATGTGTTGAAATATCCTAACCTTAAGAACAAATTGGGATAGGATTGAAGGATTTACAAAAGTGACACAATAGGAGAAGGGAGAGGGCATTAGAGCCTATCCCCCCTTAATTAAAAAATTTCATGAACTCCAAGCATCAATTGAAGTTTGGTAAACTTCACTTCTATGAGAGCCTTTGTAAAGATATCGGCTACTTGATCATTGGTCGGATAGTATTGCACTTCAGGAACACGATCATGAATGAGCTTTCTGATGAAGTGTATGTGGATTTAAATGTGTTTCATATGCTAATGCTGAGCTGGATCTGTACATAATGGAATGGCACTCTGATTATCACACAAAAGTGTAGTTGGATGCTGCTCATGAAAACCAAATTTAGACAGGATCTGACAAAGCCACATGGCTTCCTTATTGGCATCAACTACACCACGATACTCGGCTTCTGCTGAAGAAAGAGATATGGCACTTTGTTTCTTACAAGACCATGTAATAGGTCCTAATCCAAGAGTGAATACATATCCGAAAATAGACTTTCGATCATCAGGGTCACCAGCCCAATCAGAATCAGTGAAACCAATCAACAATAGAGATGCTCCTGCACTCTAATGAATCCCGAAATGAACTATACCCCGAATATATTGTAGTATTATTTTAGCTGCTTTCCAGTGACTTTCATGAGGTTGGTGCATAAACCGAGCAACAAGACCAATGGTAAAGGAAAGGTCAAGATAGGTATGGGTTAGATACATAAGTTTACCAACAAGTTGATGGTATAAGGTAGCATCAACTTCAGGTGTAGTACAAGTGACCGAAAGCTTGACACCAGACTGAAAAGGAGAAGGGGTTGGCTTAGAGTCTTCCATGTGAAATTGGTGTAGAAGATTAAAGGCATACATGGAATAAGAGAGGGTAATGCCTTCTTTGGATTGTAAGACTTGAAGACCAAGGAAATAATGCAAGTGTCCTAAGTATATCATTTCAAACTTCTTTTTGAGGCTATACCTCATATGGTTTATATGGTTTGTATCACTACCAGTAAGGATAAGACCATCAACATAAACAACAAGGATGGTGAAGGACTTACCCACTTTCTTCATGTAGACAGTGTTGTTAGAGTGACACCTAGAAAAGCCATTGTCTAATAGAAATCTATCCATTTTGGCATACCAAGCCCAAGGATCTTGTTTGAGACCATAAAGAGACTTTCTAAGGTTCCAAACAAGACTGGAGTCATTTTGGATAAAGCCAGGGGGTTGTTCCATGTTATTTCTTCATGCAAATCTCAATGTAAGAAGGTAGATTTAATATCCATCTCATGGAATTCCCATTTAAAGGAGGCAGCAGGGGAAAGAACAAGGCAGGTAGAATTCATTTTGGCAACAGGGAAGAAGGTTTTAGTATAGTCAATTCCTTCAAATTGTGAAAATACTTTAGCAACGAGGCGAGCCTTATGTCTATGCACTACTCCATCTGGTCCAAAATTTGTTTTGTACACTCATTCGCATCTGAAAAGTTCTCTTTCTTTTGGAAGAGGAAGAATATCCCAAGTATCATTCACCAATAAGGAATTATATTCTTCATTCCTAGCTTCATCCCAAGATGGATGACTACAGGCTTCTTCAAAGGTTTATGGATTAGGATTTTCTTGAACTTGAGCCAATAAGGAAGAGGCTCTTTTGAGCTGATAATGTGTACGTCATCGATTTGCAGGGTCACCTGCAAGAAAACCTCCTGCATCCCGAGTAGAGAAGACCCATCTTGGAAGCTGTGGAGTAGAAGGAATAACTTCAAGAGGTGGAGGAGTATTTTCATCCTCGCTTTCATCATCTGAACTAGAAGGAATGCTATTAAAAATAGAAGAGAGAGTGATAGGTGGAAAATATGTCAAATCAGGCTATTAGGCCAAAGGTGGCACACCCGCCGAACTAGGCTCACAGGCCGATATATTTTCAAAAAAATTTACATATCTTCTAATGATTATATTTTTGGATTTTGGTTGAAGAAGTCTATTTCCTTTGACATCTTAAAAATATCCAACAAAAAAGCATTTTTCACTCTTAGGTTCTAAGGCTTTATGTTTCGCATCTGGAATAAGGGCCCAAGCATCACTTCCAAAAATACGAAAGTGACTTACATATGGTTTGATTGAGCTCCAAGTTTCTTCTGAAGTTATATTGTTTAAAACCTTAGTAGGAGTGTGATTTACTATGTCATTTGCACAGTTAATTGCTTCTGCCCAAAAATTGAGACTAATTCCTTTAGATTGAAGCATACAATTAGCCTTTTCTTTTAAGGTGTGATTCTTCCTTTCAGCTACACCATTTTGTTGTAGATCATAAGGAACAGTATGTTTAAATTTAATTCCATGCTCGATGTAGAAGTTGATAAATTTTTTGTTAACATATTCTCCTCCATTGTCTGATCTTAACTTGAGAATTTGATATCCAGATTGTTTCTCAACAAAGGCCTTAAAGGCCAAGAACATGTTAAAAAATTCACTCTTGAGTTTTAATAAGTATACCTAAGTGCGTCTGGAAAAATAATTAATGAAAGTTAATAGTTACTTGCAAAAAGAGAAAGAGACAACAGGAAGTGGGCCACATAAATCACTGTTCACAAGCTGCAAAGTGGCTAAAGCGTGCCAAGAGGCACATTTGTCAAAACTATCCCGATGATGTTTTCCGAGTACACATCTGAAATGAACACCATATTGACAAAATACTATTGGAAGACCCGTCACCATATTTTCCTTACATAGAGTTTGAAGAGAGCGATAGTTTAAGTGACCAAATCGCTCTTGCCAAATTTTTCTCACTTCATCATTATGAGAAACAAAAATGGAGGGAATACATGATGACCCAAAGTTGTCAAAATTATACAAACTTGTGGAATCATAAGCAATACCAATAGCTAAAATATGTCTAAGATCTTTGAGGTCCTTGATTACAACATCATGAGGTGTGAATTCTACTATTTTCCCTTCACCTGAATGAGTTATCTGATAAACAGATAGAAGGTTGCATGAAAAGGTAGGAACACATAGTACATTATTACTCTCACCATTATCTGGATGAATGGTTCCAGATCCTACAAAACTAAGATATCTAGCATCACCAACATAAATATGTTTGGTGTTACAATCATTTAGAGAAGAAAACATGTCTTTATTTTTGGCCATGTGGTAAGAAGCTCCAGAATCAATGAGCCACTAATGAGAATGAGAAGAAGAAGATACATTTAATGCATAACTAGATCTTTATGTTTGACAACCAGAAGCAGAAAGTGCCATTCCTGAAGATGAAGGTGAAAAGTACTCCAAATTGATGTTGTGCTTCTTCATTGTTGATTCTAAGGCTTCCATCTTCTTAAAACATTTGGAATCTATATGGCCATCATGATTACAAAAGTTGCAATGTCTATCTATCTTCTTACCTTTTTTTTTATTTTCCTTGTCATTTTGGTGAGTTGTTTTTTCAGTTTGCGGCTGAAATGGCTTAGAACCCTTGTTTGGTTTCGGACCATACATTTTAGGATACTGATTCTTGGGATTCTTTTGATATGATTTTTGTTGGGCTGCTAAGGATTTCTTAGAAGCATTTCCAAAAGTGATAAGACCAAAGTGTATGGGTTTTTCTTGTTCTCTTATCAAAGAATAACAAAAGGCATCAAAAGAGGGGTTCTTGTAGGTGGTTCCTAAAGAAATGATGGCTTCTCTAGTGGAATGGAAGGTGAAAACAAATACAGAGTATGCAGGGCCAAGCTTAGCAAGAATGCAATAGATGATACTACCATCTTCCTTTTTGACCTTACAACCTTCTAAAAGAAGTCTAAAGGCCTCGAATTTGGACATAAAATATTCAATAGAGGAGAAAATGTTCGGGTCCAAAGTAAGAAACTCATTTTCAAGCTGGTTGGCCCTGATTTGATTTTGAATTACAAAGATAGTATTTAGCTTTTCCAGGGCTTCATGAGGCGTGTCAATGTCAAGGATATGAAATCGAAGATCTTAAGCAATGGACATTCCTATCAACCCTCGTGCTTGATATTGTTTATTTTCCCATTTAGAAACTTTATCATCATCGAAAGGTTTAGTTTCTTGTCTTGTGGCTATTCTATAAAGCCCTTTACTTCTAAGTATATCTACCATGTTAGGTAACCATTGGGAATAATTGGTTCTGTTAAGAATAATCGGGCATGGGCTTTCCATTTTTAAAACACTGAAGCTAAAAAAATCTAAAAATAACTGCCCCAATGGAAAGATTTCAAAACATTAGGCTGATTAAAATACAACGACTAAAAAAATGGCTTCCGATGAAGAAGTTATGCATATTTGAAAAAATGAGTTGTAGATGCCAAATAGTTACAGGAATGGTTTCAAATTTGATAATGAAGTTCGATTTTTTAAAAAAGATCCCACCCCTTTAATAATTTTTTTTACAAAAGAAACTTGAGAAAGAGACTTGAACCCAAGACCTCTATTCTCATAAACTAACTTCTCACCAAGTGAGATAGTAAAAGGATTTTTTAATTGTTCCAAAGGAGGAATCGTTTTTTTTTTTTTTTTTACTCTTAAGTGTGCGTGTCTTTTCTTGCAAAAAAAACACAAAAATCTGAGCAAAAAAAAAAAAAGTGCAAGGCTTATGGCAGAATGTTAGATTTTCGGTTAGCATTACCAGCAACTATCTATTTTTTCACTATTTCTTATTTCCCAAGATCGCACAAAGATGCGGGGAAAGAGCATATGTAGCAAAAAAAACCTTTTTCCTATTTCTGATTTGCCGAGATCACACACAGTACAGAAAAAAGAGAATACATAGAGAAGAGGGTATAGATCCGGCAAATAAATAAAACCTAAAAACCGAAAATAAACAAACGGAACCGAAATAAGAAGAACTTAACAAATATAACTGCAAAACAGATTCTTTATACCTCCAGATCTAAATTGTCATAACTTTGGCAACAAGAAACCTTTTCGAATGAAATGAAAGGCGTTCCTCACTATAAAAGATGCTTCGAACACACAAAAGCAGTTCTCCAGGAACAAAAATTTTCAAAAATAGTAGATCTAGAAAACGACAATCGCATGCAGTCAAACCGAGTTCGAATTTTGATCAACTAGGGATGCGGCCCTCAAAATAGCTCTGATACCATGCAAGAATTTAAAATGCAAGTTCCATAGATCAAAAACCAAAGTTCATCGCTCACAAAAAGATCAAAAATCAGTACACCGGTATTATCATGTGGTTAAAACCCTTGAAGAGGGAAACAACCCATGGCATGAACCAACGCGGCCACTTTAGGCAATTTATTAATATAAAAGAGAAGTTACATATGTTTCTCTTATAAATGGTCACCAGAAAAATGACCTTCCATGCTCTTTAAATAGAGATCATGGACCAATCGAGTGTTAAGCCACGGATTAAGTGTTGTTAATACCGAGGAGAGCATGAAGTGTCAAATCACTACAGATCATGACCGTCAGATTATAAGTTACAAATGTAAATAGTAAAGAAACACACTTTACCTAAATCTACACTAGACTAAGTTATTCTTAACTATTTCCTATGTGTCAGAATATCCTAACAATAATTATGGAGGATATGTGAATGCATAAGCATAACTCTTATTTTTTTACTATATTGAACTAATAGCGACATGTTTCCTGTGGTCGCAAAAAAATGATGACAAGGAAATTGCACAATGGACGAAAGTGGAAGTGGATGATTATGATGATTTTTTTGTTCCAAAATTTCCTCTTGGACTAGAAGAACACAAAGAGTATGGGAATTCCTATATTTATGATATGAAACTAAAGCAACTTCCTGTTCTCGCCCTTTCTCATAGTTTCATTTTCTCAACTACAAGATCAATGATAGTGATTCTTAACTTGTATCATGCTCTAGGAGATGGAACTTTTGTCATGTCTTTATTACTTACATGCTCTACCAGGGCTGATATTCACAACCATCCCACTTCTAAATGTACAAAAATATTGCTAGAATCTCAGAGATCCCAAGTCCACAGGTTCATTGTTCATATTCTACGCCAAACAAATTTCACCATTGTGCTTATAATGTGGTACACACTCATCAATTTGATGAACAATTTATTAAGAGTGAAATGTATAAATGTTAGAAAGTTACGAATTCAGGGAGGTCCTAGAGTCGAGTGGATTCCTAAATTCATCCTCTACCACTTTCAAAATGCAAGACATTCAACACATAATTTTTTTTTTGGAGGGGTGATTTGTTAGTTTATTGTTAGTTTGGAGTTTTTTAAAACTAGGAATTTTCTTAGTTTTACCTCGGTGCATTGATTTATAGACAATGAATGATGTTCTAATGGGTGTGGTATTTTATGGACTTCAAATTTACTTGCGGATTACTCTTAGTAATCCCAAACAAATCCTTACTCTCTTTTCTTTCTCTTTCTCATTTATGTATTTTCAATGCCTAACTACTCATAGCTGATATTTTAAAGGAAGATGAGAATATTATTAGGGCAGTAGAAAACTTGACATTAACAGTGTTGGTCTTGATGAATATGAAATCTAGGACGTCCCCTAAGGTATGATTTAGTAACATTTTATTTTATCATTGTCATTAGAGTTTGAATGAAATTTAATTCAGTCGAATGAATGTTGTTAACACATGGAAATGTGTAGGATTTGAAGTAGATGGTTAAACCGACCAATAGTAAACTACCTTAGGGAATTTTTTTTTGGATTTTACATGTTGGTATATTGATGGAGACGTTGGATAATCCTTTGGAAATTATTTGTAAGGTAAAATAAAATATATATAGAAATAAAATGTTATTAGTCGTCTTCATAATGGGAAAAGCATTGGGCTATGTAATAAAAGTGAAAGGATGTGAGGTACATTAGTATATCATTTTTTTATTATTATGATTTTAGGCATATGCAGGAGAGATGACATTAAAAAACTGAGGTGGTTATTATGATATATAATTGTGTTGTAATATGCATCAACTAAATGCATATAGAATGTCATGCCCCCCACAAAAAAAAATCTTATCACTCGTTTCATTTATTAATGTGGTTATCAACATACCTCTATGCTTATTATGATGTTCCTATGGTACCATGGTATGTTTTTGAAATTACTTTAGGTGGAGGTCGGAATAATGTATGAGTTAAACCTTTGCTCCAAGAAATAGAAACATAGTTTGATGTTTAATAATCATCATCAAACCTATTTCTTATTAAGATAACAAAAGGAATCCTAGCCCCTTATGTTATACCTATGCATAAATAGGTTTGGTGTAATCCTAGCCCCTTAAGTTATATTTATGCATAAATAGGTTTGGATATAATGGTTCCCCAACCATTTAGTATTACTGATGCATTTAACTATACCTTTAGATACATTAGTATTAACCTTTGAATTTCATATGAAAGGTATGGTTTTAAAATGTATTGATGTCCTAACCTATCTTGTATGATTTTTCCATGCATTAACTTAATTCCAAAGCTCAACACACATTTATGAAAATGTATTTCCTTTGATGACGTGTTCAACTCTATGGTTTCCGTCTGTAGGAGGGCATGTGACATCCTCCTCTCATCACGTGGACTCCATAACCATCGAGGCACAGGGGGGAATGTTTGATATTTCTCTTCACAAATCTATGGTCCACACTGGAGGATGTAGACCCTAAGGCTATTGCTGGATTTCTCCTCGTTGTTTTCAAATTTTGATCATAGGGTGTGGCCACTATGGCTGAGGAGGATTTTCTTCTGCTTGTCTAGACTTGAATGTCTCTTAGAGGTTATGAAGGTAAGATCCCTTTAGGTAGAGTGTTGTATAATGGTTATTGTGGTAGGCAGAGTATTTGTTTTTCTTTGTGTGAACACTCCATGGTTATTACTGTGTTCTGATGCTCACTGTAGTTATGGATGAATGCAAAATTTGTGGTAAATATTTTTTGAAAGGGTATTTATATGGTCTTAAACCTTGCATTTCCTCCCTGACTTTGAAATGTTGGGTGTTTCTTTATGCTTGTCTTAATTCTAACACTGCAATTTCCTAAGAAACATTTCTTGGAGAATACAAAAAACTAGTAATCCCTCACTTGGTTTTTGGCCTTAGATAATTATATGTTTAGTTTTTTTATTATTCCTTCCCTTTTCAAGAGCAGTTCTTTGTTTGTTAGCACTTAAACCAGTCATTTTACTTCCCAAAATCATGATTCACAGGAATAATTCCATTCATTTCATTTTAAAACTTTCAGAGCACAAACAAAGCCCTAAAATTCTAAGGTACAGGTGCAAAATGTGTCCCATGTCCCTTCATCTGCTCTTCAGAGGACTTGGCTGCGTAAGGTACTCTGTTTTTCCCCTTGTTTTTGTCTGAATAATTATTTCTCTCCATAGAAAGTGTATTGATAAGGTTTCATTCTAATTTTCAGATCCACTTTATTAAAGCATTAAAATTTAACTCCTCCCTCCACAGGTTTCGAATCCAGGTTTTGAATAAACTCTAGAGTTTGGATTCTCTTTCAATGTTTTCAAATTTCTACGGAATTTTACCTTTTGCAATGTTGGCGAGAAGGACTCACACTGTGCAACCCAGGGATACTCTTAACCTTTCTCAATTATAAAATTCAATTTTTTTTAGATTACCGAGTCTTATTTCTAAACTTTGTTCATTAACAGGTCTTGAATACCTTTAGGTGCTTATATTTAGGCCCCCCTATTGGGAGATTACTTCTTGCAATTTTTGCTTCTTTTAATCCTTATATACCAACACATCTATCGCCTAGAATTACCGGATGGTTGTAGACATTCTGTATGATATTGCAGTATTAAAATTTACCAAAAGTATTTCCCATACCATACTGACTTAAATACAAGTTTAAAATTCATTTATAGTATTAGGTTCTCCCTGTAGGACTACATAATTGTGTACTATCTCCAACTTCTTAAGGGTGGAACGAATACTAAATCCTACCTGTAAAGTCTTGAGAACCTTCATTCCTTACTAAAAGAAAATATAATTTAATATTAAAACCTGTAGATACCGTATACCTATTGCATAGATACCACATACCAATTGGAAAACCTATTTTCATCCAATCCACGAGATTCTCCTCAGACCTCTCCCCCAAGCAGAGATCTCAATTTTTCTAAGTGATGAAAACCTCTTGTCAGACTATTGAAGGCACTTTTAAGCCAATAAGTTTCCATAACAACGTCTCGTTATTTTTGGTTTCTATTTCGCATAGCCTAGGATTTTCTTTTATTTTTTTTCACAAAAAAATTGTTTTAAATATCGCTTTTCCTCAACATTTTTTTTCTTACCTCTTCCTAGTAAATTTCCTCTTTACTGTAGGATCCTTAGATATTTTATTATATATAATTTTAATATATAAAATTTATAATTCCTCCAACATCATAATTGTTTCATAGGTCCACATAGTATTTGTCCTATCTAACATAAAAACATAATATGTGTAAATATGGGGTATTACATACCCCCCCTTAGAACAAAAACAACATCCTTGGTGTTAGAAGATAACTATTTATTCTTTGAACAATGCTGGGTAAGGTTCTCTCGTTCGTTCCTCTCGCTCCCATGTAGCCTCTTCAGGTGTAAATTGCTTCCACTACACTTTCACCAGAGCGATTGTTCTATTCTGGAGGATAGTTTCTTCCTGCCCCAATATATGAAGTGGTTCTAGAAGAAACTCCCTTTCGATTTCCACCTGTATAAAATTATAGTAAACCACATTAGAAGGGTCATGAAAATATTTTTCAATAACGAAATATGAAAAACATTATGTACCTTAACATGAATAGGTAGAGCCAAATTATATGCCACTGGACCCACTCATCCAAAACCTTAAAGGGCCCACATTATCAGGGTGCTAACTTAGCACAACTACCAGTGTTAAGGATTATCTTACGAGGTTTTATCCTCAAGTAGACATGATTCCCAATCTTAAATTCTTTGTGTTCTTTTTTTATCTGCATAACTCTTCTAGCAGTCTTGGGCTGCTTTGATGCTCTGTTGAATTTGTCGTATTGTTTGTTCCATTTCATGTAATGCCTTAGGTTAGGTACCATTTTGTCCTCTGGTTGGCTCCAACTAAGTGGAGTATGGAATTTTCTACCACATAAAGCCTCAAATGGACTCATCTTAATATAGGTTTCATAGATGTTGTTATATGCAAATTCTGCTAAACGAAAAATATCCTCCCACCTTGTGGGTCTATCCATTACATATATGCGAAGCATGTCCTCTAATATTTAATTTTTTATTTCATTCTGTCTGTCAGTCTCGGGATGATAGGTTGTGCTAAAATATATTTTTGTTCCCATCCCTCGAAAAGATATTTTCCAGAAGGTTGATGTGAACTTTTCATCCCTATCAGAGATCACCACCTTTGGTATCCCATGAAGCCTAAAAATTTCCTTCATAAAAACATTAGCCATTTGGGCTATCCCAAAGGTAGATTTTACTAGAATAAAATGTGCAACCTTGGTCAGTGTGTCCACTACTACCATAATGGAGTCATGATGATACTTCATATGAGGTAGTCCTGTTATGAAATCCATGGATATTACTTCCCACTTCCATTATGGAATCAGAAGGGGGTTTAGAAACCTTGCGGGGTGTTGATTCTCCACCTTAACTTGTTGGAACTATAAATATGTTTCCAGGTAATCAGTTTTTTCCTTCTTCATTCCGTGTCAAAAAAAAAATTCTATAATGTTGTCACCATCTTTTGGTAACCCGGATGAAATGAATAAGGTCTCTTATGTCATTCATCCATTATCATCTGTTTCAAAGAATATATGTTATAAATTTACAATATTTTTTTATTAATTATTACCTTTCGGATTTATGGTATACCCTATAATTCCTGGTTAAATTTGTCTTAACACTGATACCGGTGTAAGATACAATTTCATGGGACTGTCTACATAAGGCATCTACAATTATTTTTTATTTTCCCTTAATATTTTTTATTTCCATGCAAACTCACTAAGGAAAGCTAACCATATAACTTGTCTTGCATTCAAATTTGGTTGGCTAAAGAAGTATTTCAAGGTAATATGGCCATTCATTAACATAAAATTCTTACCCAATAGACAGTGTCACCACTTTTTTAATGCATGTAAGGCAACAACTAACTCTAAGTCATAAAATGCATAATTTTTCTCATGTTTTTTCAGCTTCCTAGATTCATAAGCTATCACAACATTGTCTTGTAGTAGCAGTCCTCCCAGTCCTTCTATACAAGCATCAATACATAGAGTAAAGTATTTTGTTGGATCTGCAATTTTTAGGATTAGGGCAGTAGTCAATTTTTGTTTCAGTTTATCAAATATTTATTGAAATTTTTTTTTCCACTAAAAATTCACCCCCTTTTTCTGTAAGGAGGTAATGCGATAAGCTAATGTGGAAAATCCCTCCAAAAATTTGCGATAATGCCTTGCAATAACCATGAATGAACGTATTGTTGACAGATCAGTGGGTACTGACCAATTTAAAATTTCTTATACCTTTTTTGGGTCTACCACCAACCCCTCCTTTGAAATAAGATGTCCCAAATACTGAATCTTTGGTTTATAAATCTTACACTTGCTGAGATTTGCATAAAGCTTGTGTTCTCCTAGTGTTTTCAACACTATTAGTGGGTGTTCCAGGTTTTCCTCTTTGTCCTCAAAGTACACTAAAATGTCATCTATGAAAACTAGCACAAAATTATCGAGAGATTTGTGTAGGACACTATTCATGAGACACATGAAGGTATCAGGGGAGTTAGTGAGTCCGAACGGTAGGACTAAGAACTCTTAATCTCCATATTGAGTTCTGAAAGTTGTCTTGTGGATATATTCATGTTTTATGTGAGGCTAGCGATACCCAGATCACAAATCTATTTTTCAAAATATTGTTCCTCCCCTTACTTGGTCAAACAGGTCATCTATTTGTGGTAGGGGGTATCATTTTTTATAGTCAGCTTATTTAATTGTCTATAGTCTATACACATTCTAAGGGTACCATCCTTTTTCTTGACAAATAAAACTAGAGCTCCCCATGGAGACACACTTACTCTAATATAGCCTTTTTTTAGTAGTTCTTGTAACTGTAATTTTAATTCTAATAGCTCTGGTGTACTCATTCTATACGAGGTTCGTGAAACTGGGGTGGCTCCCGGTATGAGTTCAATCGAGGAAGCTATATTTCTACAAGGGGTAAGATGACGTATTTCTTTAGGAAATACATTGTGAAAGTCTCTAATTATGGCAAATTTTTCTATGAAATCATTTTTTGTTTGTTGTCCCAAGTTTTCAACTTGTACCACGTAAATTGGACAACCCTTTCTCGTTGTCTGCTTTAATTGTAATGCAGAAATTTGTCTAAGATACATAGGTTTGTGTTTCTCTATTATTACAACTGTCTTTCCTATTTCATTTGTGCAATTTACTATTTTTTCTAGGAAGTGTACTAATTTTTTCTATTATTCCAACCATTCCATACTGACCAATATGTCAAAACGTCCTAAAGAAAGGATATTCAAGTTCAGATCTGTGAGATACCCATTTCTATTTACATGGTACTTATAAAATTTATGGTTTACCTTTTTTTTGGTTCTTGTAGCCAACTACACCAATCGAGAGTGTTGAAATGTTTCTATCTGCAGTTTACACTTTTCCACTATTTGTGGAATAATATAGCTTAGACTAGCTCCAGGACCATAAAGACAGATACAACTTGGTTGAAAATGATACCTTCAATTTCAATCATGGTTGAATTATGTTAAGCTTAACGGTCTTCTAATGCGGCGCTGATTCAAGGAATTTTTATGGCTGAATCTTTCATTGCAATTTCCTCATGCACTAATTGAATATTTTGAATAGTACGAGAGTTGTCTGGACAATACCTCAACAAGTGAGGTTCTCCACACCTCCAGGATTTTAGTGGTTCCTTGGATTTTACTGCTGCATCCTGTTTCTTGTTCCCTTTGATGGCCTTTGATCCTGTATGGGAATGTGCTGGCTTATTTTCCCCACCTTTGCTGAATTTGTTCCTCTTTTGATTTCTGCCAAAATTCTTTAGATAGGCTAGTTTGGGTCATTTTGAAATTTTTTTCGACTTCCCCCTTTCTTTATTCTACCAGGTTTTAAAGTTATCATTCCATCCCTTAAATTTATGGTACCATAGTCAGGATTTTCTAACAGCTTCATCCATAGTCTTTGTTCTATCAAACTCAATTTTTTCTTTATATATCATTGGTAGGCAACTTAAGAACCTATGTACCTTCACTTTTTCCTCCCTTAGATATTGTACATAGTGAAGTAAGTTTGTGAATATCGTCATAAATTATTCTATGGTGAGCTGCCCCAACCTTAGCTCATGAAATTATTTAGCCCTATCATTATAATATCTCTCACTGAGGTATCATGATTAAAAATGCTACTAGAACTTTTCCCATAAGACTGTCTTCTCATCCAGCAAGTGTATAATTTTGGTCTCCTCCCACCATAGTGTGGCTTTAACTTGCAATTGGTAAACTTATAGCCTTATCTTTAGATTGATTCCATACTCATAGAATTCAAAATATTTATCCATATTTGGCAGCCAGGCTTTTGCATCCTCTTCCTTTTCTCCATGAAAGGTCAAAGGCTTTATCTTGTGGAATTATCCCTGTAACTCCTTCCTCTTCTTGGATTTAGAGTATTCTTTCCAAGACTCTTCCCTACTCGCAGATTTTTTTGAGTTTGTTTATGTCTCTTTTATTTTCATTTTTTCTTATTCTCCCTCTTGATGAGAGGATTTAAAGGTTAATTCTCTTATCAACCTCTATTGTGCATTTCTAGCTTGCAATAGACGTTCATTTCTAGTCCTTGGCTGAACCAATTCTTGTTGAAAATTATTGATAATTTATATTATTTGGGTGTTGTAATATCAAGGAGTATTCTCTTCCCCCATATTCACAAAAATCTCTTCTCTATCCGTCATGACAACGACTGTAAATATGTTTTCACTTTATCTCTGATGCACATTCAATTATTAACATTAATAAACCATACTATTCCACTAATCATCTTTTTGTAACACAATTTTAACTATAAAATTAAAATTTTCAGACAACGAAATCTTCAAGTGTTGAGGTTCATAAGCCCAATGTTTTAACAGGGTCTTTGATACCACTTGTCATGTCCCCAAAGTTTGTTTTTTTCTTATAACTTGTTTCGTTCATTAATTTGGTTATCCATGTACCTTTATGCTTATTATGATGTTCCTATGGTACCATGGTATGTTTTTTAAATTACTTCCGTGGGAGGTTGGAATAATGTCTAAATTAAACCTTCCCTCCAAGAACTAGGAACTTTGTTTGATCTTCAATAATCATGATCACACTTATTTATTTTTAAGATAACTAAATGAATCCTAGGCCCTTAATTTATATCTATCCATAAATAGGTTTGGAGTAATCCTTAATTTATATCTATCCATAAATAGGTTTGGAGTAATCCTAGCCCCTTAAGTTATATTTATGCATAAATAGGTTTTTCTATAATGGTTCCCTAACCATTTAGTATTACTGATGTATTTAAATATACCTTTAGATACATTAGGCTTAACCATTGAATTTCATATGAAAGGTATGGTTTTAAAATGTATTTATGTCCCAATATATTTCGTAAGGTTTTCTCATGCATTAAATTAATTCCAAAGATCAATAGGCATTTATGAAAACACCCTTCCTTTGATGACATGTTCCACTCTATGGTTGCCATCTGTTAGAGGCCAAGTGACACCCTCCTCTCCTCACGTAGTCTACATAAAATTCAAGGCATAGGAGGGAACATTGGAGATTTATCTTTGCAAATAGATAGTCCACACTGGAGGACGTAAAACCTAAGGTTTTTCTTGCCTTTCTCCTGATCGTTTTCAACTTTTTATCACAGGGTATGGCCACTATCGCTGAGGAGGCTTTTCTGTCGCTTTCACAGACATGAATGTCTCTTACAGGGTAAGAACGTAAGGTCCCTTTATGTACAATGTTGTATAATGGTTATTGTGAGAGGAAGAGTATTTATTTTTCTTTTTGTAAACACTCCATGTTCACAACCATATTTTGATCCTTGTTGTAATTGAGGATGAATGTGAAATTTGAGGGAAATAATTTGTGCAGGGGTCTTTCTATGGTCTTAAACCTTGTGTTTCCTCCCTGACTGTGAATTCGTTAGGTGTTTCCTTGCAGTTGTTAGAATTCGAACGCTGCAGTTTCCCGAACAAAATTTCCTGGAGGTTTCTACGAACAGGTAATCTCTCACTTGGTTTTTGGCCCCAAATAGTGATATGTTAAATGTTTTTACTATGAATTTCCAGAGTAGTTCTATCTCTATTAGCACTTAATCCGGTCGTTCCACTTCCTCGAATCCCGATTCACATGTATAATTAGATTTGTTTCATTTTAAATATTTTAGAGCACATAGAAAGCCATAGAATTTTAAGGTACAGGTGCGACATTTGTCCCATGTCTCTTCATCCGCTCTTCACAGGACTTAGCTGTGTAAGGTATTTTTTTCTTCCCCTTTTTTTTGTCGAAATGATTATTTCTCTCCATAGAAACTGTATTGATAAAGGTTCATTCTAATTTTCATATATTTTTTATGAAAGTCCTAAAATTAAACTCCTTCCTCCAGAGGTTTCGAATCTAAGTTTCAAAGAAACCGTAGCATTTGGCTTCTCTTCCAATGTTTTCGAATTTTTGTGTTTCCAACACAGTGTCTTTTGGGACTTTTACCTTTTTAAATTCACGGGAGAAGGACTCACACTGTGCAACATAGGTATACTCTCATCCTTTCTCAATTTTGGAATTTTAGTTTTCTTAAATTACTGGGTTTAATTTCAAAAATTTGTTCATTAATAGGTCTCGACAACCTTTAGTTGCACTGATTAGGTATGTAGTTTTCAATTTGTTACAGGATGAGATTGTGTTCCCTCTCCTTCACAAGTAACCTCTTTAATCGTTTCCCCCTCTTTTTACATGTGTTGTTTAGGGTATTGGTTTACTATTTAGCAATAATGGGTTTCAATTTCAGAACAAGTCCAACAACATGCTAGCTTCATGGGAGTTCTGCATCTTCTCTGCAGGTAATAATCTTATCAATTTTTCTTGTTTAGTTTTTAGTCTTGTTTTTTCTATTTCCTAGTTTATGGAATAAACATTTATCATCTATTTATGCCCTTCACTTTTATGTGCATATTTCAAACCTAGTCTCGTCTTATTTCAGTTTTTGTGAGGTATTCCTTCCTTCAGAATTGTTGAGATGAGAATTTTCCTTTACTTATGTGAATACCAGATTTTTAAGTAGGCTATGTTTGTATTTATGCAGGTTCAATTAAACATCACCCTTTTGGTGTTCTTGTTCATATTTGAACATGGATTCCACTAAATTATATTTTCCTACATCCTGGTTGGTAGTTATTTGCTTGTAATCCTGACATTTCTTCTGCTGGATCCTAGCTTGAACTCTCAACGTTAAGCCCCAACTCGCCAAGTTGTTAAAGTGAAATTTTATGTGTAATTAATGGATTTCATGAACTTGAATGTACATTGTACAAGCAAAGTTTAGTATTTAACAAACTTTTAATGTAATACTCTATTTAATTCAATAATATATCTTTCTTTTGTATATTCATCTATCGTTATTCAGCCCATAAGTTTACACATGGAATTTGCGGAATGACTTAATGTTTCATATGTTTTATACATCTGAAAGGGTTATAGCATTTCTTCATCAACGTATATGAAATTGCATTGTACATAAGTACCCTAAATACTATGATATTATTTATTAATGTGCTCTAAGCGAGTTACTTTCCAAATTTATCTTTTGTTATGTCTACTACCTTTTCTGCTAGATCAATTTCAGTGCACATATTTAATAGGAATAATTAATGATTTGTGTGAGACATTGATTGACCAGTTTAGATGTTTAATTGAGAAAGGGTAGATACCCTTCATCCTCATCCTATAAAAAAAATTATACTTTCTAAATGTCCTTTTTCTTTCTTACGTTCATGATATCAGTAGGCAAGGTAACATAAAAATAATTGTGAGATTCTGAATACAATTTCATTGCCAACGTCATTGTGGGTTTTATATTCAAACATTCTGTCATAATGCTAGATTCAACTTAGAAATTCTAAAAAATCTTTTTTTATTCACAAAGATTTATTTCTATGTATTTATATAATTATGATAGCAGAATGTTTTTCATTTTTAGAATCTAGAATCTGCGTCAGCTTATATTTAGCCCCCCTTATAGGGATATACTTCTTGAAATCTGTGCTTCTTTTAATCCTTATATACCCACACATCTATCCCCTAGAATTATGAGATGGTTATGGAGATTCTATATGATATTATAGCATCACAATATACTAAAAGTTTCACCCATACCATACAGACTTAAATGAAAGTTTCAAATACATTTACCGTATTAAGTTCTCCCTACAAGACTACAAAATTTTGTACTACCTCCAGCTTCTTAAGGGTCGAACTAGTACTAAATCCTACCTGTAAAGTCCGAGAAAATTAATTCCTTACTAACATAAAAAATAATTTAATATCAAAACTTCTAGATACCGCGTACTAGTTGTATAGATACCGCCTACCAATTGTAAAGACTATTTTCCTCCCATCCATGAGCTTCTCCTCAGAGCTCTCCCCCAACTAGAGATCTCAATTTTTCCTAGTGTTGGCAACCTCTTGTTAGACTAGTGAGGAACTTTTAAGACATATTTCACTAGCAAGTTTCCATAACGGTGTTCAGTTATTTTGGGTTGTTGTTTCCCATAGTCTAGGATTTTCTTTTCTTTTTTTTCACAAAATTTTTGTTTTAAAACTCAGTTTTTCCTCAACGTTGTTATTCTTACCTCTTCCCGGTAACTTTCCTCTTTACTGAGGAATCCTTAGATATTTTCTTCTATCTAATTTTAATATATACAAATTATAATTCCTCCAACATCGTAATTGTTTCACAGTTCCACATAATATTTGCCCTATCTAAGATAAAAACATAATAGTTGTAAATCTACAGTATTACATAGAAAACCCTATCAAACATGATGCTTAACGTGATAAATATGGTCAAGCTAACAGAACAGATATCCATTGTTGGAAATGAGGTTGAAACTTTAAATTTCTTCTTATTCGGTGTGTTCCAGGTTTAATGTGACCCTTTATTTTGTCTTATGTGGATATCAATGTATAAAAAAATGTACATTTTCATTTATCTATTTGAGTTTAACATGCAAGGTACTTCTTGTGATGAGTACAGGCTACATGGATAGGTTGGGGATGCAGATCATAACTAAAAAAGGATATGTACATACACACATACTCTCCAAGCGCTTTTCTCAGTTCTTTCATGAGATGAAGGAAGTTTTTGGGACTTGAAAAATAACCTTCAATATTTATTGTTATTTTGATATTTGAAAAATGGCATGGCACAATTTTTTGAAGATGCTAACGTCCGCAACTCCACATTGGAGAAAGTGTTCTCCTGATCTCTTACATAACAAGTGCTACATATAATAATATTTCTTGTTCACTACGTCAATTCAAAAATTTTCACACTTACTTTTAACCCTGAGAATTACGCTACTTTAAAATTGTTCACAGATACTCTGCTTCTATAAGTTCGTATTGAGGTTTTGATCTATAGAAATATGTCTATAATTTAATGTCAATGGTGAAATTATAATTTTGATTCCATAAATGTTCATTGAAATAGTATTTTTAGAGTTAAAGTGCTCAGAATTTCATATGACTATTAAACTGGTAATTGAAGAATGGAAGAAATAACTAAATTCACTTACAACTAATGAATACATATGTGAATCACATATTCATATCAATTTCATGTCATTGTTTCCATTATTGTAAGATATTTTATGGCTATGTCAATTTTTTTTTTTTTAGAATTCTTTATCATTGGTTAGAATAATGTGTGTATTCTAACCTTCCCTCTTATGCTAACTACTTATAATTTTTACACTGATTATTATATCTTTAATGTTTACGTGGCTTTACAATAAGAGGAGGATTTTTTGGTTTGAATCTGTTGGATAAGCATACAATAATCGAAATCAACTTCAATTTGATCATCAACACATGCATCTACATAACTGGATCCACCATGCTCATGATTTCCCTTACTTATAAAGTTAAAAACTTGTTAGCAACATTAAGGACATACAAATATAGTCTCTATGTCTTGTTTATCTTCCTTTATTTAAACAAGTTATTTCATTACAACAATTGCTTCGTAAAAAACTATAATGTCGTGACTCAGGTGGTTGATACTAATGCATGTTGTTCCCATTTTCATTTTACGCCATCTCCAAAATATCCCAAGCTTCACTGCACCTAATTGATACCACACTTTTTCTATCAATGATCTCCTCTAAACCTTGTTGAATGAGAGACAATTCTACTACATTAGTTTCTTTGACTTACTCTTAACCATCTTGTTATCACTCTAGTAAATTCTCAAGTTGTGGGATTTTGAGTTTTTAGTCAAAGAATACTAGAGGTAACTGCAAACCTACTTCAAACTATAAGATCTAGCCTTCCTAGGGTTCAGAGAGGGCTCTCTTTTTAAAGTTTAACTTTGTTTTGATTTATAGTATTAGGCTAGTTATGAAAGTACAATTTTGTTTTGGTTTGAAGGGTTTGGTGGGGAAAAATCACTTGGAGGTAAGATAGAGAGAAATCTACTTGTCCATTGGGCTATTGGGTCTAAATCAAGCTAGCAGCACTAGAAATCAAGGCCAAAAAGGTACAAATATATTCAGGGCAAGATAGATAACCCTTAGAGATTTGGAAAACTGATTTTTTGTGAGGTGGTATGATCGAGACAAAGGGAAATTAAGAATCCTTTAATTCAGAAAATGGAAGTAGAAGGCAAAGGTCAAATGGGAGAAGGAGTAATTAAGGTTTCCTTGGATCGGAAATCAGAAGAAAACATTAAAATGGAATCTAGTTAAAGAGAGGGAGCACTTGACTAATCCTGTAGTAATACTCGTAGTTACACATTCAGACAGAACAAACATAAAATGAATGCATGAAACTTAGAAAAGGAAACAATGACAAGTAGAAAGTACTTCACTCATCAGCTTATCACAGGGATCCTGAATTATGATGCCAGTCAGCTTCTCTAGTCTGCTACTTTGGATTCAAACACACAATATCTTCCAATATTCAACAAAAATGTCTATAATAAGTCCAACAGTTTTATTCCACCCTAAATACTTCTGAATTTGAAGTATCTATACAAAAAGTATTACAAATATTCTAGAAGACTTCTAGGAATAACTTTAGGAAAAATAAAATATCATAACATAATAAAAGGGACCACTTCTTAACAAATTATTAAGCTCTCCTCTTTATCCAAAACAAATAGAACTGTTTGGTTAACAAGGAGCTTTTGGCTGACTATGTGTCCTGCTTGCTCGCTGTTAGATATTTTCATGCATTTTAATTGCCTTCGTTGATACTCTTTCTTGTTGATATACTTTAACCTGATGCTCTTTTATACTAATACTCTTTGAACATTAGTTATACTATTTTAATACTGTAAAATTATCTTTTAGCAGTAAAAAATCAGAAAAATATCTTTTTCTTTTATCTTTATTTTGACTGTCTGTCTCTAGGTAACATTTTCATTGTTTTTACCTTTTATCTTTACAGCAAATCTGTGAAAATTTTCCACTCTTCTGCTTTTGGAATTTGTACATTTTTCAGCTTCCTGAAGTTTTCATCAGCCTTTGTATATTTTGCAAAAGTAGGCTTGATGACAAAGAGGTGCTTAATTTCATGCTGTAGAAAAAATAAATCCTCAAAATACTGAAGTAAAAATTTTCCCGTAGGAGTGCCCTCGACTAATTGCTCGTTTACTTGCTCTTTAGAAAACTGCCTAATATTTTTTTCATAGTCCTTTTGTGGCATAAGTTTCTGATTGAAAACATGTATGTTTGGTAAGCCTTTTTATCTTAAATTTCTATATTTTACCATAAATCTAGTTATGGCAAGGTTCATTGTTTCACACTTTTCTTCAAGATTACCCATTAAGTTCTTTTTAGTGATAACCTTCCTTATTTGCAAGATTGTCCCTTTCATTTCTAATACTTGCAATTCTTCAAGTTCCTCCCTGTTCTTGCTGTTTAGAAATGTAATGAGTTTTAAAGCCTATGCAGGCTTCTCAATGAACTCATCCTTTGTCTTTTGTATCTATGTTTGGGCTGCTAATAACAATTTCTTCTGCTCATATATCACTTGAGTTGAAGGCCATTGATTATGAATGGCTTCAATTATGTTAGTCTAGAGATGATTTTTAATATATGAGATCTGCTCTGTGAAAGTCAATTCTTTTTATAAATTCTTGAGCTTCTCTCCCAATCTGATTGCTTTCTGCTCATGAGTTTTGGCATTAATTTGAGATTTCTTATTTTCCCTCTCAATATTTTCAATTATCTTATTCAGTATGTTTATCTCACCTGTCTTTAAAGACATCTCTTCCATGGCTTTGACAATCTCGCTGGCTTCATGTGTTTGTTGTACATTTATGGTAGAAGATTCTGTAGCTAAAGTGGTGGCTAAAGTCACTGGCACTACAGTTGCCAGTGGGCCCTTTGGTGCTAATTTCTCTCCTAAAGTATAAGGTAAAACTGTAGTACTCACTGGGATGAGTGTAGGAATTGTAGGAATTTCTAGTTCTTTTACAGTCTCTCTTTCTTGGACAAGTTTGTCCATTTGTGTTTCCATCTCCTTGATTTGTGCTGTCAGTTGAAGTATGAGCTTCATCATTTATTCTTTTTCACTTTGATCCTTGACGATTTCCTTTGTTTGTTGATGCTCACTTTGAGGAAGCTTAATTTGTTTCCTCAAAGCTGCTATGTCTTCATTCTTTTTCTTGACCAATATTTATGTAGCTTGGATGTTTGAGGGACCATATCCCACCTGTAAAACTAGTTCTTCTAAGGCTTTGATCCTTAGGTCCTTGGAATAAAGTGATGCTTTATCCATCTTCATCTGATCTTGCATATTAAGTATGGTATTTTGAAGTTTATTGGCACTCATTGGTTTGGTTGCCACTGTAGAATATAACATTTCAGATGTCTGCCTATGGAACTCAATCTGGTCCAGCTCATGAATATTCTCTGTGTCTACCTCAAGGTCCACCTTTCTATAGTTTGCTACTATTTTGGGTGCTGAGGTAGTAGGCTGTAAAAATGACATCATCATTTTATTGATGGAATAGTCAAATGCTGATAATAACCTATTATGATTTCCAGGCTTCTACTTCAGGAATTGAGAATATATTTATGTCTTTATTTCCTCATTTTTCTGCTTAATTTTCTTATGCCTCTCTTTTATGTCCAAGTCCTTTTCCTCAGCTGGCTGTGAGTAAGAGGCTTCCATGTTGTGTTGTTTCTCAATCATCCGCGTGTCGTTCTGGTTTACTGGTGTTTCCTTTTGAATTTCCATATTTTTTTCATTGATTATGGTTGTTGCTATATCATCATTGGTCACTAATTCATCTATCTTTTCAATATCAGTTGTTACTTTCTCCTTATCAGCTGAACTGAGCTTAAGCCTTTTGTTATAGATTATTTTAAATTTGGTCTCAGTTGTTGTATTTGCTGTGTAACATCCTTCCTTTTTGACTATCTTTATTGATGTTTCTGGTTGTTTGACAACTCCCAAAGTTGGTGTTGTTTTGTTTGGCTTGCCGCCTCTACCAAGGTGTTTTCACTCCATTCAATTTGACTAGCAAAATTTTATATTTCAGGTTTTGACTCATGGATAAAGGGTGTTAATTTACACTTCACCCTTAGCTTGCTTAAGATCCCTTGTGGATCATAATTTCATGGAAAACTCTCATCAAATATGAACTTTGATAACTTCTTTGTTATTTCCTTTTCTGCATCTTTGTGGTTGATTATGAATGACCCAATTTGATTCTTTAACTAAAACTAGGTCTTTTTCTTGGTGTCCATAAAGTTAATTGAATCTAAATTGAGAATTTGTCTAAGATATTCAAGTGAAAAAATTATCATACATACATGCTTGGGCAACTTGTAGGGTAACAAGTTTGACCCAAAAATCCTTAATTCAATTTGTTTTTCATAGAGGTACTAGTCTACAACTTTGTTCTACTCTAAAAGCTGTAATATTCTTTTCATTTCTTCACTGATCCTAGGTTCTTCTGATTTGTTTAATATGCTCATTGTTGGATGCAAAAATAGTTCTGAAAACTATGAATAAGTGGAATCAATGGATTCTTTTCTCAGTAATGAAGTCCAAAAGATAATTGATAGAGGTTTTCCCTCTACATCCATATTTTGCGAAGAAACTGGAATTTTTTCTGCTTGAGACAATAACAACAAATGGAAAAGGTAAGATGAATATGTAAAAACTCCTTCTGTAGGTAATTTGGTCAACTGGTAGTGGATGGTATCTACTATGAAACCAGCATAGTCAAAGATGACTGATGGAGGTTGACCAGGAGACATGGTGGATAGGAAACCAAGAATAGATTCATCAGTATACTCATCTGTAAAATATCTAAGGATAAAATATAGCATAGAGAAAATCTATCTAGAACCTTCGGGAAATTTAACTGTGGAGTATGGAGGATTTATCTTTGGAATATCAACATGAGAAGGCATAAAATTCTGAAAGATCATGAACCATTTAGGGAAATCTATGCCAAGGTATAATTGAGTCAATTCCTCTATAGAAAATGGGATTGCCTGGGGATCAGGTTGTAATTGAAGCATTTGATTAATTGACTAGGCTATAATGGTAAAAATTATTTATTTTTCTACATTTACTATAGCCCTTTGATCTGGCTCATAGTATTTTTGACAAATTTTGATGAGTTCTTGACCAGGATGAGTCAATGGGACTATATACTTAGGCAAATGGGTTTCCAAAATTGGAATATCATCTTTGTATAGATATTTTTCATAACACTAGTTGTGTATATCTAGCAAATTAAACTCAATAACAGGGTCTGCAATTTTATACTCAAGATCATTCAAAGGAATGTTTTCAGCAGCAAGCACAGGTGGTTGAAGTGGGTTTACTTTTGTAGCAGATATGGCAGTGATGGTTGGGGTAGGGTTAGGGGCTTTGGATCCCTCAGATTTAGGTGTTTTAGATCCTTCAGGTTTGCTTGTGCTCTGCTTCTTAGGAATTTTAGGTAACTACTACAAGATTAGACTATTTGTAGGAGTTTTTATTTTAACATAGAGGAAATGAGAAATTTAGATTAAGGATGGCTTCTTTTGAGATTTTTTTCTCAATTAAGTTTATCTGATGATGTAAAACTGGAATAAAACAGAAAACAAGGGTTTTCTAAGTCGATTTGATTGAAAAAATGGGTTTTCAAGGTAATTCATAGGTTTTAGCCATTTAGATACTTAAATTTTATCTTTAGACTATGAAATTTAAGGAATTTGGCTTTAAAAATGCTTGCAATAGAAAACACAGTTTCCTGGGAAAATTTTGCTAGGGTTTGGCCTATTTTTTGGTATTTTTAGGCAATTTATTTCGGTAAATTCTTCATTAAAAATGGGTTGGTTCCCTTAAATACAGTTTAAAATTTATTTACAGGTTTCAGTTTTGAGAAAAATACCTTTTGCAGGTATCCAGCTCTGAAAAGAATTTCTAAGGTTTTCAGTTGAAATTCTGGCTTCAGTAGTTTTTTTGGATCGGTGCACAGCTTCTCAATACGTCTTCAAAGGTTTATTTCTGATAACTACAAAGGTTCCAAGTGAAAAAATGAGAATCAGGGCTTAAAAGGCTTTAAACAAAGCTATTGACAGTCGGGAGACAATGCAAAATGGTTTTAATTGCGAAAAAATGAAATAAAATGCATGTTTCAAAGGTTTAACCATACGATTTAATATTCATTAATTTTCATTGAATGCAGACCTCGTCAATGGTAGGAGGTGGTTTTAGATTTTAAATGCGAAACCAAACAGTGGTTATCGCGCAAGTTTTAAGTGGTAAGTTTTTTTATTCAAAATGCATGCAATCCAATCGATGGAGGCCATGTGGAGGGAAGGGGTTTTGGCGAAACCACCTATTTCGCATGCATCTGGAGTTCAACAAGACAAGCATGTTTTCAATGCGATATCACGTATCAACCATTGGATCTGAGGAATGAATGCGAAGGGACAAGATTGAACGGAAAGCTACTCTGAAAGGGAATAGTGTTGGACCGTAGTTTTTATATACACGCACGGATGGGTAAAACATTTATACAAGGTTTAAAACTTATATATAATGTTTAATGAATATGGATGTGGGGTTTAATTATACACAAAAAAATTACTTTAGTCTATATAAGAGTGTGTTTTAATAAAGGTTAAGCCTTTAGGCTTGTATAATATGTCGGGGGGGAGTGATTTATATAACATGTATTTAAAACAGTGTTTATTATGAAATGTTTGAACAATGCATATATGGGCTATGTAGTATTATATTATATAGTTATTTAAACTTTGGGTATGTGTTTAAATAATATAGGGTTGGGATATTTGATTTAAATTATAAGTTTTTTAGACCAAAGGGTGTATCACTGGAGTTTTATTTAAGCACATGGATACTAACTTTGGTCTAAAACATTGTAATAGTGGGTTTTGGGGGATATTTAAATATAGGGAATTAATAAGTAGGATAAGGTATTTTTAGGGATTTAATAAACTAAGTTAAAATTTAATATGAAAAGGGGAATGGAATACACACAAAAATACACAAAATCACTAAGTAAAGTGTAAAAGTAAAGCAAAGCTTATCTTTTTATCATTTCACCAATACTTAGCATAAAGTATTTTTGAGGGTTTTTGTATGTTTCTGAATGAATAGAAGTTAATTAGATGGGTTTACATGCTTCATTAAGTAAGAATGAGTCTTTACTTATGAAAGGAGTTATAATGTATGAATGAGAGATGAAATAATGATGAATAGGGATTTAATATAAGAATTTAATATTTTGAACTAACCAGTCATTGAGCCTTGGGTCTGGTCCCAACAAAAGTCAGAGAAATGCTCTGAGCATGTTTGATTGATATTTTTGAACACTAAATACCTATAGGGGAGGGGAACTTAGTAATTTTATCTGATAATAATTTATTACATGATTTCTCAATTTCTTTCTACCTACCCAACTTAATTTTAACATTTTTTCTTCATTTGGCAGGTGCATTTAGGCTTGCAACCTTGAAACATTTATTCTTTAAAGCATAAAATATATAAATGTACCTTATTTCATCTGAGGACTGAGATTAAACTTTTGAGTTCCTCATTATTCTCTACCTATATACTAATTTGTCAGGTTTAAATTGTCTAATAAATATTTATTCACTATCTAAAACATGAAATTGAAAACATGACAAGTTGAGATTAAACATTTTAACTTATCATGGATTATGGCATTTATTGACACTTTGTTCATAATCATTTATTTTTCAGAAAAGTAAAAAGTAGTGGAATTTGGACTTGCTCACTTTCAGGTTTTATTTTCATATTTTTTCTTTTTGGGGTTTATATTTTTCAAGTCCTTTGATCTTTCTTTTAGGACTTTTTTCCCTCTTTTTGATTTTTTTTTAATTATTTTTTGATTTTCTTTTATTTTGTCAAAATATGGGAAAACAAATTGCAAAAAGAAAGGTATGTACATATTTAAAAGACTATCAAAGACAATTAAAAATTATAAATCCTATATTTATAGGACCCTAACAGTGGCTTCACATGGGGATGACATTTCCTGGTGAAATGTCAAGAACACCGTTGACTAGTAGCCTTCAACTTTGACCATGATGATCTAATAATTTTCTTCTGTTTTCTGAAAAAACTCATATTTATGACATTTTACCCTGCAATGCTTAGGGTCTTCTCTCTAGGCTTCAAATTTGTAGAGAAAATATCCAATCCAATCTAAAAACTTCAATGGATATTTAAAATGATGTAAAAGTAAATGGGACTAACTATTGGTTAGGTCAGATGAATAGTAGTGCTTGAGCATTCTACCATTTACTGGTCCTTCTTGTATATTTATTCCATACAAATCTTTGATAAAGAAAGAATTATTACCCCTATATCCATAGATTACATATGATCCTTTCCACAGAAAGTCAAAATTTCCATGTTTTCCTTTGTCTTCTCTTCTTGAATCCCACTTTAACACTTGATCTCCAACGTAAAAATCATCCTCTTTACTTCTTCTATAAAAAAATTTCTTGATTTTTCTTCTCTTGTTTGTTGTAGATAAATAGCTTGATTGATTCTCCTTTGTATATCATTTATTTCCACTTGTGATTCTTGAATGATTTTCATTACCGGAACACCTAAGGATGATGAAAAAACTACATCCATTCCATATACAAGTTGGTAAGGGGAAGTTCCAATGGATTTTTTTGTAGTAAGTCTATTTTCCCATAAGGCATAGACTAAATTTTTATTCCAAGTCTTTTTTTTGTCTTGAAGTAAATTTTTTATGATATTTACAAGACTTTTGTTTGAGGATTCAGATAGGCCATTACCCTGGGGGTAATATGCAATAGAGTGACCTAGGGTAATATGATATTTATGACAAAAGGAAATCATATTTTTATACCTAAATTTGTTGCATTATCAATAATTATCTTGTGATGGCATCCAAATCTTGACAAAATGGTATTTTCTATGAAAGAAATAATGACTGCATCAGTGGCTTGTCTAGTAGGAACAGCTTCAATCCACTTTGTGAAGTAATAAGTGGTAGTCAAAATCCACATATTTTGGCTAGAGGATGGGGGGTGAATTTTTCCAATGAATTATAAACCCCATTGTTGAAATGGAATTTCAATTAAAATAGGCTTTAAGGGTAAAGGTAACAATTTCTTTTTTCCTTAAAAAATTTGACATCTGTGACATGAAGTAACAATTTTTTTAACATCAGCAAACAAGGTAGGCCAGTAAAAACCAGCTCTAAGGATCTTTTCAGCAGTATTTTTCCAATACAAATTCCCTCCACAGTCACCTGCACGAAATTATTCAAGTATTTTATCAGCTTCTTCCTTTAGTAAACAATTCAATAATATCCCACTATGATCTCTCCAGAAAAGTACATTATCTAAGATACAAAATCTCATTTCTTTAACTTTTAGAAATCTAGCTTTAGTCCTCGACAATTCAGGAGTATCTTGTAATTTTGTAAGTACAAAGATGATATCTGAGTACCAAGGTGAATATAGAAAGGCTTAACTGATCGTTGGAGTGGCCATATCTTCCTAGTCATCAACCTGATCAATAAAATTTATATCTAATGCATTGCAGTTAGATTCAGCCATTAATCTGGCCAATCCTTGTCCTTTAATGAGTTTTATGGGTTTAATTTCTATGTGATATTCTAAAATAGTGGCAATCCACTTACCTCTTCTTCCATCAGGGCCATCCTGAGTAAGAATGTCTTTAACTACATAATTTGGGACATAGACAATTATGTGGGAATACAGAATATAAACTCTGAAGTCTTTGATGGATTTAACCAAAGCTAATGCTTGTTTCTCCATTATGTTATATTTCATAGGGGCATCTTTAAGGGTATTAGTGAAAAAAGCTATAGGTTGGTCAAATCCTTGATCATTCTTCTACAATAAAACTACATCAATGGTATGCTCTTACGCAAATGAAAAAATTATGAAATCTTTTTTGAAATATGGACTAATTAAGACTCATGTTTTAGTTAAATCCTGCTTTATTGATTCAAATGATTGTTTGGTTTTGTAACACCCCCAATTCATGATATTGCATTTTAAAGTTAGATACTTGAACTTTACATCCTAAGGGGAGTGGACCCCAAAGGTTAATTATTTTGTGAATGTAATTAAACATTTAATTGAGGAAATGAATAAATTATTGTGGTGCAAATTGACCAAAAATGAGATGATGAGATCACTTGCTAAATATATGAGGATGGATGAGGAAAATATTTCCCCACAATATTTCAAAAATCCTTGGAAGATAGTAAGTTTTAAATTTAGATTTTTGAGGAAAAATCTGAATTTCCCCAATGATGAGGAAAGTAGTTGGGAAGAGGTAAAAAGCTGGAAAAGCTGAGGAAAAGCATAAAACAACTTTAAAGAATCCCTAAGTGGGAAGCCTAGGCAAACAGGAAGAAAAGCATCCTGAGATTCTGGACGCAGAATTAGAAACAGGCTTTGGGGAACAATAGCTTAAATAAGCTGCTCTTGTATAGATTAGAGGTTAATCTGCTATAGGAGGTGATCTCAGCTCGGGGGTGAGTTCTGGGAGACAGAAGAACTCTAAGGTTGGGAGGTTGGTCTACTGCACGAGTGGTATGTCTCTGAGAAAATTTGTCTTATTGGTTGTTATAGTATGAATTGGCTACATATAAAAACAAAAATTATTTCTAAGTTAGTTCATATCTTTAGTCTACATTTAACAGAATGTAAGCACCAGGTAGTAACCTGATCACTCTGTATAGTTGTAGAGGAACATCCTGTAAAGTAGGATTCGACAGAATGTTTAAACCCAGGGTGGGTCTAAATCTGAGGAAACCTTGTTCTTTCAGGAAACACTGTGGAATTGTGTTAATCTGCTTCTGTTTCCAAGCCTAATTTTTATTTCAACTATTATAGAGAGAAATGAAATTAACTATAGTACACTAGAACAATAGCAGGATATTATTTACATCTTATACTGTGTATGAAGAACAGAGGGAGAGACTCAATAGCCTGACATCAGGTTCAGTCAAATACTCCATTATAATTGCAGGAAATCAAATGATCTTAGACTATAAGGTAGTCCATAAGCCCTTACTCTAGTGAAGGAAAGTAGTAGATATTCATAAACAAATAAATCGGAAAAAGGACCAGACAATGGTCTCATGGATTTATTCTCATATTATATTACTAAGAAAGAATACATAGAATACAGAAATTATGAGCAAGTAGTTGAGAAGCATAGGAGTAAGAAGTAAATAAATTGCAACACTATACACAGTAGCATTTATTTAACCAATATTTCCTTGACTATGAGGAAGGTGAAAAGAGTTCAAATCCCATTACTAGCTCTTCAGAATCCAGCTACCATCATATACATAGGTAGATACGAGCTGTAACTAATTACAAGAAAATGAGAAGAAACTGGAGAATAGAATTATGCCTTGCATACCTTTGAAGAATAAGAAATTATAAATTCTAGACTTTCATACATATAAATCATCTATTGATAAATAGGAATGGTCTCATAAATGTCCAGCAAGCTGTTCATATGTCTAGACAGTCAGGTATAAAACCAGTTCAGTGTAACCAGGAGTAGAGAAAACTGTAATTATGCTATAAATACCAAAGTTTAGACTTTACATCGAAAGGAGTGAACAAAGCACATCAGAGGAATAGATAAATATCATATATAACTACCTGTAAATCCTGATGTATGCAATTAAGAAATCTGGAATGTCAGTAGCATTTCCAGAAAACAAAGTAAGTTCAGACGAGAAAATTAAACAAAGCCAAATGCCATGGTATGGAATTATATGCAATTTTTTATACAGTCCCTGTACATTTGAAAATGTGGCAGAGTATATTAAAATTCAACCTAAGACAATAGGAAGTATATAATTGTCCAAAATTGCCAAAAGACATACTGAGCCTATTAGGCTGGGGTACATAAATCACAACCCCCATCTCAACAGAACGAAATTAGACAAGCGCCATCCAAGGATGACAACGCTAACAAGAAGAAAACGAAAACCCTGACTCGGAGAGTGAGTTTCGTTTCCGTATGCAACCTTGCGCAACATCGCAAGAGAAGCATTATTTCAATGCTCACGAGATAACGCATCAGTAGAGGAGAAGTAACCCCATACGGATACCGACCTGGAGGGCCAAGAGACCGAGGTTAGCGCGCACACGATTGAAAGGGTCACTCCCTACTATCATAAGTACGCAGGAGTTCTCTGGATTTACCTGTAGAAGACAAAAACTACCCAAAACGCAAGTTAGTCATTGCGCCATCGTAGAGAAATAAGTGCATAAATAAAATGAGCTCGATATTAAAACTAGTACCTGTGGAATGCAAACCCTCAGACACATCGAGCCTTGTCCTCGACCATTCCACAGAGAGGGATTAATATAAGTTACCCTCGAGAATAAAACGACGAAACCAATAATAATATGCTGGAATGGCACAAATAAATAACATACCTCATATAGCTCCATGGAACAGGAGGCGTTCGCCTGAGGAGAGGCGACGCAGGTGACTCAAGAGGTATAGCATCAATCAGTTGCAATTTAAGTATAACCAGAGAAGGGTGGAAGTTAACGCTGAAATTATAAACCAACTACACCATGCACTGAACGGAGACCTGGAACATCGAAAAACAAACCAGATGCATTCACCTTACTGATCATTCAATGTATATATATATATATATTCAGCGCCAAGCGTATGGCCTCTCCAAACTAAGTATGAATCATTTACACCTGCAATAGAATTAAGATGTGCGTAGGGGCATTACCTGTCTACGCATTGAGGAACGAGAGGCGCCATATCTTCTCTCGACAACGGAGAGACGAAACCCTCGGCAGAAATGGAATGGCGCAGTCGCGGAGGAGGCCTGGAACTGATAAGCGCGGAAACCGACTAAAATCCACACTCTGAACTTATATAAGCCTTCATTAAACCACATGAACCCTAACTGAAAACGATCGCCATCGTCCACTTGGCAGCATCTGAACAGTTAAGCCACGGATCAAGGGATGGTCTGGGAGAGTTAATACCGTCGTATCAAAATTTATGGATGCAGATGAGAATTGAATTTTATATGTCCTATGCAAGTATCGACGTGGGTGTTGATCACCACGTAGGTTGAGTGTGCCAGCGACGTGGACTCACCACGTAAGCTAACGAAAGGGCATAAGACGTTGCAACACTCAGTTAATTAACTCAACGCCTGACGTGGATAAGAATTTCACCATGACGCCGCCCATAAAAACCCAATCCGGAAGGATAACGCGCGCTACGTGCAGATTTATACCCAAAGCCAGTACTATATATATTAAATCAATTTAAAGTCTGAGGTACCAGGACAAGTGGTCATATCAAACCAAGCGCATGAGGAAAGTCCCTTCATAGTAATATGCAATTCGAATTTTATGACCAGGCTATAACCATATATATAACTTAACGATGGCTATTCGAAAGGTTGAAAATGCCTTGGGCTACAACCCATACAACGCAACTTGTATAACATATGCTCATAGTTCATATGGGTTACGATGCAGTTTAATAATTTCATAAATGGGATACATGACCATTAAACTAAAGGAGAATGGCTATACGAGACCTGTGTAAAGATTAGGTTCGTATAAACCATCTCCCTAATTTTAATAAAAAGGACATAAGATGAGAGATAGTGGCAGAGGGTATTATTGAACATGATGAGATGAAAACTATCATAGTGAAGGGATTGAGATGTCATAATAACCCTAGGCTCACTAGCTTGTATTCGCAAAGGAAAAAAAAATATTTGGGGTGAATTTGGAGGTGTGACAAATGGTATCAGAGCCCAAGTTATAAAACTAGGCTGGTGACTTTGTGCTCACGATTTCTGTGTACTCACTGTGTAAATTTATTGCTGTTGCAAAAGTTTTGTTTTTGTTGTTTTGTTTTTTTTTTCTGTTCACTGACCTGTGCTATGAAGCGTACAGTGAGGTGATAGAATGGAAGAAGGTGGTGGAATTTTTGTAGATCTGCAGGGTGAGCCAGATCTGAATGCAGCCATGATGGCTATGTTGAAAAATTTAAAACAAGAATTGGTTGAGATAAAGAGCCAGAACGACAGATTGTCATTAGCGAGTGAGGAGCAGGAAAAGCTCATCAGGGAATTAACCTCACAGAACAGCCAAGAAGGCGAAGCTTCCGGGAAGAGGAAAACTGATGAATATGATGAGGAAGATGCTATTCGCCATCAGAATAAGCAGAAAAAGGAATTACAAGGGGAATTCTGGAAAATCAAACCTCCCTCCTATGATGGGGAAAAGGAGGAGGATGCTGAAGCCTGGTTGCTGAATATGATTAAGTATTTCCAGGTTTATGAATATGAAAGCAATCTGAAGGCCAGATTAGCTGTCTACCAGTTACAAGGTAAGGCTACCTTGTGGTGGGAGGAGACAAAGATGGTGCATGCCATAGATGAAAAGACAGTTACTTGGGAAGATTTCCAGGCTAAATTCAAGAATCGCTACTTGAATGAACGGTACTATGATGACAAAGAAAAAGAATTTCATGAGCTTAGGTTGGGACAACTCACTATCGATGAGTTTGTTACTAAATTTACCAATCTATTAAGATATGTACCTTACATAAGGGAAGAAAAGGCAAAGGTACAGAGGTTTCTGAATTGTTTGCCTATGGTATACAAAGAGAAGATTGAGTTTGACAACCCAAAAACAATGGACGAAGCTGTTAGGAAAGCCAGATTATGTTACCAACAATTCAAAGGAAAAAATGATCAAGGAAAAGGTTGGGTAAGTAAGAATGAATTCAAAGGGAGAAAACCGAAACCAGCCTATTTGAAGAATTTTGGCAGAGATCATCAGCGGAAAAGATTTGGAAAACCCAAAGAAAGTCAAACTGCACAGTCTCAAGTGGCATCGAAACCAATAGAGGGAGACAGTAAAAAGGAGGGAACAGTCAGAATGAAGGAGCCCTTGAAATGTTGGGGCTGTGGAGAACCCCATATTTTGAGGGACTGCCCCCATAGAAATGTTCATATGCTCATGAGGGATCGGGAAGCGACAACAGTAAATGATATAGCCAGAAACATACCAACTATCAGTGCAGCCCTGGAAAATCGGCAAGCAGAACATCAAGAAACCATGGTGGAAATGGAGGGTAAGATTTCTGACCTACCTGTTTCTGTTCTGATTGATCCAGGTGCTTCTTTGAGTTACATTAGTCCAAAGATTGTAGAAAAATGTAACTTAAAAACTGAAAAATTTCAACAGTCATGGTTGGTATAGCTGGCCACTGGACCTAAGAGAAAAGTAACACATAAACTACCCAGAACAGCAATCAAATTAAATGATTTTCAAACAGAAGTAAATCTGAACATACTGCCTTTAGGGTCATATGATCTACTGATAGGAATGGACTGGCTGGAAAAGAAGAAAGATTTGATGAATTGCTGGGATAAGACCTTGCATTGTGTAGATGAGGAAGGAAAAATTTTTATTTTCAAAGGGAAACCAAAACCAATTTCTGTCAGACAAATTTCAGCTTTGCAATTGAAAAGAACAGCTAGAAAAGGATATCAGGTTTATGCAGTGCATGTGGAAGAGACAGAACAGAAAACTGAAGAAGAATTACTGGATACTGTACCAGTAATAAGAGAATTCAAGGAAGTTTTTCCAAAGGAAATCCCTCATCTTCCCCCCAAAAGAGAGATTGACTTCTCAATCGATCTGGTGCTAGGAGCAACACCTGTTTCACGAGCACCTTATCGAATGAGTCCTCTTTAACTTATAGAATTGAAGATGCAACTGCAAGAACTGCTAGACAAAGGGTATATCAGACCAAGTGTGTTTCCTTGGGGAGCACCAGTGCTGTTCGTGAAAAAGAAAGATGGAACTTTCAGGATGTGCATTGATTATAGGCAACTGAATAAGTTGACCATTAAAAATAGATATCCTTTGCCTAGAATTGATGATCTTTTTGATCAGGTGAGAGGAGCTTCAATATTCTCAAAAATTGACTTAAGAACTGGTTACCACCAGCTCAGAATTAAAGAGGAAGACATCAGCAAAACAGCCTTTAGAAGCAGGTATGGCCACTACGAATTTGTAGTTCTACCTTTTGGTTTGACAAACGCCCCTGCCACATTCATGTGCCTAATGAACAGTGTGTTAAACAAGTATTTGGATAAATTTGTCCTTGTGTTCATAGATGATATTTTAGGTTACTCGAACAGTGAAGAGGAACAAAAAGAACACCTGAGGATAGTGCTGCAAACTCTAAAGGAAAATCAGCTATACGCTAAATTTAGCAAATGTGAGTTCTATAAGGACACGATCCAATACTTGGGTCATATTATTTCTGAACAAGGCCTTGTTGTTGATCCGGAAAAGATAAAGGCTATAAAAGAATGGCAAGTACCCTCTGATGTTTCAGCAGTTAGATCATTCATGGGGATTGTCGGCTATTATCGCAGATTCGTGGAGAGATTTTCTGCCATAGCACATCCCATCACTTCCTTACAGAGGAAAGGTGTCAAGTTTGAATGGACTGAAAAATGCCAAAACAGTTTCGACAACTTAAAACTGAAACTTACTACAGCCCTATACTGAAGATTGCAGATCCTGATAAGGAATTTGTGGTATATACGGATGCATGTGGAGAAGGATTGGGAGGAGTTCTTTTGCAGGAAAATTCCGTGATTGCCTATGAATCCAGGAAACTGAAGATACATGAACAGAATTATAGTGCCTATGATTTAGAGTTAGCAGTTGTTATTCATGCTTTGAAAATGTGGCGGCACTATCTTCTTGGAAAAAGATTTACATTGATGACTGATCATATTAGTCTCAAATATTTCTTTTCTCAAACGGAATTGAATGCCAGACAAGCCAGATGGCTGTCCTTTTTAAGTGAGTTTGACATGGATATAAAACATACTAGAGGGAAGGAGAATAAAGTTGCTGATGCATTGAGTAGAAATGCTTGCCAGCATATCAATAATATTGGAAGTAGTGCTCAGATAGATATAGAAGAATTGGTGAATAAGGCAGCAAATCAAGACCCAAATTATGAAACACTTCTGGTAAAACTATAGAAAAAGGAGAAAACTGATTTTTCCCAAAACCAAAAAGGGCTGATTTGTTATAAGAACAGATTGTATATTCCCAATGTAGAGTCTTTAAAAAGAGAAATTCTGGATGAGTATCACAAACAACCGTATGCAGGACACCCACGGTATCAGAAAATGTTAACAACCCTGAAAAAGAAGTTGTTCTGGCCAGGAATGAAGAGAGAGGTAGCAGAATATTTAAGTAGATGCATGGAATGTCAATTAGTTAAGGTGGAACATCAGCATCCTGCCGGTCTTCTGAACCCTTTGCCCATTGCAGAATGGAAGTGGGACACCGTTTCCATGGACTTCATTACAGGATTACCCAAAACCAAATACCAGCATGATTTTGTAATGGTAGTGGTAGACACTTTAACCAAAGTTGCTCACTTTATACTAGTGAAATCTACCTTTGGAACAGCTCAAGTAGCAAATGTGTTTCTGAAGGAGATAGTAAGGCTCCATGGAGTTCCTAAGGTGATTGTGTCTGATAGGGATGCTAAGTTTACAGCAGCCTTTTGGAAGGGGTTATTTGGAGGAATGGGCACTCAATTGAATTTTAGCACCGCCTACCACCCTCAGACTGATGGTCAAACGGAAAGAACAAATCAAATTTTGGAGGACATGCTGAGAATGTATGTAATGGATAGACCCTCAAAGTGGGAAGATTTCTTACATTTAGCTGAATTTGCCTATAATAACGACTATCAATCCTCCATTAAAATGAGTCCGTTTGAGGCACTGTATGGAAGGAAGTGTCGTACCCCTTTGAGCTGGAGTCAGCCAGAAGACAAACTGATGTTGGGACCCGATGCTTTACAAGAAATGGAAGGAATTGTCAAACAGATACAAAAGAACATCAAGACAGCACAAGATCACCAGAAGAGTTATGCAGATAAGAAAAGAGTGCATAGAGAATTTAAAGTTGGGGAGCATGTATATTTGCGTATTAAACCCAAAAAGAGCACCCTTTATGCTGGGAGTTGTGCCAAATTGTCCCCTCGATATTGTGGTCCCTTTGAAATATTAGAAAGGGTGGGACCAGTGGCTTACAAGCTGGCCTTACCACCCCATGTTAGAGTTCATGATGTATTTCATGTTTCATTGCTAAAAAGATATGTGCATGATGCTTCTCACATAGTTGATTGGAATGTTGTACATGTGGAACCAGAAGGGGAGTTTCTGCCAGAACCGCTTCAAATATTGGAGCGGGAAGAAATTGAATTGAAAAGCAGAATAGTAGCCAGAGTAAAGGTGCAGTGGAAGCACTTTACTATTGAAGAAGCTACCCGGGAACGAGAGACTGAAATGATGGAAAAATATCCATTTTTATTTGCAAAATAAACTCTAGTAGTTGAACAATAACACTGAGGACGGTGTTTATTTTCAGAGGGGGAATATGTAACACCCCCAATTCATGAGATTGCATTTTAAAGTTAGATACTTGAACTTTACATCCTAAGGGGAGTGGACCCCAAAGGATAATTATTTTGTGAATGTAATTAAACATTTAATTGAGGAAATGAATAAATTATTGTGGTGCAAATTGACCAAAAATGAGATGATGAGATCACTTGCTAAATCTATGAGGATGGATGAGGCAAATATTTCCCCACAATCTTTCAAAAATCATTGGAAGATAGTAAGTAAGTTTTAAATTTAGATTTTTGAGGAAAAATCTGAATTTCCCCAATGATGAGGAAAGTAGTTGGGAAGAGGTAAAAAGCTGGAAAAGCTGAGGAAAAGCATAAAACAACTTTAAAGAATCCCTAAATGGGAAGCCTAGGCAAACATGAAGAAAAGCATCCTGAGATTCTGGACGTAGAATTAGAAACATGCTTTGGGGAACAATAGCTTAAATAAGCTGCTCTTGTACAGATTAGAGGTTAATCTGCTATAGGAGGTGATCTCAGCTCGGGGGTGAGTTCTGGGAGACAGAAGAACTCTAAGGTTGGGAGGTTGGTCTACTGCACGAGTGGTATGTCTCTGAGGAAATTTTTCTTATTGTTTGTTATAGTATGAATTGGCTACATATAAAAACAAAAATTATTTCTAAGTTAGTTCATATCTTTAGTCTACATTTAACAGAATGTAAGCACCAGGTATTAACCTGATCACTCTGTATAGTTGTAGAGGAACATCCTGTAAAGTAGGATTCCACAGAATGTTTAAACCCAGGGTGGGTCTAAATCTGAGGAAACCTTGTTCTTTCAGGAAACACTGTGGAATTGTGTTAATCTGCTTCTGTTTCCAAGCCTAATTTTTATTTCAGCTATTATAGAGAGAAATTAAATTAACTATAGTACACTAGAACAATAGCAGGATATTATTTACATCTTATACTGTGTATGAATAACAAAGGGAGAGACTCAATAGCCTGACATCAGGTTCAGCCAAATACTCCATTATAATTGCAGGAAATCAAATGATCTTAGACTATAAGGTAGTCCATAAGCCCTTACTCTAGTGCAGGAAAGTAGTAGATATTCATAAACAAATAAATAGGAAAAAGGACCAGACAATAGTCTCATGGATTTATTCTAACATTATATTACTGAGAAAGAATACATAGAATACAAAAATTATGAGCAAGCAGTTGAGAAGCATAGGAGTAAGAAATAAATAAATTGCAACATTATGCACAGTAGCATTTATTTAACCAATATTTCCTTGACTATGAGGAAGGTGAAAAGAGTTCAAATCCCATTACGAGCTCTTCAGAATCCAGCTACCATCATATACATAGGTAGATACGAGCTGTAACTAATTACAAGAAAATGAGAAGAAACTGGAGAATAGAATTATGCTTGCATACCTTTGAAGAATAAGCAATTATAAATTCTAGACTTTCATACATATAAATCATCTATTGATAAATAGGAATGGTCTCATAAATGTCCAACAAGCTGTTCATATGTCTAGACAGTCAGGTATAAAACTAGTTCAGTGTAACCAGGAGCAGAGACAACTGTAATTATGCTATAAATACCAAAGTATAGACTTTACACCGAAAGGAGTGAACAAAGCACATCAGAGGAATAGATAAATATCATATATAACTACCTGTAAATCCTGAGGTATGCAATTAAGAAATCTGGAATGTCAGTAGCATTTCCAGAAAACAAAATAAGTTCAGACGAGCAAATTAAACAAAGCCAAATGCCATGGTATGAAATTATATGCAATTTTTTATACAATCCCTGTACATTTAAAATTGTGGCAGAGTATATTAAAATTCAACCTAAGAAAATAGGAAGTATATAATTGTCCAAAATTGCCAAAAGACATACTGAGCCTATTAGGCTGGGGTACATAAATCACAACCCCCATCTCAACAGAATGAAATTTGACAAGCACCATCCAAGGATGACAACGCTAACAAGAAGAAAACGAAAACCCTGACTCGGAGAGTGAGTCTCGTTTCCGTATGCAACCTTGCGCAACATCGCAAGAGAAGCATTGTTCAATGCTTACGAGATAATGCATCAGGAGAGGGGAAGTAACCCCATACGGATACCAACCTGGAAGGCCAAGAGACCGCGGTTAGCGTGCACACGATTGAAAGGGTCACTCCCTACTATCATAAGTACGCAGGAGTTCTCTGGATTTACCTGTAGAAGACAAAAACGACCCAAAACGCAAGTTAGTCATTGCGCCATCGTAGAGAAATAAGTGCATAAATAAAATGAGCTCGATATTAAAACTAGTACTTGTGGAATGCAAACCCTCAGATGCATCGAGCCCTGTCCTCGACCATTCCACAGAGAGGGATTAATATAAGTTACCCTCGAGAATAAAACGACGAAACCAATAATAATATGCTGGAATGGCACAAATAAATAACATACCTCATATAGCTCCATGGAACAGGAGGCATTCGCCTGAGGAGAGGCGACGCAGGCGACTCAAGAGGTATAGCATCAATTAGTCGAAATTTAAATATAACCAGAGAAGGGTGGAAGTTAAAGATGAAATTATAAACCAACTACACCATGCACTGAACGAAGACCTGGAACATCGAAAAACAAACCAGACGCATTCACCTTACTGATAATTCAATGTATATATATATATATATATATATATATTCATTGCCAAGCGTATGGCCTCTGCAAACTAAGTATGAATCATTTACACCTGCAATAGAATTAAGATGTGCGTAGGGGAATTACCTGTCTACGCATTGAGGAATGAGAGGTGCCATATCTTCTCTCCACAACGGAGAGACGAAACCCTCGGCAGAAATGGAATGGCGCAGTCGCGGAGGAGGCCTGCAACTGATAAGCACGGAAACCGACTAAACTCCACACTCTGAACTTATATAAGCCTTCGTTAAACCACATGAACCCTAACTGAAAACGATCGCCATCGTCCACTTGGCAGCATCTGAACAGTTAAGCCACGGATCGAGGGATGGCCTGGGAGAGTTAATACCGTCGTATCAAAATTTATGGATGCAGATGAGAATTGAATTTTATATGTCCTGTGCAAGTATCGATGTGGGTGTTGATCACCACGTAGGTTGAGTGTGCCAGCGACGTGGACTCACCACGTAAGCTAACGGAAGGGCATAAGACGCTGCAACACTCAGTTAATTAACTCAACGCATGACGTGGATAAGAATTGCACCATGACGCCGCTAGTAATATATATATTAAATCGATTTAAATTATGAGGTACCAGGACAAGTGGTCATATCAAACCAAGCGCATGAGGAAAGTCCCTTCATAGTAATACGCAATTCGAATTTTATGACCAGGCTATAACCATATATATAACTTAACGATGGCTATTCGAAAGGTTGAAAATGCCTTGGGCTACAACCCATACAACGCAACTTGTATAACATATGCTCATAGTTCATATGGGTTACGATGGAGTTTAATAATTTCATAAATGGGATACATGACCATTAAACTAAAGGAGAATGGCTATACGAGACTTGTGTAAAGATTAGGTTCGTATAAACCATCTCCCTAATTTTAATAAAAAGGACATAAGACGAGAGATAGTGGCAGAGGGTATTATTGAACATGATGAGATGAAAACTATCATAGTGAAGGGATTGAGATGTCATAATAACCCTAGGCTCACTAGCTTGTATTCGCAAAGGAAAAAAAAAAATTTGGGGTGAATTTGGAGGTGTGACAGGTTTCAACAGTCCATTTTATAATTTAGTCTTTTTTTAGCATGTTATTCAATTATCTAATTATTTCTGCTAAGTTTGAAATGAATCTTCTTAAAAAAATTATCTTACCTAAGAAAGCTTGTAATTCTTTGATATTTCTAGGTGGATTGATGTTCAGAATTGCTTCTATCCTAGTAGGATCAATTCTAATTCCTTCTTTTGAGATTATATGCCCTAGTAACTTACCTTCTTCTAGTCCAAATAGACTTTTCTTGGGATTTAAAGAGATGCCAAATTTGCTACATTTAATGCAAACTTGTCTCAAATGATCGAAATTTTCATTGTTTGTTTTGGAAAAAATAGTGATGTCATCTAAATAAATTACTAAAAAATCATGAATCTCCTTTGCAAAGGCTATGTCCATAGCCCTTTGAAAGGTTTCCCCTGCATTCATAAGTCCAAAAGGAATTTTTACATACATAAAAGTGCCCAAAGGAGTGGTGAAAGATGTATTAGCCTGATCTTCTTCTTGGACTAGGATCTGGTTATATCCTGAAAAGCCATCTAACAAAGAAATCCTAGAAGAACCTAATACCCTTTGTAATATATGGTCCATCTTAGGTAAAGAGTAATTATCATTTAAGGACACTTTATTAATATTTCTAAAGTCAACACACAATCTAATTTGACCTGTTTTCTTTCTAGTGGGAACTAGGTTTGAAACCCAATCAGAGTATCTGATTGGTGCAATGATATGGGCATCATACATTATTTTAACTTCCTTTTCTATCAAAGGTAATAGTATGGGGTTAATTCTCTTCAACTTTTGTTTGAATGGTTTTTTATCTTGTTTTATTAGAATTTTGTGTTGGATTATGTTTGTATCATAAGATTTTAAATCTTTATAAATCCAAGCAAACACATCTTCATATTCCTTTGAAAGTTCAATATATTTATCCTTTTCTTCTTGAGGTAAAATTTTGGAAAGTTTTATCATTTTAGGTTTCAATTCTGTACCAATATTACACCCTTCTATGTCAGATCTTATTAGCTCCATTTTTTGGTTTTCTAGCTACATCATTAGATTCAAAAAGATCTTCTAAGGGTGTTAATACTTTAGTTAAGGAATTATCTTTGAGGTTTAAAATGTTATATTCATCATCCATAATTTCTTCAATTTCTACTTTCTCTAATCTATCTATGGCAACTTGAGTAAATCTAGTTGGTTTATCCAACTTTATTCTATTTACATCTAAGTTATTTGAATCTATTTCACAATCCAAATCATTATCTATTGTACAGTAAGTATCTATTATACAGTTTTGAAATTTCCTTCATTGTTCAAGAACCTGTAAATCTGTTCATCCTAAGAAAAAATCTGCCAATACTTAAGATTATCTGGAATTATTGGCCTATTCTTGACTTTAGCAGTATATCTGTGATTTGGTTGGAATGCATGTACTAGAAAAAGTAGCTAGACAATGAGCTTGTATATTTTGTTTTCTAGGTATAGTAGTAAATTTACATTCCAATAAATCATCAATTAAATGAAGCACAATGTCTCTGTATCGTCCTAGTCTTCGATTATGAATAGAATAATCTCCATGTATTTGTTTTATGATTAATTTTGAATATCCCATGATTAAAATTCGTTGTCCTCCTGAGTTTCGAATGAATTGAAGTCCTAGAATTAAGGCTTCATACTCAGCCATGTTGTTTGTACATTTGAAGTTGAGTCTAAAAGCATGTCCTTCTGAGTGATTAGTCTCCATGTTTGTAATCCAAACTCCTGCTCCTACTCCTAATTTGTTAACTGAACCATCAAAGTCTAAATTCCATAAGGATTGATGAAATATATTATCATTGTTTGTTTCTTTATTTTTGTCAATTAGTCCAGTTTGGATTTTATCAATTTCAGAGTTACACAAGATAAAATAATTAAGATCAGTTGGTGTAGTGTAAATTGGAAAATTTATAGATCTTTCAGCACTACTAACCATAGACTTCATCGATGTTTCTCTATATAACTTTTTAGGTTGACCAAACACCATGATAGTAGCATAACTCATGTCCAGATGTAGAGATACCTGCAACTTTGCTCCCCATGAGCGAGAAAGTAGCATACCATATTTAGGTGGGATATCAGCTACTACAATGTCCATTAATATACCCTTACAAGGGTACTGAACTAATGTCACACATAAGTCTTTGATTAATTCGAAGCACTTAACTTTGCTAGAGTCAAATGAAAAAAAATATTTATAAGGCCTATTTATTTCTAGATTAAGAGTTTCCATTATAGCTTTAGGCATTAAATTATGGGAAGCTCCTGAATCTAGCGTAGTGTTATGGAGAATTTGATCATGAATGGTAAGACTGATATAAAAGGGAGGGACTATTCTATCTTCATTCTTTCCATTCACATCAAGGCCAAAGATCAACTCTGGTTGATCATCATTCAAATTAATTGCATCTTTACCATCATTCGTATTCAATGTTTTAGTTATGGTTGATTTGTATAAGTCATTTTTTACCAATTCTGTTAAAGGAATGGCTATCTTTAACTTAGAAATTTCATTCTGAATATTAAATGAGGGTTGGGATTTACTAATTTGAACTAATTCATATTTAGTAACTGTAATTTGAATTGGTTTTTCTTGAGTTTCTACAATTGTATTTCTATCTTCAATTGTTTTGGCATTCGTTGTCTGAGTTTTCTGAGTTTTACTTCTCTCAACCTTCTTTTCAGGAACTGTTTATGTAGAAATAGAAGTTTTATCAGACTTAGAAGTATCAGTAGGTGTTTTTGAATTATCAATTTTTGGATCTACTGGTTTAGGATCAACATAAGGTGTTTTTGGATCTAAACTTGCTGATTTAACAGAGTTAGAAGCTTTTTCTACAACAGATTTCTGTGTTTCTTTTGAGGCTTGAGCCACTTCATCAGTAATATCAACAATTTTGGGACTTGATGATCTTTTAGGAGTAGAAATGGGTTGAGAAGAATGGGAAATTTTCTTATTTTCCCTTCGGAGAATTTGCAAAACTTTTGTTTTTGGTGCTTCTACATTTTTCTTATTTTGATTTTGGGAGTTTTTTTTGGTAGAAGACTCATTTTTTTTCTTGTGTCTAAGGTTATACTGACTATGCATTTCATTTATGGCAAAGTCATAACCCTGTTTATAGTCAAAGGATTGACTAGACTCTAGTTTGAGTTGTTGAAGCTCAAATAGTTCCTAATCTTCATGAGTGAGCAAAATGGTATTATTTTCATCTATTCACATTAGATGATTGATTTTATCCTCATATTCATCATTATTTTTAGAACTTTCAGCATATTTCTCTTAGAATGGGGGCCTAATTGTTTGGTTTATGCCTCTTTCTTTTGCTTTTCCCTGATTTATATTTTTTCTAAATTTGGGATTTTTGATCTGTTGTTGATTATCCCAATGGGGTATTTTTTCTATATTATCTATTCTATCCATCATTCTTTCTAAGGTTTTGGCTAAGGTATCTATTTTTTCATCTGAATTTGAATTTTCTTCTTTGATAGTCACCCTTCTTTCATTTTTGAGTCTAACATTTTTAGCTAATATATTTATTTCTACACTAACAGCATCTAATTGAAATTTTCTAAGGTATTTTCATCTCTTTCCCTTAATTTATAAGCCATATCGCCGTCAAATCCATCAGGAAATTTGAGCAGAACAGAATAAGGAGTAGGTTTAAGGGTTGCAGGAATATAATTATAGACACTATTATACCTAGTGCAGTAATCTTGAACTGACTCATTTGGGGATCATTTTAATGCATCAAATTCAGATAATATTTGAAGGGGGTTCTTTCTTTTTTCCCATTTATTCAAAAACGTTATAAAAAATACAACTAAATCAGTTATGCTACCAATAACTTGATCTTTAAACCATTTCTTTACTACTCCAGTCAATGTTTGAGCAAAAAATCTCATTCGAACATCTGAGTGATCTATTTCATAAATTTCGAAGAAGTCTGTGGTTTTAGTTATGTGTTGTTGAGTAGTATATTGTGTAGTACCATAAAATAGTGGTATTTTGTTTTGATAATCTTGAGGCATGTCATGCAACTGTTCAGGTAAGACAAGGGGAGCCTATCTAGCATCCATGGCTAAAAGTGTAGTTTGACTAGAATATCTAGTAAAAGAACTTGGAACTATGCTGGAAATGATAGTTGATGAACTGAAAACTGTACCAGAGGTGCTGGGAAACGATATTGGGATATGAGTGGAACTACTAGGAAATGAGAATGATGATTTTGAAAACTCAGAAGGTAAACTAGTGGATTTATTGGATGAAGTGGATGGTGGAAAAAGTGTTGGAGGTTGCAATGGCAGTCCAGGGATAAATGGATCTATGGATGAGTTGGGAGTGGTATTTATATATGATGTAGCAGCATAAAAAGATGAATCTGCAACTGGTTTTATTGTGGTGTGTAACTGAGAAACTGGAGGTTTGTTTGTATAAGTCAAAAATTTAGCTAATTCAATAGCTTCATCAATATGCTTAAGAATTGTAACATTAATTTCTTCAAATTTAGTCTGATATTCAGATTTCTTTGATTTAGATCTTGTTGTAATAACTTTATGTTTTTTATTCAAGAATGAAACAAAAGTATGGTCTACAACAATAGCTTTAAATCATTTTCACATTTTATTTTAAATAAGAAATGCTCAAATTTCAGATCAAAATCAAAATCTTGCAGACTAACTAATTCTTGAGGTAATGAATTGACTCTTATTAATGATACTTCAACTTCTAAGTTTTTTGTTTGTTTTTTCTTTTTTCCAATTCGGTCTGGGTTATATACTATGACAATAGTTTAGGATCCGGGTTAGACCTAGTATAGTAGGTTTTCCTAGAAGCCAGAATTACAATTTCTCAATACCCACAACTTATAAAAATAATATTGAAATAAAAATATGAATAAAATAATTTTCCTTCAAGACAATTTTATGACCGAGGATTTCTTAATTCCCTAGTATGGTCACCAGTATGTTATCACTCTAGTAAATTCTCAAGTTGTGGAATTTCCAGTTTTTAGTCAAAGAATACTAGAGGTAAGCATAAACCTACTTCAAACTCTAGGATCTAGCCTTCTTAGGGTTTAGAGAGGGCTCTCTCTTTAATGTTTAACTTTGTTTTGATTTATAGTATTAGGCTAGTTATGAAAGTACAATTTGGTTTTGGTTTAAAGGGTTTGGTGGGAAAAAATCACTTGGATATAAGATAGAGAGAAATCTACTTGTCTATTGGGCTATGGGGTCTAAATAAAGCTAGCAGCACTAGAAATCAAGGAAAAAAAGGTACAAATATATTCACGGTGAGATAGATAACCCTTATAGATTTTGGAAAGTGATTTTTTGTGAGGTGGTATGATAGGGATAAAGGGCACTTAAGAATCCTTTAATTTGGAAAATGGAAGTAGAAGGCAGAGGTCAAATGGGAGAAGGAGCAATTAAGGGTTCCTTACACCGAAAATTAGAAGAAAACATTAAAATGGCAACTAGTTAAAGACAGGGAGCACTTGAATAATCCTGTAGTAATACTCCTAGTTACACATTCAAATAGAACAAACATAAAATGAGTGCATGAAACTTAGAAAAGGAAATTGTGACAAGTAGGAAGTACTTCACTCATCAGCTTATCACAGGGATCCTAAATTATGATGCGAGTCAGCTTGTCCAATCTGCTACTTTGAATTCAAACACACAATAGCCTCCAATGTTCAACAAAAATGTCTATAATAAGTCCAGCAATTTTATTCCACCCTGAATACTTCTGAAATTGAAGTATTTATACAAAAATTATTACAAATATCCTAGAAGAGTTCTAGGAATAACTTTAGGAAAAATAAAATATCATTACATAATAAAAGGGACAACTGCTTAAAAAATCAGCAAGTTATCCTTTTTATCCAAAATAAATAGAACTGTTTTGTTAACAAGGAGATTTTGGCTGCCTATGTGTCTTTCTTGCTAGCTGTTAGATATTTTCATGCATTTGAATTTCCTTTGCAGATAATATTTCTTGTTGATACTATTTAACCCCTCCCCGAATGATTCTACCATAGAGGCCAACAATAGAAAATAACTCCCCCCTGAACACAGCTCACAAATTTCATCGTACTGTGCTCTCCAAAGAGCAAATATTCTAAAAAGGTGCAGAGTTTCAATCCCATTTTCGGGATTCTTGTAGTTCTGGGCTATCCAGCTACAAGAGAACCAGGAACGGAGAGTTATCTCCTTTTTCCACCCGACTCTTTGGTCCTAAGAATGATTACCCTTCTCCGACCCTTCCTGTCCAACTGGAGCGGAAAGATAATGCATTCCACTCCTTGAGTCAAGGTGGGTATATCGTCGGTCTGTGACCCCTGGATGTCGTTGGCATCCTTGGGGCGATCTCATAGTTCTTACGGGGTGGAGACGATGGGGTCGGTCCATGGCCTATCTTTTCCTTTTACCACATTTTGCTCGAAGGGTTGAAGGGAGATAGTACATCAAGTTGTTCGCAAGGGCCAACTTGATCCTCTTCCCTAGGGATCCCAGATGAAGTAACCCTAGGAGAGTTGCCGACTCCAACTATCACCCATGTACGATCTATATTAGATCTAACCAACTACCCACTCTACCTTCTCTATGTTCTTGACAACACATCTTTCTTTATCTCTGCAGAGTTTTTCAGTGGCATGGTTTAGTCCTGTTCCCCATCACTGAGAAAAATTAAGTCACTAGTTTGGGTAAAAGATACTATCATTACCACCTAGACGATCAGAAATCCAACCCGTAATCGCAACGACCCAATTGCAAGAGCGGAGCGATTCAGGTGAGATCGAATGTAGATCCAACTTTCTATTCATTTGTGGACTTGGCCGGTCCAGGGTGGCCTATGGTTATCCACCACGGATCCTCTCTTCTTGAGAATCCATACATCCCTTATCAGTGTATGGATGGCTATCTCTTAGGCACAGGTTGAAGTTCAGCCTAGATGTGGAAAATAGAGCACCTAACAACACATCTTCACAGACCAAGAACTACGGGATCACCCTTTTCATTCTAGGTAGGGTGACGGAGGGATCATACCATTCAAGACTTTTCATGATTTTGCTGAAGGTCCATAGGAAACAGGAATCGATAGGATCTCCTCATTATTCCCTAAAGGAATAATGTGAAATCAAATTCTATCAATTCATTTTCCGCAGGGTCCAATAGATTGGATCTAGTCATAAGAATAGAAGAATGCTTGGTGTAAATAAAAATAACTCCTTGGTCTTCGACCCCCCACTATGAACAACCCTTAGATCAGTGCAACGGATGGGATTTCTTTATCCATATCCTCACGATGGGAGTAGAGCTTGTTCAAAAAAGGATATTGGAGTGTCCCGGGGTTGGGCTAGGAGGGTCTTTTAACACTCCTTTTCTCATCAAAAGTGATTTCCATTTGCTCGCCGTTGGCTCGATAAGGAAATAAAAAGAAAAGGAAGGGGAACAAGCACACTTGGAGAGCACAATACAACGGAGAGGAAGTTGTATGCTGCATTTGGGAAGGATGATTTGCTCCTAAAAAAGAATCTATTGATTCTCTTCCAATTAGTTGATTAGATAGTATTGCAGGTGCGAGGATTTACTTCACGGGTGAGGTCTCTGGTTCAAGTCCAGGATAGCCCAATCGTAGGAAGAAAAATCAAAAGCGCCTTATTTTTTCATGTATGCTCCACTTGGTCTGGGTACGGGGGATATCGCTCGGTTGGTAGAGCGGTGATGCTCATTAACGCTGATACTCTTTGACCATTATTTTACTGTTTTACTATTGTAAAATTATCTTTTAGCAGTAAAAAATCAACAAACCATCTTTTTATTTTATATTTATTTTGACTGTCTATCTCTAGGTAACTTTTTCATTGTTTTTACCTTTTATCTTTACATCAAATCTGTGAAAGTTTACCACTCTTATGCTTTTGGAATTTTGAGATTTTTCAGCTTCCTGAAGTTTTCATCAGCCTCTATATGTCTTGCAAAAGTAGGCTTGATGACAAAGAGATGCTTAATTTCATGTTGTAGAAAAAATAAATCCTCAAAATACCGAAGTAAAACTTTGCATGTAGGAGTGCCCTGGGATAGTTGCTTGTTTACTTGCTGTTTAGCAAACTTTTTAATATTTTTGTCATAGTCATTTTGTGGCATAAGTTTCTCATTGAAAACATGTATTTCTGGTAAGCGTTCCTGTCTTAAATTTCTATATTTTACAATAAATATAGTTATGGAAAGGTTCATTGTTTCACACTTTTCTTCAAGATTACCCGTTAAGTTCTTTTTAGTGATAACCTTCTTGATTTGCAAGATTTTCCCTGTCCTATCTAATACTTGCAATTCTTCAAGTTCCTCCCTTTTCTTGACATTTAGAAATGTAATGAGTTTTAAAGCCTGTGCAGGCTTATGAATCAACTCATCCTTTATCTTTTGTATCTTTGTTTGGGATGCTAATAACAATTATTTCTGCTCATATATAACATGAGTTGAAGGCCATTGATTATGAAAGGCTTCAATTATGTTAGTCGAGAGATGATTTTTAATATATGAGATCTGCTCTGTGAAAGTCAATTCTTTTTGTAAATTCTTGAGCTGCTCTCCCAATCTGATTGCTTTCTGCTCATGAGTTTTGGCATTGATCTGAGCTGTCTTATTTTCCCTCTCAAGATTTTCAATTTTCTTATTCAGTCTATTTATCTCATCTATTTTAAAGACATCTCTTCCATGGCTTTGTCAATCTAGCTCGCTTCATCTTTTTTCTATACATTTGTGGTAGAAGATTTTGTAGCTGAAGTGGCGGCTAAAGTCACTAGCACTGCAGTTGCCAGTGGGTCATTTGGTGCTAATTTATCTCCTAAAGTAGAATGCATAGCTATAGTAATCACTGGGATGACTGTAGGAATTTTAGGAATTTCAGGTTCTTTTACAGTCTCTCTCTCTTGGAAAAGTTTGTCCATTTGTGTTTCCATCTCCTTGATTTGTGTTGTCAATTGAAGTATGAACTTCAACATTTCTTCTTTTTAACTTTGATCCTGGAGGATTCCTTTGTTTGTGGATGCTCACTTTGAGCAATCTTAGGTTGTTTCTTCAAAGCTTCTATGTCTTGATTCTTTTTCTTGATCAATATTTCTGCTGCTTGCATGTTTGAGGGATCATATCCCACCGGTAAAACTAGTTATTCTAAGGCTTTGATCCTTATTTCCTTGGCACAAAGTGATGCTTTATCCATATTCATCTGATCTTGCATATTAAGTATGGTATTTTGAAGTTTATTGGAACTGATTTCTTTTCTTTCCACCATATAATATAACATTTCAGATGTCTATCTATGGAATTCAATCTGGTCCAGCTCATGAATTTTCTCTGTGTCTACCTCAAGGTCCACCTTTTTATAGTCTGCTACTTTTTTGGGTGCTGAGGTACTAGGCTGTAAAAATGACATCATCATTTTATTGCTAGAATAGTGAAATGTTGATAATAACCTATTCTGATTTCCACGCTTCTGCTTCAGCAGTTGAGAATATATTTCTATCTTTATTTCCTCATTTTTCTGCTTGATTTTCTTATACCTCTCTTTGACATCCAAGTCCTTTTCCTCAGTTGGCTGTGAGGAAGAGGCTTCCATGCTATGTTGTTTCTCTATCATCTGTGTGTCATTCTGGTTTACTGGTGTTTGTTTTTGAATTTCCATAAGTGTTTCATTGATTATGGTTGTTGCTATATCATCATTAGCCACTGGAGCATCTGTCTCATCAATATCACGTGTTACTCTCTCCTTATCAACTGAAATAAGCTTAAGTATTTTGTTATAGATTATTTTAAATTTTGTCTCAGTTGTTGTCTCTGTTGTGTGACCTCCTTCCTCTCTGACTCTCTTTATTGATGTTTCTGGTTGTTTGACAACTCCCAAAGTTGGCTTTGTTCCTGTTTGTCTTGCTGCCTCTATCAAGGTGTTTTCACTCCATTCAATTTGGTTATAAAACTTTTCTATTACAGGTTTTGACTCATGGATAAAGGGTGTTAATTTACACTTCACCCTTAGCTTGCTTAAGATCCCTTGTGGATCATAATTCCATGGAAAACTCTCATCAAATCTGAACTCTAATAACTTCTTTGTTATTTCCTTTTCTACATCTATGTGGTTGATTATGAATGGCCCAATTTGATTCTTTAATTTAAAATTGGTCTTTTTCTTGGTGGCCATAAATTTAATTTAATCTAATTTGAGAATTTGTTTAAGATATTCAAGTGCAAAATTTCTCCTACACACATGCTTGGGAAACTTGTAGGGTAACAAGTTTGACCCAAAAATCCTTAATTCAGTGTGTTTTTCATAGAGGTACCAATCTCCAACTTTGATCTGCTTTGAAAGCTACAATATTCTTTTCATTTCTTCACTGATCCTAGGCTATTCTGATTTGTTTAATATGCTCATTGCTGGATGCAAAAATAGTTCTGAAAACTCTAAATAAGTGGAATCATTGGATTATTTTCTCAGTAATGAAGTCCAAAAGATAATTGATAGAGGTTTTCCCTCTACATCCATCTTTTGCAAAGAAACTGGAAATTTGTCTACTTGAGAGAATAAAAACAAATGGAAAAGATAAGATGAGTATCTAAAAACTCCTTATGTAGGTAATTTGGTCTACTGGTAGTGGATGGTATCTGTTATGGAACCAGCATAGTCAAATATGACTGATGGAGGTTGACCAGGATACATGGTTGATAAGAAACCAAGAATAGATTCACCAGTATACTCATTTGCAAAATATCCAAGGATAAAATATAACATAGAGATAATCTGTGTAGAGCCTTCAAAAAATTTAGCTGTGGAGTATGGAGGATTTACCTTCGGAATATCAACATGAGAAGGCATAAAATTCTGAAAGATCATGAACCTTTTAGGGAAATCTATGCCAAGTTATAACTGAGTTAATGCCTCTATAGACAAGCGGACTTCCTGGGAATCAGGTTTTAATTGAAGCATTTGATTAATTTACTAGGCTGTTATGGTAAAAAATATTTCTTTTTATACATTTACTATAGCCCTTTGATCTGGCTCATAGTATTTTTGACAAATTCTGATGAGTTCTTGACCAGGATGAATCAATGGGACTATGTACTTAGGAAAATGGGTTTCCCAAATTGGAATATCATCTTTGTCTAGATATTTTCATAACACCAGTTGTGTATATCTAGAAAATTAAAATCAATAACATGGTCTACAATTTTATAGTCAAGATCAGTTAAAGGAATGTTTTCAGTAGCAACCACAGGTGGTTGAAGGGGGTTTACTGTTGTAGCAGATTTGGCGGTGATGGCTAGGGTAGGCTTAGGGGCTTTGGATCCCTCATATTTAGGTGTTTTGGATCCTTCAGGTCTGCTTGTGCTCTGTTTCTTAGGCATTTTGGGTAACTACTGCAAGATTAGACTGTTTGCAGGAGTTTTTATTTTAACAGAGAGGAAATGAACAATTTAGATTAAGGATGGCTTCTTTTGGGCTTTTTTGCTCAATTAAGTTTATTTGATGATGTAAAACTGACATAAAATAGAAAACAAGAGTTTTCTGAGTCGGTTTGATTGAAAAAATGGGTTTTCAAGGTAATTAATAGGTTTTAGCTATCTAGATCCTTAAATTTTATCTTTAGACTGTGCAATTTGAGGAATTTGGCTTTAGAAAGGCTTGCAATAGAAAACAGGGTTTCTTGGGAAAATTTTGCCAGGGTTTGGCCTATTTTTTGGTATTTTTAGCAGGGATAATTTTAAGAACCCTCCTAAATTTATATATATAATAAATAGGTGAATCCCCATGATACATAGGAAAAATGGAAGGCGATTTTATTAATAATATAATATGTATATATAATTTTTTGGCGAATCTCTCACGAGATTATATTATCTTGTAAAATCATGGTGAATCACTAGTACAAATAGAGAATCACTACTACAAAATGGTGAATCATTGTCTAGTGGAGTTCGGGGTGTTGGTTCCAATGAAGATATGGTATTTGAACCAGGAGTAGAAGGAAGAGAAACACCGAGACCAAGCATGGCACATGGTGACTTGTGAGGGAAGTAGTTCTCGTGTAGTTTGGAAAACGCGTTCTTCTAGTTCTGCTAAGCGTAGTGTTGTTGCTCATGCTACTACTAGCACTAATATTGAGGTTGGAGAGGGGTTTGAGAAAGCATGGAAGGTAGCAGTGGTGGAGAATTACAAAGAGTACCCCATGATGGGCTCCATTTTGCCCTTTGGTATCTGTGCCTGCAAGATCTTCTGTCCATTGAACCAACAATTAACCGTTCAACCAACAATCAACTGGACTGAGTTGATTAGGTACGAGTCAACTTAGACTAATCTTCAAAAATATGCTTTGCACTATCCCATATTTATCACACTAATGCTACACAACATTGTGCATTTACACCCAACTCTCAATAATTCTTTTCCAAGAAAAATCTATAATAAGAAAATTATTTTACTATATTGTTAAGAGGATATTTTCTAAGTTGTTGATATGTTATTTCTATTGTTTTGTGAGTTGGTTGCATAACATATTCCCATGAGCCTATGCCCAGGGTTTCATGGTCAGAAATATGTAAGTTTATACTCATGTGAACCGAATTTTTGCCAAGAATTTGATAGCGTAGACAGTTATTTGATTTGAGCAATGAATAGTCCATAGGAAAAACGTTGAGCAATGGAACCTTGAGGCAAAAATCCGCAAAGAATCCTCTAGATTCCCTAGAGGCCCATATTTAACAATTTCAAAACATAGTCAACTTTATATTCAAATTTCATGATTTTTCGCAAGGAACGCATAGCCAGTTTTGTCATTTGACCAACCAATTTTCAAGCTATCGCCATATTTGGAGGCATATTGATGCTTTTGGCCACTTTGATTATTTTTGTTTTGACAAAAGGATGGATGTATGTTCCAAGTGTTCGTGATATTTGTATGTTGCAGTAGGACAATGAGATTTGAACCTTTGTAGGAAATTCTTGTATGTTGCAATAGGACATTGAGATTTGAACCTTTGCAGGAAATTCATCATTTTAGTCGTTGCACAAAAGTCGAGATGATGCAATGATGAAAGTGGGCCATGTTGACACTTTGACAAAAAGTGATTGTGTTTACAGCCATTAGTATCAAAATTTCGAGACGATCGTGATGATGATGATGAATATGGCTTGAATCTAAATTTCGAGACGATCGTGATGATGATGTGTATGACTTGAATCTCATCAGCAGATTCAAGAACACCATTTATGCCACTTATGTGTGAAAATCCATTTATGCCACTTTTGTGAGAGATCATTCATTTTTCAAGTTGAAAGAGAACATTTTGTGAATGAGAGATTTTTTATTGGAGAACGTCTCTTGAGCAAAAGAGAGCAAGAGACATGTCACTCTAGATAAGGGTTTAGAGAGAGACATCATATCACTCTTTAGAGAGACATGTCATTCAAACTATTGATATTACTTTCAACCAGTTGATTGGTATCATGCCATATGCACTTGGAAGTCACGCGGGACTAGTTAAACTCAATATCTCTCATAATACATTTCAAGGTCCAATTTCATAGTCGTTGGGTGAATTCAGTCTTGCACAAAAGTCGAGATGATGCAGTGATGAAAATGGGCCATGTTGACACTTTTATAGAAAGTGGTTGTGTTTACAGCCATTAGTATCATAATTTCATAGAAAGTGGTTGTGTTTACAGCCATTAGTATCATAATTTCATAGAAAGTGGTTGTGTTTACAGCCATTAGCATCAGAATTTCGAGACAATGGTTGTGTTCACAGCCATTAGTATCAGAATTTCATAGAAAGTGGTTGTGTTTACAACCATTAAAATCAGGATTTCGAGACGATCTCACTGATGATGAGTATGACTTGAATCTGATCAGCGTATTCAAGAAGACCAATTATGCCACATATGTGTGAAAATCCATTTATGCCATTTTTGTGAGAGATCATTCATTTTTCATGTTGAAAGATCACATTTTGTGAATGAGAGTTTTTTAATGGAGAACGTCTCTTGAGCAAGAGACATGTCACTCTAGATAAGAGACATGTCATTCAAACTATTGATAGTACTTACTTTCAACCAGTTGATTGGTATCATGCCATATGCACTCGGAAGCCACACGGGACTAGTTAAACTCAATCTCTCTCATAATACATTTCAAGGTCCAATTTTCATATTCGTTGGGTGAATTCAAAAAAATTTAGGATAGATCTCAAAAACTTAGACATGCTTCACCCTCTGAGCCTTTCTTTCAACAATTTAAGGATCCCTAGAGAAGGGATTTTTGTGATTTTAAATGCTTCACTCTCTGAGCCTTTCTTTCAAGAATTTTAGGGGAAAATTCCCTATCTAAGGATTTTTGTGAATGTTACTTTCAATTCATTTATGGGGAATCCTGGCCTTTGTGGATAGCAAATATGCTTTGCCTCTGTGTCCCCCTACTACTAATTTGAAAGAAAGAAATCAATTAGTTCTAAAATGTGATTGTACCAATTGAAGGTGGCATCACCTTTTTAGATGTTGTTTACTCTCTGGATTCTTCTGGAGTCTGGTTACCTGACTAAATTTTAAGTTTCCCAAGAGCTTTCTCACTACAATTTGGACCACCAGTGATTTTATATGAAGATCTTGTAAAAGCAACTCAAGGATTCAACGAGGCAAACTTGATAAAGAGTTGGGAGTTTTGGATCAGTCTATAAAGGAATTTACACAATGGCACAGATGTCGCGGTCAAGGTTCTCAAGTTGCAAAATGAAGAAACTTACAAGAGTTTCAAAACAGAATGCAATGTGGTTAGGAGAATTAGACACCAAAATCTTATTAGAGTTACAAGTTGCTCAACCCCTCACTTCAAAGCTTTGGTCCTCCAACTAATGTCAAATGGAAGCTTGGAAAATCAATTGTATCCCACTGGAGAGTAGAGTGCTAAGATAGATGTGTATGCATTGAACTTAAGCCAGAGTACAAATATGCATAGACAGCACATATCACAAAATATCTTCATCACTATTGTTTTGTTCAAGTGGTGCATTATGATATAAAGCCCAGCAATATCGAAAAAGTTTTGTTCAAGTGGTGCATTCTGATATAAAGCCCAGCAATATCATTTTCGATTGCAATATGACAACACATTTATCTGATTTTGGCATTGCACAATTAACTTGTCTGTCAAGACTCTATGGACTCAATCACTTCCACACTTTGTCTAAAAGGATCCATTGGCTATGTTGCCCCAGGTTTGGAACTTCACAAAATTGAGCAAAACAGATTATATAAGTATTACTAAGTTGCCTCAATCAAAATTTGATGACTAGTTGGCCTGAATACAGAATATGGATTTGGAAAAACTGTGTCAACAAAGGGTGATGTTTGTAGAGGGGACGGAACCTACCTAAGAGGGTGACCATGGATTTTTCCCGATAAAAATGGGGGAAGTGACGGATAGCAACCTGTTGAGGGATGAAAATATTGACGCACTAGAGCAATATGAGATACTCAAAACTGTGTGAATAAACTCGTGGTATTGGGATTGGGATGCACAAGAGAATCACCTGAAGAACGACAAACTATGGTAGAGGTTGCATTTGTATTAGAAATGATCAAAAAACTCTTTGTTGGAGTCACTGGGGTCTACAAATCGCCATCAGATTTATCATTTTACTGGATGTAATACCCTAAAAAATGATGTGATAGATTTTATGTTAACGATAGTCAACAAGGTAAAGACATACAGATCCTTTTAGCTATTTCATGTTGTACCAAGTTTATAGCAAGAGACATCACAACATATGCAGAATGAATATAGTTAGTTGAGCTCTTCCTTACATCCATTCCAAACAATACCACCGTTAATCTTTTCCTATCAACATAGGAATTCATGTTGTAGCTACATATTTATATTTTGGGACATGCCAAAGAGATGTTTCCTATATTTCGGTTTAAACTTGGAAGTAACAAACTATGTTAAACTAAATAATCATTTATTGAATCAAGTTTTATTGTCTAAACTATTTAAACCTAATCGTGTTCTATGGTAAAGTGCAACCCTTTTGGCCTAATAAACTAAAAACTGGGTCCTAAATTTGCACCAACATTCTCAGACCTACTAGTGAAATGAGTGAAGTACAAATGTTTGTGTTGTAAGGTATGCTCAACGACCGGATGTAGTATAAAGGAACAACCATAAATTAGTAACATTACACATTAATTGCACCAATCAATAGATTTCACAATGTAGAAAACACCAGAGCACCCAAATTTACCAAAAACTAAGAAAAACTCGATGAGTATATTTATAGAGAGCAAGGTTTCCTTTGAAAGAATGGAAGATTCACAGCCCTGGATCCCTAAATCCCCTGCAATGTATCGACACGCAAACAACTAAACAACAAATTTAGTTGTTTCTCGGCGCAGACAGAGCTTTATCTGTAACTGACTAATACCAAACTAGCACAAACTTAAGCTCACCACCATTGAGGGGGGGTTATCATGCGCTCAGAATCAGGCATTAATGGTACAATTGTCTCTAAGTCATGGAGGCCTGTAAAACGTAATGAATTATCGTGCTTTGAATCGAGGGGCATTAATGGCACAATGAGACCTGATATGCCACCTGATGGAGGCACTTGCATGCTCAGAACAAGCGGCATGATGGAGGGCATTAATGGCAATGAGAATTGGTATCCCAGCTAATGGAGGAACTTGCCTGTCTCTGGATTTAATGGCACTGCTAACTGAACATGCAGCATGGAGGGCATTAAAGGCAATGAGAGTTGGTATCCCGCTTGATGGAGACACCCACCTAGTCTCTAAATTTAATGAACATGTGCCGTGGTGTAGGCACCCTACAGTCCGTAGGTTTTTGCGAGGGATCAGTACAACATCACACAATATTTCTATCATCTAACACCAATCAATGGTGCAAAACAGCACACAGTGGAACAGGAGGGGAGATCTCACAAAGAATGCCTTACTGAGTAAATATTTCAATAAATTAAAAACAAAGAAAAAAAAAATTAAAAAATTAAAAATTAAAAAATAAAAAAAATAAAAAAAATCTCCAATACAGCTAATAGACAAGGAGTGACACAACTAAAGCTGGCAGGAGATCAATATTAACCAAGCCACCAAAACTGGTGGTTTTCAAAGCATTTCCTACTTAATACCTCCATATTGTTTAATCATTTTTATGATGTCTGACAACCCAGAAAATATGTTTTTAATGATGTCTGACAACGAGAGCAAGACTAGTGCCCATCTTAAGAGCATGTCTTCATTTGAATGCTCCTCTCAATAATTCTATAATAACCATCTTATAAAGATATCCTCATATGACTGAACTTCACTTCAAGTAATTTATTATCTATGTTCACTTTTCTTAATTGTTGAAGAACGTGGGATATTTCAAACATGGAATGTACTTTCAAACTATGTTCAGCACAAAACTGGCCTACAAGTTCACATGCTTCATAGAACACAAGTATTTTGACATCAAAATTTCTCAAGCTAAACACAAATGAAGATCATATCCCTACTAGGTAAAAAACTATAGGCCTTAAGGAAACCCATCTCGGTACAGCCAACTGAGATTATATGCAGATATAAAAAGATTTCAAAGTAAGGAAACCCATCTTGGTACAACCAACTGAGATTATATGCAGATATAAAAATATTTCAAAGCATAACCAAATAAGTTATAGGCAAAGAGTAAGACAACTGAGCTAGCTAATAAAAACACAAAAAACACTAGAGCATTAAAATTATTTCCACCTTAACACCTCCAAGTAGTTGAATCAAGTTTTTGCACAAACATATAACTCTCAGACCAACTTTCAGTTTAGATTAAAATTTGCTCATGTAAAATTCAAAAAAAATACAAAGCAAAGCAGTCCAAAACTTTTATAATATAACCCAGTCACTGCCCCCTCCCAATGTCCATCAGGGCTCATTTCAGGAAGAGAGAGGGGAAGGCATCACTTGATCTAAGATTGCATTTTGCATTCCTGAGACAAGGAGCTCGTTTCTTTAATTGATCATAGAAACTCCTTCACGCAGCTGCATCTGCTGCTTTTTGTTTCTTGGGCATTCTGTAGCCACCTACAACACAAGCATGATCTCTTTCAAAAGGTTCTAATGTCACCTGCTCAAATGGCTTAAATTGCTCCTTTTGCAACTTCTTAACTTCCTGAGCAAACACTGCCTCCGCTGGCACAGTAGAGTCAATGCAATTTGCCTGCATTAAAGAGTGAAAATCAAAAACTGAGGAACAGAAACATGATTTCCATATTTGCTTCAGAAGTATGAGAAAGGTCTAACATATGTACCTTGATAGATAATACAAAATGGCCACCATTTTTCAAAAAATAATGGCCATTTAATGCCACAATGCGTGCCTGTATCCCACCAAACAAGAGTAGAGTCAAAAAAAACATCAAACAAGCAAAATATAAGGGTCTAGCATCTGTTGCTAAGCATTTAGTAACAGAACCCAGCAATACATCCTTTAAAGCCTAAAGAGATCAAATTAGTCTAAAAAAATTGCAATTTGATGAAAAATAGGGCACCTTCATATGAAAGGTCGTACATGCAACTATTAATAGCATAAACATGCATCTCAGGTACAACCTACTCTAGAGATCACCATTTGATTAAAACATAACCATGAAGATCATAAAGGAGGAGAATTAAAGTACAGCACTGCACCATGCAAAAGTAATTTAGTCCTCATCAGTAAAGTCAACCCAACAAAACTAAAAAAAGTACAGAATAAAATTGAATTATACAAGAGAAAGGCATACTTAAAACATCATGCCACACAAAAGTAAGGCTGAACAGCCATCTTAACAGTTTCCCAACATACATTACATTGTACAATGTAAGCAGTAGACAGAATAGATTCAACCTACAAATAATCAGCTAAAACCTCATGCGTCTGAACCTCGAATGGCATCATCCATAATGTCCTGAAGGGGAATCCAAGTATATCTCATCCTTCGCATGAATACTATTGCTATTAAAAACCAACCAAATAACCACATGACAAGTTTATCTAATCCACTGATAACCATTTTTCTATACACATGCTAGTCTGGTGCAATGTTGAACCATTTTTCTATACACAAGCTAGTCTGGTGCAATGTTGAAGACTACAATCCATATCAAAATTACTACAAATAATCAGCTAATACCTCAAGTGCCAGAAACTCGAATGGCATCATCCATAATGTCCTGAAGGGGAATCCGAGCATACCTCATCCTTCGCTTGAATACTATTGCTGTTAAAAATCAACCAAATAACCACATAACAAATCTAATCCACTGATAAGCATTTTTCCATACACAAGATAGTAATGTTGCAATGTTGAAGACAAGATCCATATCAGAATTATTAATCCACATCTGAATATCAGCAAGGACAACTAAAAGCTACTACTGCACAACAATACAAAATAATGCAAATCTCTTGTTAAAAGAAAGAACAAAATAACCATGCACAACAAACTCAATCACAGTCCTAAATATCATAATTTGTTAAAGCACCTACTGATCATAATGCAATGCATAACATTGTATAATATATATATATATATATATATATATATATATATATATATATATATATATATATATATATATATATATATATATATATATATATATATAATATATATATATATAAACCAAAAACTTGGCGAGAACTTAAGTATAGCACTGCACCGTAGAAAAGTAACACAGTTCTATTAATAAAGGCAGTCTAGCACTTTTTAAGAGAGTAGCACAGAAAAGCAAGTCTTACCCAAAACATAATACTATAGAATATAACAGTATAACTGAAACAACACCCCACATAACATAAGAGCTAAAACCCTCAAGCATCAAAAGCTCGAATGGCATCATCCATTAAGTCCTGAAGGGGAATCCGTCGACCTTCTAGCTAGTGGATGGTGGGCATAAAACAAGAAGACTGCCACCATATACATACACTCTCTGCAGTCAATCACATATCAAGTTTTTCGGATCTCTCTAAGTAAGAAGTGCGGATAACCTGAAGAAGAGTAATTGAAATGCGTGACAAAGAGTGGACTATTCTGCGGATAAATGAATATGAGGTGTTCTGTTCATATAAGTGAGAACAATCAAGTCTGGAATATAAGATGGAGTAGACTAAAAGAAAATTTTCTGGGTTTAAATGCGGATTACAGGAACCAATGTGAGTAGAATGAATCTATGATTGAATGCAGAATCCAAACTACTTGACAGGGATCAGTGTGGGCTGAAGACAGAGAAAAATGCAGGTAGAATGAATCTGCATTTGAATGCGGAATCCGAATTACTTGACAGGAATCAATGCGGGCTCAAGATAGAGAAATGTGCGAAGCATTACATCATGATTTCATATGAATTAAATACTTAATTTACAGAGGATAATTTTCAGATAGATTTTAGATTAATGCTCATTAAAATAAGGAATCAGCCCAATCTATGGAACCTTTACTAAGTATATTTAAAGTAGCAGACATCCAAAAACCTCTTTATGCCTAGGTTTTTTAATCCCTGAATAGATAGATCCAAGACCTACTTGAAACTTTCAGATTCTCACTTAAGTAAAACAAAAATACGAACTGAGAAAACCCAAGCAGGACAATTCTCCACAGAGGAGAATCTGTAGCATCGACTTCTTAGTCTCAATTATTTTTATTTTTACTTAAGTTTAAAAGACCAACATTTGGCTGGCATCTGAGGTGGGCATATCCATCCATCTCCTGGATCTCAATAGGGCATATCATACAGAAGCTACTGCTATTAGCATTATAAGATCTAGTATAGTTAAACTTTGTGCCCAATTGCTGTGAGAACTTCACACTTGATCAAACATTCACAACTGAGCAAGCAATATTAAAATGCAGTAGAAAGAACACACAACATCGATGAAGATAGTTTTATTTGTTGAAGAGATACCAAATGTGAGTGGGCAAGGAATGTACCAGCTCTTGCAAAGCACTCAATGTACATATGAAAATTTGGGAACAATATGCCCCCCTTACTCATGCATCTCTTGCAAAGAATAAAGGGTTGACCTGCACTTCTATGCCCATCTCCAAAAATCTCCCAACCAAATTTTCACCTGCGGCCTCTTAAAAAAAGAAAATAGCTTGTAGGAGCTACTAAAGATGAGCATTTCTATAACATCATCCTCATCGCTTGGAATGCTAGCTATGGCACTAGTAAACAGACAGAGCTAGCATTTGAAGTACTTAGCCTAGTATTACAGCCACAACTAGAGACAAGAGGAATAATATAAATGATGAAGGAAAATCCTGGAAGAATGATGGTGCGCTGCCATATGGTGGCATGGTATTGTATGTAGATGAACTTGGTCCCAGGCCTCCAATAATGCCCCCCACTGTGGGAGTAGTAATACCACCAGTAGGATTAGTAATACCCCCGGTTGGAGAGCTGACATTGTACACTAGAGTGGTAGTAGTTGGAGTGGTTGGAGTGGTGCTAAATGAAGGAGGAGGTGGAGCAGTACCAATACCAACCATGGCAGGAGGAGGTGGTGCAGTACTAATTGTCGCAGGAGGAGGAGTACTGATAGTTCTGCAAATCATTCACACCCAAGGTATCAGTAAAGATCAAAACTTTAAACTGAGGGCTGTGCAACCCAATACATGAGAAAAAGAAAAAGAAGAAATAAAGGGTTGTAAACAAGCTTTTCAAGTTTAATGTTTATCCAATACATACCTCGTACCTGAAGTGTATGTGCAGCTCCCATAGCCTGTAATCACATAGACCCAACGTATAACTTCTTATCTGATAGAAAGTGTACAAGTAATAACCAGAACAACTATCCAATGCAATTAAACAAAACATACACATACTTTTTTTCTAAGGCTTGGAAAACTCAAGTTTAGAATTTTACACAACAAGATCTTCAATTTGTTGTTGCAAAAGATGGATGGCAAATTGAAAAAACTGGCCAGTGCCAGAAAAATGCTTGGCACCAAGAAGTTAAAATGACCAAAAAGTTACATTAGAGGATAAAATGCCATTAGATATCTACGGGTCCAATCATTACCATGCTAAGACTACAATTTAGTAAGAGACTAGACAATATGCATCCTTCCTTTATCACCTTTAGAACTCACAGAACCAACTACAGAGCATTTGAACTAGCTTTGCTAATCATATTAGGAAAGGCTAAAAATTTCCTTCAAAGGAAGCCAATATCAAACTTCAAATAAATTAGCATTTTCACTGCAGATTTAGAAGAAGATAGACTTTTCACTTTGGGCTTATAAGCTATAAACAATATTTCTGCTGCAATACTAAGTCAATATTCTAATACCTAATATATGAGGGCTAATCACAACATCAAACCTGTTAACCCTTTTGCTTTTATCCACAACAAAGGCACGAGAGTTTAACAGGAGGGATATCAAGTTCAGACTCATGGTAAACTTTGATCGAGGTGAGAAACCAGATAAAAATCTTCGACCTCTGGTATGCCGCCCATGAATGGAATGGAAGTGAAAGAGTTAATGTCTCTGAAAAGGTCCCTGTAGCCTTTTAGGTCAGGTTATAGCATCAAACCCATAAACCTTTTTTGTTTTTATCCACAACAAGGGACTGGAGTTTAACAGGTGGGAACTCATGTTCAAACTCCTCGTCAAGTTGGATTGATGTCTGAAACTAGTTGCAAGACCAGGACCCTTGGTATTAAGCCCAATGCAATTCTAGTTAAAGATTTACTCTCCCCTCTGTGTTATTAATTGGTGTTGGAGTTTGGACTCTGAGAGCGTCGAGCGAGCTTGTACATGCGGCGTGTGCTTGAGGTCGAGCGCATCCGCTGTGGCAAGTGTTATCTCCCACAAAAGTGAACACCAATACCATATTTTTCGAACTGTATATCTCTGCTATATACCAACTATGGGAAGGCCCTAACAACGAACGGACCATAGAGGGTTGGCCTTGCTCAGCCAGCAAGAAGATCTGTGTCCAGCGGCCAGCCACCTCTCCTAACCATTGAAAAAATTGGGGTGAATCACTGTAACTCTTCATTTGGACCCTGATAAAGCCAGTTATATGAAACAACTGGAACTTAAACAGCAATAGGTCAATCTCTTCTGTTGTCCATTACGTGCACCAGACAGAGATATAGAAGATAATTTCTCCATGCGTTTCCAAGGCCCTCTCCTTATGTATCAGATTACTGGTTATCCCGCTACCCAGTACGCCTTGTATGCATAGGCTAGCTCTAAGCATCTGTTTGAAGGAAATTAGTGGGTATGCCTTGCCAGCTAGGCTAGGTGTCTTGCTTGTCATACTGAGGTAGGCATTCCTGTTATGCCTTGCTTGGTATGCTAGCTCTGAGCATGGGCTTGATGGCTCTGAGCGCTAAGATACTCTATGTCGAATCTAAGAAGGCTAGGGAAGGTTGAACTAATACATATACTCGTGGTCCAGATTCTTACCTTCATGAGCGAGATCCAGACCCATAGCCAGCGAAGAAAGCACCAGCAACATCAGTAGCATTTGAACCAGAAGCATATCCAGGCGAATGCCATGGAAATTTGCTCCACAAGAAAAAAATCGGGGCGAATTTCATTTTTCCATGTTATGCACCCTTTTTTTTGGTGGGCTACTACTTATTAATTAATTATTTTTAAAATATTTATCGGGCTAACTTTATTAAACTATAGAAAATGGGTTTTATGTAAAAAATTCGCCCTATTAAAATTGAAAATCCCTTAAAATTTGCCTTTGGGCTAAAATTCGCCCCTAAAATTATCCCTGATTTTTAGGCAATTTATTTTGGTAAGTCCTTCAATAAAAATTGGTTGGTTCTCTTAAATACAGGTTAAACTTGATTTACAGGTTACAATTTTGAGAAAAATACCTTTTTGCAAGTATCCGGCTCTGAAAAGGATTTCTGAGGTTTTCAGTTGAAATTTTGGCTTTAGTAGTTTGTCTCGATCAGTGCAGAGCTTCTAAATCAGTCTTCAGAGGTTTATTTTTGATAACTGTAAAAATTTTTGGGTGAAAAAATGAGAATCAGGGTTTAAAGGCTTTAAACATAGTTCTTGACAGTCGGGAGACAATGCGAAATGGTTTTAATCATGAAATAATGAAATAAAATGCACGTTTCAAAGGTTTAACCATACGATTTAATATTCATTAATTGTCATTGAATGCAAGTCTCGTCAATGGTGGGAGGTGGTTTTAGATTTTAAACGAAAAACCAAACAATGGTTATTCTGCAAGTTTTAAGTGGTAAGTTGTTTTATTCAAAACGCACGCGATCCAATCAATGGAGGCCATGTGGAGGGAAGGGGTCTTGGTGAAACCACCTATTTCGTGTGCATTTGGAGTTCGACAAGATGGGCATGTTTTCATCGCAATATCGCGTATCAACCATTGGATTTGAGGAATGATTGCGAAGGGTCAATATTGAACGAAAAGCTGTGCTGAAAGGGAATGGTGTGAGACCAGGGTTTTTATATGCGCGCGTGGATGGGTAAAACATTTATATAAGGTTTAAAACTTATATATAATGTTTAATGAATATCAATGCGAGGTTTAATTATACACAGTCGAAAAGACTTTAACCCATATAAAAGTGTGTTTAAATAAAGGTTAAGCCTCTAGGCTTGTATAATATGTCGGCGGGAGTGATTTATATAACATGTATTTAAAACATTCTTTATTATGAAATGCTTTAACAATGCATATATGGGCGATGTAGTATTATATTATATAGTTATTTAAAATTTGGCTATGTGTTTAAATACTATAGGGTTGGGATATTTGATTTAAATGATAAGTTTTTTAGACCAAAGGGTGTATAATTGGGGTTTTATTTAAGCACATGGATAATAACTTTGGTCTAAAACATTGTAATAGTGGGTTTTTGGGGATATTTGAATATAGGGAATTAATAAGTAGGATAAGGTAATTTTAGGGATTTAATAAACTAAGTTAAAAGTTAATATGAAAAGGGGAATGAAATACACACAAAAATACATAAAATCACTAAGTAAAGTGTAAAAGTAAAGCAAAGCTTATCTTTTTATCATTTCACCAATACTTAGTATAAAGTATTTTTGAGGGTTTTTGTAAGTTTTTGAATGAATGGAAGTTAATTAGATGGGTTTATGTGCTTCATTAAGTAAGAATGTGTCTTTACTTATAAAAGGAGCTATAATGTATGAATGAGAGATGAAATAATGATGAATGGGTATTTAACATAAGAATTTAATATTTTCAAATAACCAGTCATCGATCCTAGGGTCTGGTCCCAACAAAAGTTAGCGAAATGCTCTAAGCCTATTTGACTGATATTTTAGAACACTAAATACCTATAGGGAAGGGGAAATTAGTAATTTTGTCTGATAATCATTTATTACATGATTTCTCCATTTCTTTCTACCTACCCAACTTAATTCTAACATTTTTTCTTCATTTGGCAGGTGCATTTAGGCTTGCAACCTTGAAACATTTATTCTTTAAAGCATAAAATACATAAATGTACCTTATTTCATCCGAGAGCTCAAATTAAACTATTGAGCTCCTCATTATTCTCTACCTATCTACTAATTTTTTAGGTTTAAACTGTCTGACAAATCTTTATTCACTATCTAAAACATGAAATTGAAAACATGACAAGTTAATATTAAACATTTCAACTTATGATGGATTATGGCATATATTGACACTCTGCTCATAATCATTTATTTTGTAGAAAAGTAAAAAGTAGTGGAATTTGGACTTGCTCACTTTGAATTTTTATTTTCATCATTTTTATTTTTGGGGTTTATATTTTTCAAGTCCTTCCATCTTTCTTTTAGGAATTTTTACCCTCATTTGATTTTTTTCTATTATTTTTCGATTTTTTTTTTCAAAATATGGGAAAACAACTTGCATAAAACAAGGTATGTACATATTTACAAGACTATCAAAGTCAATTCAAAATTATGAATCCTATATTTATAGGACCCTAACACATGTTATGGGTTTTCTATGGGTTACAAATTCACCATATTAGAGTTTTTATTTGGATTATTCATAACCATCTCTAGGGTTTTCTATGGATAACAGATTCACCATAATAAACATCTTCTGACTTACCCTTAATATTTCTTCATTGATGGTTTTCATTAGTTTGATTATTAAGAGGTTTACAGTCCATGAAAACTTTGACGTAAGCATGGGAAATCTTCACTGAATTTTGAATATTTTTTAATGAGTTTCTTTTCCATGTCAGAGATTTTCCTGTATATTGGAATATTTTACCTTTACCTTTTAGAGTGTTTTCAAATTAATAGTATCATTCTTCCATTCATACACATTTATCCATCTATAACTTCTCTGTATGTGGCAGTTTTCATTTTTGTTTGCGAGCATGTATAAAAAATTTCCCCAAGAGAGAGCATGTATAATGATCATGGTGAGTAAAACCACAATAAAATCAAAAATATTAAAAGTATCTAAATTCCAACGCTCATATTGTAATATTTACATATTTATAAATAAAAATTTAATATAAATTAATATTCATTTTTAAAATAAGGGATCAATAGAATGAATTGAAATTTCCTACATGATTTTATTAATCGAGCTATGAGCTCTATGGAAGACTGAGCATTAGGGTTTCTGACAGCCTTCACAATGGTGTGGCTCTGGAGCAACCAGATCCACCCGTGACATTCCTCTCATCTGTGGCTTCGAGATTGGTCTGTCGCCGGTCCTTACCCAATGGATCTCCCAATAGGGGGGGATAATACGCCTCCCCCCATAGGCAACCAAGCCCCTGTCAATCCTGATGTGGCACAGATGCCATCCTATGATGAGGTACAAAACCAAAAAGACTCCTCAGATGTGAAAAAAGACAAGACTAAAGAGCCTCTGGAAAAAACGACATCGCCAAAGGTGACCTTAGCCCATCGCAGCAGAGTGCCCAAAGATAGATCTGCCAAGCCACCGCATCAATGCACAAATACTGTATATGAAATATCATGCACTCATAGGAAATTTTTTTAGCTTTCGGCCCACTGAGAAAGCTCTGCATGGCTGGATAGCCTCCAGATGGAAACCAAAAGGACATGTTACCCTTCAGTTAGGGCTAGAAGGCTTCTTCAACACCATCTTTAACTCCATTGAAAACACAAATCGAATCTTAGATGGAGGCCCCTATTTCTTCAACTTAGCAGGCCTTTATCTCAGAGACTGGGTTGAAATATTCAACCCCGAAAAAGAAGACTTCAGCTCGGCACCTGTCTGAATCAGGATGTACTCCCTACCCTTAGAATACTGGGATGAGGAATCGATAAAGGACATCGAAAATGGACTAGGAGAGTTCATCAAGATTGCAGAGGAGACTAAGCTCAGAAGATACACTTCTTATGCCAGAATATGTGTCTATATGCATCTGGCCAAGGTTCTCACAGATTCAGTAAGCCTCTATCATGATGAATTTGAATGGATACAACCTATAGATTATGAACATGTTCCCTTTTTTTGTAGAAAATTCCATGCACATGGACATCTATTTCAAGATTTCCCTCTAAACCTCTCCCCAAAACCCAATGTCACTATGGAAACCTCTGATGCAGAGGGGTTTAAAAAAAATTCGACCCGTAAAATACACCACAAGAAACCCCCCTCCACCACCAAGATCCCCAACCAACCCTCCAACATCCCTTCTACCAGTAACAACTTTGATATCTTTGCGAAGCAAACATAGCTTGACAGTGATATTCCTAGACAATATAAGCCTTCTTCAAAACCTTCCTCCTCTTCTCTCCCTACTAATCCACCCATGCCTCAAGTTTCTCCAAAAATGTCGCTTGAATATTTACTCACCCCCCCCAACCTCAATACGGGAATAGATCTAGTCATCTGGAAACCTAACAGTATGGATATAGATGGCTCAACTGCTAAAGGCAGTCATCCTAGTCACATGGAAGAGGAATCGGAAGGTATTGACATGGGAAAACTGGACATATTTGGTCTCAAGCAAGCCTGCAAAAAGAAATAATATGACAAAATAACTGCCAAACGGATAGAAAGCTTAGAGGTGGTTATCTTTCGAGCACAACAAGAAAGATCACTAGGAATACAACTAGGTAGTCATTGGGATGGGAAAAAAATTCTCAAAGAAACCAAGAAAAGAGGAAGGAAAACAGATTTGCAAAGAACCATCATAATTGGGGAAATGCTGATGGAATCTAGAAGATATCCAAAGATGAACAAGTTCTACTAGGCACTTGAAAATAGTTCCCAATGAAGCTCACCTCTTGGAATATAAGGGGACTAAACAGTCCCACAAAGTATAGAATTATTAAAAACATGATTCAGCAAGAAATACCCTAGGTATTCTTCATACAAGAAACAAAATGTAACAGTAATACTCTCGGCTCCATTCTCTCCAGAGCCTAGCCAGGAAGTCATTTAGTTGCTGTAGATGCCTCAGGTGCTTCAGGTGGCCTAGCCATAGTTTAGGATCTGCAAGCTATCTCGATTACTAATGCTCATGATGTGCACAACCTTATTCAAGCCACTTTCCATCTCATTGGAACCAATATCCATGGGCATATTACCAATGTATATTTCCCTCAAGACTCTCTACAAAAAATAACGTTGCTCAACAAAAAGGAAGCTATTAATTCAAATTGAACTCACCCACTCTGGATTATGGGTGGGGACTTTAACATGATCACGAAAGTAGAAGAAAAGAGAGGAGGATGGGACAAGTTGGAAATGGACATCACCCACTTCAAGAATTTCATTCAAAATAAATGGTTAATAGATCTTCCCTTCTCCAATGGTATGCACACTTGGAATAACAAATGCTCTGGCACTCAGCAAATTTCCTCCAAGCTGGATCATTTTCTTATCTCGGACAATGCCGTCGACATAGGAGGAGATATTCACTCATCTATACTACCTCTTTCAGGCTCTGATCATTGTCCCATCTCTCTCCAACAGATGCGACCTGGGGATTCCACGAAAATACCCTTCCGATTCGAAGCCTTCTAACTAACTGATCCTGATTTTAAATATATGGTCACCAAAGCATGGAAAACATTCACTCCTCCTGCTGGGTCCAAAATTTTTCAATTTCAACAACATCTCAGAGATCTCAAAACATAGATCAAAAAATGGAATCACTCTAACATTAGGAGTATATTCCAACAACAAAATATTCTAGAACAAAACGTGTCTGAGCTTTAGCAGCGTATAATTCAAGAAGGAAGCAATGAGTCCATGGAAACTTAGGAACAAAACCTCTTCAAACAATTATACGAAAGAATAAAGCAAGAGGAGATCCTTTGGAATAAAAAATCTAGAATAAGATGGTTAAAGGAAGGGGAGAGAAACACCAAATTATTTCATCGATCAACAATCCAAATAATAATGTGCAACAAGATCACTTAGCTGCAAAACCAGAATGGAGAATGGGTGGAAGACCATGGTGATATAGAGAAAGAGCTACTAGTCCACTTCAAATTAGTGCTTCATGATAACCAAGACAACAGGAAACCAGCAATAAGCAAGGTTCTTCAACACATTCCCAAAATAATTAATGAAGAACAAAATGAGATGCTACTTCGCCCCATCTCTCTCTACGAAGTAGAAAAAGTGATGGCTCGATGCAAAGATGGTAAGGCTCTAGGTTCGGATGGCTTTGCCTCCAACTTTTTCCATCACTTCTGGGATCTCATAAAATAAGATGTTTGGCAACTAGTAGAGGAATTTTTGTCTATGCACTAGTTTCTCCCATCCCTCAATGCTACCTTCATAGCTCTCATTCCTAAATAGGACCACTCCAACACTCCAAACAAATTCAGGCCCATTGCTCTCTACAATGTCATCTACAAATTAATTTCAAAGGTGATTGCCAATAGGCTCAAGACCCTACTGCCTCTACTCATTTCCCCTGAAGAAACAGGTTATGTGGAAGGTCGTCAGATTCTAGATGGAATCATTCTCACACATGAAATCATTCACTAAATGAAACATAACAAAAAGGCATGTATGCTCCTTAAATTTGATCTATCCAAATATTTTGACAAGTTAAGTTGGAATTATATTCAACAAATTCTTTCAACCTTTCGCTTTAGTCCAACTTGGATCAGATGGGTTATGAACCTTATTTCCTCCTCCTTCTTCTCCATTTTCGTCAATGGCATTCCCTCCTGCCGCTTTTCCCCCTTAAGAGGTATTCGACAAGGAGACCCCCTTTCACCCTTCCTCTTTGTTCTCATGGCAGAAGGGCATGGTCGCCTTATCCAAAATGCTCTTCATACCCAGGAAATCTGAGTTATCTCTGTTCATGGCACTCCAGCCACTACCCACCAAAATTTTTTCGATGACAACATGCTTTTTGGGAACCCTTCAGTCCAAGAAGCCCTCTCATTCAAATCCCTTCTCGACACCTTCTCGTAAGCCTCTAGCACCTCTGTTAATGCTTCCAAGTCTCAAATATTTTTTTTCAATACCCCGGTAACCACCCAACACAACATTGCCAGAATTCTTGGTCTCGCCATAGACCTATTACTAGCTAAGTACCTGGGTGATCCTATGATTGACTCTGCTATCAAACATACTTTTTGGTAATTGCTCCTAGAAAATCTAGAAGATCGACTCTCTTCTTAGACATTTCGCTCCCTAAACTTAGCGATTTGCCTCACCGTCATTAAAGCTATTTTTCAATCAATGCCCTTGTATTTATTTTTTGTTCTTGCAGCTCCAAAATGGGTTCTTAAATAGATCAAATCCCTGCAAAGAAATTTTCTTTGGGGGTCCTCAAGGCAAAACAAAAAATGGGCACTGGTCAAATGGACGACTGTCTGCAAGCCGAAAAAGGATGGCGCCCTTGGTCTCCGAGATCCTTATCACAGTAATGCAGTAATTGGTGCCAGAATCTGGTGGCAATGGATGTCAGCACCACACATGCCTTGGGATCTACTCTGGATGAAAAAATATGCTAATAATAGACCACTTGAGGATCTCATTAGACTGATAATGGTTGAAGAAGGATCCCTGATCTTGAATGCAGCTAAGCAACATAGAATCATGATACAAGAGCACAGATTTTAGGAAATCAGAGATGGGAGCATGACACGCTTCTGGGCTAACTCATGGCAACAAAGACCCAAATTAGTCAAAATCATCATACCTCAGCTACAACCGAATTTGATCAATCACTTGGCCGAAAACGTCAAACGATACTAGTCCACAACACCGATCCAGGGGTATCGGCAATGGAAATCAGCAGCTCACTTCTTGGACCATAGGCAGGAGGATAGACACAAGGATATTGACACAGAGCTCAATAGCAGGAAGATTAGAAACTCAGACAAGAAATATCTTCTTCAATGGGGATACACGCCTTGTGGCAAGTTCACCACCAAAGAAGCCTACATGCTATTGACATATGGCCAAGACCCAAAAGACCCTCTATGGGAACGCATTTGGTCTCCAAGCATATGGCCTAAATCTCCACATTCGTATGGCTGCTATGCCACAAAATAATCCTCATATGGGACAATCTCATTAAAAGGGGATTCCTAGGGCCCTCACAGTGTCCCAAATGCACAAAACATAATGAGACCATTCAGCATCTTGTGGACACTTTTTCATTAGGAAATCATTTATGGGAAAAAATCAACTTCAGATGCAAAAAAAGAGGGAAAAATCTCAGGGGACATAATTAATACCATACGCAACTGGCCTCCAGCTCCATACAACAGTAATTTGTTAAAATCTCTTTGGATGCTACTCCCGGGACTCATACTATGGAAAATCTAGAAAGAAAGGAATAAATAATCTTTAAGAATCAATGCACTACCCTGCACACAATATGGAACAATTTCTGCTGCAATATCCAAGAAACTTTGGCTCTTTATCAATGGCAGAAGGAAGATCTTCCCAATCAAAACCTGGAAAGGTCCATCTGGGAGAACTGGCAACTCTCGCTACCTTCAGGTCTTCTCAGTGAGATTTCTCCCACTAGACATCCGGATTCTCCCAGCAAATGGACCCCTCCTTCTATTGGTCTCCTAAAGAAGAACGTTAATGGAGCTTCGAAGGTAAATTTAGGATATACAGGGTATGGAGGCATATTATGGGACCATAAAGGCAATCCCCTTTTAATATTCTATGGATCAATAGGGTGGGATTCCAATAATTCAACTGAACTAGAAGGTTTATGGAAAGGTCTTTGTCTGGATTAACAACACAACTATTTCCCTATTGTAATAGAGGGTGATTCTCAAATTCTCCTCAATGCAGCCAACCAACTTCTCATGGGAGCTCCTACTTTCAAAGTGGCTGAAAGCTGGAGGCTGGCGACGAGATTGGAACTCATAGAACAATGGTTGAAGCATAACAGAGCCATCTCCTTTTAACATGTGAAACGATCTGGCAACAAGGTAGCAGATATTCTGGCCAATACAGGAGTGGACAGTCCTAAAATCCTAACGGCTGGACCCCTCTCTATTTTTAATGATAACACTCTTTTACAAGAATGCACCAACTTGGTCTGCAAAGATACAACAATCCCGGATGCGCATGTTCATCACAGCTGATAAGAAGGCAGGATTTTGGGCTAGCAAATGGCATAGCCACATGGCCACCCACAGGTTTCAACGACGAGCATTAAATTGCTCCAACCACTCCCATGCTCACCATTTAATTTAGTCCAGTCGTCGAGGCCACTGCCATCCCCTCAAAATGAATGCTAAGAGTCATTTTTTTCCTCTTCCTAGTTTTTCTCCTCTTCCTTCTAGTAGTTTGACTCCTTCGCCTCAACCTCTGAGATGCAACTACCCCCTGGAGTCGCAGAGTCGAGCTCCCACATGCTTACAGGGAGACGTTGCAATCTCCTTTGCTGTATTGAGGTACGCCCTAGCCTCCATTTCTCGCAAAACCTTCTTTGTCATCTGAATTGCACCTTGACGAACAAATTCACCCCTGCTTCAGTGCCCTCGGCCCCTTGGCTCCATCACCCTACTGCATCTTCATCTCAGAGCACTCACCCTCCCCACTGCTCCACCATGCCTTATCTTCGGCACCGCATGTGCTGTAGACGTGATAACAGCAGAGGACGAGCCACTCACTCTTCTCCCTCGTCCCACTATGACACTCCTCCTTCCTCCCTAAATCATTCCCATGGTCGTTATCTAGCCACTCACAGTGGGCGCGGATGTGCTGGAACTTGAAGCCAATATCATCCATCTTCTCTGCACACGTCTGCCACGACCACAAATCCACCACTGCTTCAACTAGAAATGATTGCCTCTTCGCCTTCCACCCATTCGTCTCAATTTCACTTCCTATGCACCTTGGACCGCCCGCGAGTCACTGGTACCATCACTGTTTCCTTCAAAGAGGAACCCACCAGTGTGGCTCGCCTCCGCCCGACTAACTTGCAGAAACTCTCCAACCAAGGCGCTCCTTCTGTAGCTGAGAAGAGCGACCCTGTTTCCAGCAGCTGCAGCAAAGGTTCCGACAGCAGCAATAACAAAGGTTTCGACAGCAGCAATGATGAATGGAATAGAGGAAAAGAGGCAAAGATGTTCAATTTCTGTCTAAAGTTTGCAAAAAATTATCATTTTTCCATGTGTAACACTGGTTCCCTCTCTATATGCAGCGAAATAACCACTTATTAGACTGGTTTCCGCTTCGTGGGGAGTCCCATTTTTTATCTTTTTGAGAATTATGCCTTTGAAATAGCATAGAACTGTAGAGGCCTGAGCCTCCTTGTATTTTTATTTTACATTAATAGAAAGTACTCTTATTTAGAAAAAAAATATTAATTTTTAAAATATACATATTATATATCAATTCTAATTTAAAAAATTAAAAATATTTTTCATTCTTTTAAATATTTTTATTTTTTTTAAATTTCCTATTAATATTATTTTCAGATATAAGTCCATGTCATATTTGCATAACAAACAAAAACCACTTGGTGGCTATGTGCAAAAAAACAAAAGAAGTGACATTGCCACCACATGACTCTTGTTATTGGTATTATGAAATAATGAAATTAAATGGAATTCAATTTTACTATTTGGATTCAACTCTCGATTTATATATTGTTAACTTATATTCATGACATTTTCAAAGTATATAATTCATATTTTATATTTTATAAATATGTGTATTTAACATATTACAATAAAATTATATATATATATATATATAATATATATATATAATATAGAATAAGTTTGTTTATCTTAAATCTAAATCATTCTAAAACAAACAAATTTTAAGTACATTTAAATTTATATATATGCACATACATTCAAGTCTGGATTAAAGTTTTATGTTCTTGTTTTCACCTATTCTCATTTAATATAGGGAGACTTTCCCTCTTTCTAATATGATTAGGAAAACTAAATTTGTTATTATTATATATTTTTAAGCATTGATATACTGTGGTTGTAAAATTTTGGGACAATGTTTATTTGTTCTTATTTACCATTTAAATAATAAAATATTATTGATTATAAATTTTTGGCATGATGTTCATTTAGTTTTCTTTACAGTTTGAATGATAGACTCATAAATTATATTACTGGTATAGTTTATCAAATAATTAATTTGTATCTTATTATAAATTGATATTTTTTTTTTTTAAATTTGAAAAAATAATATAAAATTTTAATTTTATTTGAAAATAAATAAATAAATAATATAATTGTTATTGATTTTCTTTAAGAAATAATTAATGAGTAGTACATTAAAAAATAATATGTATTTCTTTTAAAAATAAAAATAAAAATGTTGAGAGAAAAAATTATAATATATTATAGAGGAGAGGAATAACCTGTTTCTGAGTGATTAAAAAAAACTCAAAAACAGATTATTCCTCACCTCTATAACTTATAATATACCAAATATATATCAAACCATATATATAAAATCTTATAACTTATTGCATATAATATTTTTCTTATTATACTCGCTGAAGTGTGTGTGGAATCTCATAAATTTACAGTTAATTATTATTGATTCTTTTATATTATTAATAGAATAATCAATTTTAAATTGTGTACAAGTAATTTAATTTAATGGATTTTTATTCTATTGGGAGTTGAAATAAAAGAGGGAAAAAAATGGGTATATATCACATAAAAGGAACATGAAAGACACAAATAAAAACACGTAACTGCTATCGAATATCGATTTGCAGATGGAATTAAATTCCAAACCTGCTCCATCCATCTACTGGTCTTGTTGTCACTATGGCCACCTCAGAGCTGGAGGTGGAATTAAATTCCAAACTTGCTCCATCCATTTGCTGGTCTTGTGATCGCTGCTACCTGAGAGCTGGAGATTGAATTAAATTCCAAACTTGCTCCATCCATCTACTGGTCTTGTGGTCACTATGGCTGCCACACAGCTGGAAAAAATTGGCCATTACGGCTACCTAAAAGCTAAAGTCAACTCATGTATTCAATTACTTTTCAAACACTGACAAGGTCAGATATCAGAGTCCATACAGGTAACATGCTTAAAAACATAAAACATATAACGTTAGCCTAGATTTTACCATATATTTTTCCAGGTGGAAAATCAAGGCATATGTCTATGGATTCCCTGCAAAGTTTATATTCTCAAAATCTATGTGCAAGATATGCCCACATGGATGGATTGATAGTACTTTACACCCTACACATTTCACGTGCGCCCTCCGCTGATCCCGCTTTATTGATTCAGCGCATGTCACGCTAATGTCGAGAACCGTACTGATGTAATATTTAGATATGTGCATGACGCAATGAATTTTACCTTATGATTTGGACTGCGATTGCAATTAAAATTAAATAAAAGCACGAAAAGTAAGTTGGAAGGAATTACGGTCAGGAGGTATTTTAAAACATAGTAAAAGTTTAAGCTCGAAGGAATTAAGGTAAGGAGGTATTTTAAAATATAGTAAAACATTGTATTGATATATATAGTTTTAGTGTTTCATTTTAGACACGTTTATTTTCTCAAGTATTTAAATTTAAAATTAAAATATGATGTTAATATTTATTTTATTTAAATAGTGATGGGTTTTTGTTATGATTGATGCTATGTGATTTATTTTATTAGTTTCAATCTCAATTCTTTATTTATGTGAGCATTACTTGATGCAATGAGTGCTGACCCAATGCAATCGGTGCTAAGTGAACTATTCAAAACTCATGAGAAATTAGTGAGTTACCACCACCTCTCATAGAAATAGTCATAAATGAACGACTTACATGAAGTAATTGAATTCCAACAAATAATATCTAATCTACTATATATATATAGATATATGGGATTAGTTATAATATTTATATAAAGACATGATGCTATATATTATAGATTTTGATTGCAACTAAAATTAACTAAAAAATTAAATAAAAGCACTAAAAAGGTAAAAAGGTAAGTTGGGAGGAATTAAGGTAAGGATGTATTTTAAAACATAGTAAAACATTTTATGATATATATACAAAGTAATAATAAAGGATTAGAGAAATTTGTACTTTTTAAACATTTAAATTAAAATTGATATATGATATTAACATAGATTTTATTTATATAAGTATATGGATTAGTTTTAATAAAAAGTATTATAAATTAACAACAATTTATTATTCTATTTTTGATATTATAATTTAATTCATTATGATAGAGAATTGGTATATATATATATATATATATATGGGGTTAGCATTAATAAAATGTATTATAAAATATTAATAATATTAAGATTATTATTCTAATTTTTATATTATAATTTATATGAAGGAGATGTGTAATGTATTATGTGTTTTAGATAAAATTAACATGTGGCATTCCATTAGTAATAAAAAAACATTCTATCTTTAAAGGAACAAAAATCTGTATATTTTTATTTTTGAGAGTGATAAATATATATTAATTATTATTTTTAAACATATGCCGAATAAAGTTTAAATAAAATATTTAAATACTGATTTTAAATATCTTTATATCCTTTCATGCTCATCATGGACATGCCAACTTTTTCTATCTATGTATAGGTTTGTTGTTCAAATATTTTCTTTTAGGCTCATATATGTATGTGAATCATTCTTTATTCGAATTTAAAAACTAATTAAATTTATTAAAAGATACTTGTTTTCTAAATTACTTATTTTAAAAATTGTTTGTATTTTTAAAAATTTGATCATTTTCTATATACAAATATTATCAAATCTCTAAAAATGCAAATCATTATTAAAATAAAAAATAAAAGAAAAAAAATACACTTTACTATCTCAAAAAATAAAGCACATTTATATTAATAAATATAATCTGCACATAGATATATAAACATCTAATATATTCAAATAAATAATCCACATTTTAATAAAGATAATATTATAAATTTCATTCAATTATAGAAAACATGAATTTACAACTCTATAAAACTATAAAAAATTCCTTCCAAATGGCATGTAATTGTTAGGTTAGGTTTGCCGTTTCCATGAGCTTAGCCCTTTCAATTCAATAAAGAATGTCACCATTTTCCATTTTCCATCTATGCACACGAGGGTGCTTAACATTTAGATATATAATAATAAACTTTTTAAATCATGTAGTATTCAATTTATTTATGAGAAGTTCGACCACTACAAAGTTATATTTTCTAAGTTATGCAAATTTTTATTATATTGTGCAAAATTACATTTAATTTTAAGAGAAGGGTTGTTGGATTAGTCAATCCTTGTTAGATGAAGAAAATACAAACAATAAAAAAATGGGCTGTCCTTCAGGGAGAAACCAATCTGTAATGAGTTTAGGGATTCAAAAAATAGGTTGCCTTTCCACGGGAAACCAACCATTAGCATAAACATGACTGACATAGTTTTCAGGTAGAGATAAACATATAAATAAAAACTATAATAGAGCATATATAAACTGAAAAGGAGGAGCTCCAAGGATGTACAACGACTGGTTCTGGGCATCATGGTTCTCGTGATGAGGATTCTCCTCAAGTATGAAGCAGCCATAGTCAGACATGGTCTCGAGATCCTTCTTTGAGAGATGGGGAGCCCTCTCCGGATTCTATGTGGAGACCATATCGCTCTCCTTTTCCAAAGCTGAGCAAGCCGAATGGTCTACATCTGCATATTTTTTCTTGGTGTCCTCTGTAGGGCTACTCCCATAGTTGTCTGAGTCTTTTTCCATGCGCTTGACAAGGAGGCTGATGAATTTTTGAGGCAGAGGGCAGGAGGAGCGCGATAATGTAGATTTGCGCTGGAATTTTTCTAATTTTAGAGTAAGAGAGGTTGTGTTGCTCCTACAGGAGGTGATTCGATAGCTAAACAGAGAGAAATTGGGGGTCGAGAATCTCAGGTTCTTCCACGACAACAGAGATGGACAAGGAGCGTGTAGGCATTACAGGAACTGGAGAGCGGGAGGGAGAGCCTTTTCTGCCTTCTCTACGACACCGCATCTGGTGTTGACTTGGCATTATATCCATAGGATGGGGGGTCTGCAGGGAAGGAGCAGAGAGCTCAAAATGAGCCAAGAGAGGGGTAGACTAAAGGGCGGAGCTGTGACAAAGGAAGGCGATAGAGAATGAAAGACAGATACGTAGATGAGAATAAATACATGAGCCATAAATGGCCAAGAGGAAAGTTGCACGAACAAAGGTCAAGGGGGAGGAGTAAATGTCTCAACTGTCAGTGTCCTCTGTGAATTTAAAACCTTCACACGGGAGGCAGGTGCGGCCGTATGGATAGGCCAGGTACCCCTAGGTTGAGAGACAAGGTGGAAGCCTAAATTTATCTTGTCAATCACACGCATCCAGGGACTAATATTATAAAGTTAATCGCTCAGAGCTCTGCATTTATTTTATTTTCATTTTCTTTCGATTGCAATATTTACATTATCTGATTCATCCTGCTATCTTTTCATACAAGTTACAAAGCTTCCCCATGCCTTATGTTTTTCTAAAAATCCACTATTTGAGACATTCTATAGGTATAATTTTAAAGTCTTATGTCAAGTTATTTATATCTAATCACTAGTATAATTTTTGTTATTCAAGTTTATATTATTTCACACTTTGTATTGGTTTAATTTTCAAGTCTTATGTACAATTATTTATATCTAGTGTAATTTTTCATTATTCAAGTTTATATTTTTATTATATTATTTTGTAAATATATGTTTTTTTCCACGTAGAAAGAAAATTTTCATTAAATAAATTAGAATGAGATTATATATGTAAAATACAACCATACATGATATTTACATTTATATCATAGGACTATAATTGTATTTTCCATAACAAATATTTCTAACAAAAAACATAACCAGAAGAGTCATAACGAGATGAAAGGAGATTTTCAACTCAAGAACAAGGAAAGAAAAAAACATGTTTTAAATAGTAACAATATAGAATCTTGAGATGAAAATCTCTCGAGATCATAACAAAAAAGAAGAGACATATTCCTGAAAATTAATCAAACATTGAGTCGCATAACATCCTTTCTTAGAAAAATCTTTGCTTCTCTATTCTGTTCGCAAAATATGTGCATGAAAGATATCTGATTGAATGTAATTTTCAATACTCCAATTATTTGTTTCCAATTTGTTAGCACTCAAATCTACCTCAGGCTGAAATGAAGTAAAACTCAAGGCTACATCAAACCACGCTCAGCCTCGTAGCTAGCCCTACGAGGACAGGAGAGGGCTCTCTCCGTCAATCTCGAGAAAATGAGCAATAGGATGCGAGATGACTTATAATAAGAATTGATTTTAGGCTAGTAAAGAGATAGGTATGTTTGATTTTTTGGTTTTTGAGTTTTTGCTGGAGAAATGGGAAAACAAATTCTGGGTCCGGGGATAAGGTCAGATCTTTGCAGATTTCAAGTTGGGGCGAGGTAGGTGAATGTCTTGATGCTTTTGATTGGATATATGAACAGATTAGACCGACGAGGAGCTGAAGAGGGAAAAGAAGAACTTGGATCCTCTCCAAACAGTTGAAAACATATAGAACTAACTGAATTCAAAGGCCAAGCACTGTAAACAATGGATTCAACCTTATTCACTCATTCAATTTAGTTCAGAAGCATATGAAAGGATGACATACATTAAACATGAAGAAACTTACAGTAAACAAAGAAGAAACACCATCAAGAACAGAATACCACAAGGATCCCAACAAGTGCCGCAAAACCCCTGATCTTTCCTTAGCAAAAATATGAAAATATGTACAATGATATCAAAAGTCTCCCAAGAGTCCAACCTGTAGAATGCCTCAGAAATTACAATATATTGATCACTCTAACACCTTTCCCCACCTCTAGGGGTCGAATTCCCTCTTCAGGGATCAGTTTCAACCAATTCTATTCATGGAACTACAATCTAGGCAGCTAACAACTTGCCTCTAAAAGAGTGGGAACTGATCCATTTACATGATTTTTACCTTTTTGAGAGTGAATCTTCTAGAATAGATAAAAATAAGCCAAATTTACATGCCAAACATAAATTTACATCATAAAAACCCAAAAATTCCATCCACAAGCAAAACTGGTCCATACTAGCCGAAAATCTGAGCTGGCAGTTGAAAATTCAGCAAAAATTTAAGTGGGTCGTATTTGAGCCGAGTGGGTCACATTACTTTCAGCCTGAATTTGAAGTACTTCCCGGCATCCAAATTGAGCTCGTGATAGCTCGTTGGAAAGCCCTGAATGTTTAATATCCAACCCAAGTGGAATTTCCCAATTTGGAGCTCATTTGACCCTCCAAAACTTCTTTCTCCCAGAAGTACTTCCTGCTGGTGCAAAAGGTGGCAGCAAGGTGGTTTTCATGGTGTTTTTGAGCTCTTTGACCATCCAGATTTTGATGAAATGCTTAGGTAATGTCTGAGGATGCATAACTAACCATGAAAAATCCAAAAATGCAAAAATTTCCTCCAGCAAGTGTCCCAAAAAAAAGTGAGCATATGAGTGCGAGACCCACTTAACTGAAAAACCTGTTTTTTGACCCAAAAATTTGAAAATGACAAAATTTTCTCCGAATTTGCTCAAATTCGGAGCGGAGATCCTCCATCATGTATCTTGCTCAGTCAACGAAGCCTCGGCCAAAATCCGAAGTGCATTAGGCCTTTTCCGCCGTCTTAGTGCTTCGCGCAACCTCCTCTTCAAAATCTTCATTCTCGCTTTGCAGACATGCATGTGAGCCCAATAATGGCCTTTCATGTGACGAAGCATGTCTTTGTCTCTATCATGATCCTGTGAATGTACCTACGCTGATGAAGAAGGCGAGACCCCTTCCACGCCATGTGGAGATAGTACTCGCGTTGCTGATGAAGTCAACGAGACCCCTTCCACCCCATGTGGAGATAGTACTCATCGTGATGCTGCAAACAAAGCTCTGTGGCCTCTCTGATATGCTACCACTACTGGCGCACTGCTATGCTCCATCTCAGTACATCAACCTCAACGATTGAGTCACTGTCCGACTCCTGCTCATACTCTGACTCTATCCCTGACATGGCTTTGAACAAGATATTTGCAATATGTATACTGATATAGATGCAGTGAAAGCAAAGTTATAATGTATGTTCAAAACCCAATAAATGTCACCCATGTACCCAAGTATCACAGAAAAACAAAATTACAATGAGGATGGCTCTGTTGTGGCATGAAAACTATCACTGTTTTAATCACAAGTAAGTTTGACAATGAGTACCAAATGCAAATGTGTGGTCAACTTTGTGATGATGGCCAAAACTTGTCAAAGGGGCAAAGCATGAGATTGTGTTTATGAACTGGAGAATAGGGACAACACGACAATAACCATAGTGACACAAATAACCATGACAGCGGCAATATTATGGTGATGGTGGCAGTGATATGGTGATGGAGTTTAAACACAAGCCAACATGAACACTGTGCAAAACATGAAAGGGCATGATAGTAATGATAAAATGATAACTGAGGGTGTGAGGATGATGTACACAACGTGCTAGAGCATGAGCATATTCACCATTCAAGAGTTGTCAAACTTTTCATAAAACTGCCCATATACTTTCAAAACCTTCAAGGAATTAATTTGCATGTGAATGTAGGGTTTATACATTCTTCTCCAAACATGGCCTCTTTCCCAACATCAAAAACATCACAACATTGTTAAAAATCTACTGAGCAATGATAAAAACTTGTTTGCAAGTTGTTGGAGTCGACTTGAATCAAAACTGGGCGCAAAACACAATTTTCTGGGCTTTGTTGTTTAAGTGGGTCACATCTCCATCAAGTGGGTCGCATGCCACAAGTGGGTCGCATGCGTTCAAATTTACACTGGCCAAAACGCACAAGTGGGTCGCATCTGCCAAGTGGGTCGCATCCCCCTCAAGTGGGTCGCATGCCTCTTGCCACATAGTGCATTTTGCAAGAAGTTTTTGGAGGCCTTCCCGGTGTCCAAATTGAGCGTGTGATAGCTCGTTGGAAAGCTCTTGGAGTCTAATTTCCAAAAAAAGTAGAATTATGCAATTTGGATTTCATTTACTTTGTCAAAAATGAAATCTCCCAACACTAGTCAAAATGATCAGAATGAGGCTGCCTCAAGGCAGAGTGCTGTTGCAGTCAACTTTTGAAGGTCTTCCTCAACTCCAAATTGAGCTCATGATAGCTCATTGGAAAGGTATTTCTGTCTAGTTATCATTTGACTCATCATGCAAGTCATTTGGCCAACCATGCTAGGAGAAATCTTGATTTTCCCAAGGTCACTTCAGAGGTGGATTCAATTCTCCTGAGGCAACGGTAGTTTTGACATTTCTCCAAAACCATGACACCTGTGTAAAACGTGAAGGAGGTTTTTCTTCCTTGGCATGTTTTGGACAAAAACCTCTCTCAGTTTTCAACAATTCATCTTTGATTTCTCTGAAACATCTTTTGAGTAACACTTATCCCGATGTGTGAAACAAGGGATTTTGTCGAAATGAAGCGAAATGAAGGGGAGAAAGGGCTTCTAAATTCTTGGGGAAATTTTGGGAAGTAGGGAGGGATGTTAGGAAGCAGGGGAAAGTGGAATCACAGAGATTGAGTGAGGGGAAGGGGTCCAAAAGGGCAAAACACAGGCCTAGCCTAGAAAATTGCCAAGTTGTGGCAAGAAACTAGGGTTTGTGGAAAAATGAGGAATTTGGGGGATCTTAGTGATGGGAAGTGTTTAATAAGGTATATTAAGGATAGGGGAAGGTGTGTGAACATCAGGATACAATTTTTTTCGATGATTTGACCATCCAAGAGAAATTACCTCCAAAACCCTAGGAGAGGGAAATTGACCTTACCAAGGCACAACTGAAGCATGAACAAGCTGTAAAATGACCCAATGGAACTTGACATGATGATGATAGCCCTCTGAATGATGGTACACTTAGCTGAATGGTGACATGGACTGACATTTGGACAACTTTGGAAGGAGTGAAAGCAAACCCTAGACCTAATGCGTAGTGACCAAATTTTTCTTGAAAACTCATTGAAATGACAAAATTTGACCTTGACACCTTAAAATCACTTTGTAAGAGCATGTTTGATCACTGAAGGAAAGCTGCAATGGCTGACACTAACATTGGCTCCAATGGGGATGGTGGCTCCAAGGAGATGCCAAGAACGGCACATCTTTGGGAGAGCAGACCAGTGCCTTCATCCATTGGGCGATGGAATCATTATTTGAACGGATAACACAAAACCTTTGACACATTTATTGAATGAAAACTTGACTGAAAACTGACTGAAACTTGACTCAAACCGACTCGATGGCAAACTGAAATAACTTGAAAAAACTGACTCAACAGACCAAACACAAATGACTCATGACTGACTTAAAACAAGACTTTACAAAGCTTTTGGAAAAAAAGGCAGTAATCCATCAAGATTTGGAATCATGATGAAAACCACCTGCATACTAATGAAATATGTACAATCATGTATAATTGGCTTTCCAATGTAACCAATCAAGTAGATGGCTTCTTGACCGATTTCCCTGATCAGATCTGCTGGTCAACAATACAAACTGATAATTGGGCATCCAAAAACATAGCTGACCATGATCTCCTTCATCACTGAACACTGCAATAATCACTTTCACTGCTGACTGTAACAAATCTGCCATTGGATCCTGAAAAACATGAAGATTTACCTCCTGCTGAAGAAACAAGGTGTCTTTCTCTTCTGATTCTGATCTGTCTTTATCATGTACTTCAGTAAAAGTATGTTCCTGGGCTTCAAAAAACTCTGAACAGGTAGATGAGAAGATCTCCTCTTGTAAAAACATTTCAACACACGAAACATATGAAGAAGAAACTGAAAGGGAATCTTGAATGATCTGATCTTCTGTAGTCTGAAAATATGATAGGTCATCTTCAAATGATAGGACAGCCGGATTTTCATTATCAATCATAAGGAAAGAAACTTCAGCTGATTCTTGATGCTCAAACATGATATCTCTATCATCTACCATAAATTCATCCAAAGGAACTATTTCACTTACTTGAATGAAGATCTCATCTCGTTGTTCATGAACTGACTGAATTACTTCTTTCTGAAGGCTGTGTTCTAATGAACTGAAAACATTTTAATTCATACCTTTTTTTTCTTCTTTCCGGATGATCTCAACAACAAAATTCTCCTTGATGGGTTTCAGCACAAGATATGCTTGGTCATCACAATCTGAATGTAGATTTGAAATAACTGGCTGGTCATTATCACAATCTGAAACTGAAACTTGAGTTCCTGGCATGCTGTCTTCTTCTGTGGGCAGATCTGAAATGACACTTTCTCTTTCATCACTTTCAGCCATATAGACATCTTCAACCTGCTGATCTATAAAGCTGCTTACAGGACTGTCATCCATTTCAGAAAAGGAAGAAGTTTCACCAACACTTTCTTGACCATGTGCACACTGCGGATCTGCGTTAACTTGAGCTGGAACATGACCTTTCAATAGCTGATATATCTCATCTTCAGTCAGAGGGGATAATGCTTTATGTTTCCTTTGGCTCAAACAATGATTGTCTTCATTGATTTCAAGTGAAGGAGTATACAGATTTTCCTCATACTGCTGATCCATTTCATGTAATTCCTGTTCACTGTCAACATGCAAAATGGCTTCATTTTCCACCGTACTAAGATCTTGATCCTGCTGCAAATTTTCATGATCGTCTTTATGCTGCTGAAATGGATTTTCATACAGGGCTTCCATGATCTCATCATCCATGAAATTATCATCTTCATAATATTTCTCAAGGCTTTCAATAAAATTAGAAGCATGTTTGCAACAATCATGAACTAAATTTAACGATGGATAAGATACTTGATATCTTTCAATGAACAGGGCATGAAAATCCTTTAAACAATAAATACAGGCCAGCGGCAAATTTTCATACCAAGATTGGGCTTCACCTTCTAGAGTGGCCAGGAATATCTTCATCAAGCAATCTTCAGGAAAATCCACCTTCAACTTGCAAATATGCATGTGAAATCTAACCAGATGTAAAGCAACATCTTTCTTACCATCATTGTTAAACGTAGGCAGATTCCTTGACCAATCTACCTTGGGCATCTTATTCGGAAAACCTGGAATGTGATCTCGGCTCATGGGAGCATATCTTCTTGTGATTCGGTCCATCTCGAAGATCTCACAGCTACTGATCTCCCTGTAGTGAAGTCACCATGAAGCATTGATTGTCTGGATCTTTCAGTGAATGAAGTCGCCAGGTGAATGATTTCAGCCTTCTTATGTCTGATCGTTGTTCACCATCAACCATCAGATCTGATCTTGATACATGTACTGGGGCAATTTACAAGTTAAATGCTACGATTACAAGTTAAACCGGAGATCGACTGAAGCAGCGTTTATCTACTTCGCTGATGCATAGCAACAACGTTTCGAAGGCTACCTGGCGTGACTTCAGACTCCGTCTAAGACTCATGGAACAAACACATCAACAAGCAAACCATTGAGATCTTCCCCAGTATGGTCGCCACTATGTTAGCGCTCAAATCTACCTTAGGCTGAAATGAAGTAAACTCAAGGCTACATCAAACCACGCTCAGCCTCGTAGCTAGCCCTACGAGGACAGGAGAGGGCTCTCTCCGTCAATCTCGAGAAAATGAGCAATAGGATGCGAGATGACTTATAATAAGAACTAATTTTAGGCTAGTAAAGAGATAGGTATGTTTGATTTTTTGGTTTTTGAGTTTTTGCTGGAGAAATGGGAAAACAAATTTTGGGTCCGGGGATAAGGTCAGATCTTTGCAGATTTCAAGTTGGGGTGAGGTAGGTGAATGTCTTGATGCTTTTGATTGGATATATGAACAGATTAGACCGACGAGGAGCTGAAGAGGACAAAGAAGAACTTGGATCCTCTCCAAACAGTTGAAAACATATAGAACTAACTGAATTCAAAGGCCAAGCACTGTAAACAATGGATTCAACCTTATTCACTCATTCAATTTAGTTCAGAAGCATATGAAAGGATGGCATACATTAAACATGAAGAAACTTACAGTAAACAAAGAAGAAACACCATCAAGAACAAAACACCACAAGGATCCCAACAAGTGCCGCAAAACCCCTGATCTTTCCTTAGCCAAAATATGAAAAATATGTACAATGATATCAAAAGTCTCCCAAGAGTCCCACCTGTAGAATGCCTCAGAAATTACAATATATAGATCACTCTAACACCTTTCCCCACCTCTAGGGGTCGAATTCCCTCTTCAGGGATCAGTTTCAACCAAGTCTATTCATGGAACTACAATCTAGGCAGCTAACAACTTGCCTCTAAAAGAGTGGGAACTGATCCATTTACATGATTTTTACCCTTTTGAGAGTGAATCTTCTAGAATAGATAAAAATAAGCCAAAGTTACATGCCAAACATACATTTACATCATAAAAACCCAAAAATTCCATCCACAAGCAAAACTGGTCCATACTAGGCGAAAATCTGAGCTGGCAGTTGAAAATTCAGCAAAAATTTAAGTGGGTCGCATTTGAGCCGAGTGGGTCGCATTTTTTCCAGCCTGAATTTGAGGTACTTCTCGGCATCCAAATTGAGCTCATGATAGCTCGTTGGAAATCCCTGGATGTTGACTATCCAACCCAAGTGGAATTTCTGAATTTGGAGCTCATTTGACCCTCCAAAACCTCATTCTCCCAGAGGTACTTCCTGCTGGTGCAAAAGGTGGCAGCAAGGTGGTTTTCATGGTGTTTTTGAGCTCTTTGACCATCCATATTTTGATGAAATGCTTAGGTAATGTCTGAGGATGCATAATTAACCATGAAAAATCCAAAAATGCAAAAATTTCCTCCAGCAAGTGTCCCAAAAAAAAGTGAGCATATGAGGGTGAGACCCACTTAACTGAAAAACCTGTTTTTAGACCCAAAAATTTCAAAATGACAAAATTTTCTCCGAATTTGCTCAAATTCGGAGCAGAGGTCCTCCATCATGTATCTTGCCCAGTCAATGAAGCCTCGGCCAAAATACGAAGTGGATTAGGCCTTTTCCTCCGTCTTAGTGCTTCGCGCAACCTCCTCTTCAAAATCTTCATTCTCGCTTTGCAGACATGCATGCGAGCCCAATAATGTCCTTTCATGTGACGAAGCATGTCTTTGTCTCTATCATGATCCTGTGAATGTACCTACGCTGATGAAGAAGGCGAGACCCCTTCCATGCCATGTGGAGATAGTACTCGCACTGCTGATGAAGTCAACGAGACCCCTTCCACCCCGGGTGGAGATAGTACTCGTCGTGATGCTGCAAACAAAGCTCTGTGGCCTCTCTGATATGTTACCACTACTGGCGCACTGCTATGCTCTATCTCAGTACATCAACCTCAACGATTGAGTCACTGTCCGACTCCTGCTCATACTCTGACTCTGTCTCTGACATGGCTTTGAACAAGATATGTGCAATATGTATACTGATATAGATGCAGTGAAGGCAAAGTTTTAATGTTTGTTCAAAACCCAATAAATGTCACCCATGTACCCAAGTATCACAGAAAAACAAAATTACAATGAGGATGGCTCTGTTGTGGCATGAAAACTATCACTGTTTTGATCACAAGTAAGTTTGACAATGAGTACCAAATGCAAATGTGTGGTCAACTTTGTGATGATGGCCAAAACTTGTCAAAGGGGCAAAGCATGAGATTGTGTTTATGAACTGGAGAATAGGGACAACACGACAATAACCATAGTGACACAAATAACCATGACAGCGGCAATATTATGGTGATGGTAGCAGTGATATGGTGATGGAATTTAAACATAAGCCAACATGAACACTGTGCAAAACGTGAAAGGGGATGATAGTAATGATAAAATGATAATTGAGGGCGTGAGGATGATATACACAACGTGCTAGGGCATGAGCATATTTACCATTCAAGAGTTTTCAAACTTTTCATAAAACTGCCCATATACTTTCAAAACCTTTAAGGAATTATTTTGCATGTGAATGTAGGGATTATACATTCTTCTCCAAACATGGCCTCTTTCCCAACATCAAAAACATCACAACATTGTTAAAAATCTACAGAGCAATGATAAAAACTTGTTTGCAAGTTGTCGGAGTCGACTTGAATCAAAACTGGGCACAAAACACAATTTTCTGGGCTTTGTTTTCAAGTGGGTCGCATTTCCCTCAAGTGGGTCGCATCCACTTCAAGTGGGTCGCATCCATTTCAAGTGGGTCACATTTTTCTTGCAGGAAGCTTTTGGAGGCCTTCCTGGTGTCCAAATCGGGCGTGTGATAGCTCGTTGGAACGATATTGGAGTCTAATTTCCAACACAAGTGGAATTATGCAATTTGGATTTCATTTACCCTATCAAAAATCAAATCTCCCAACACTAGTCAAAATGAGCAGAATGAGGCTGCCTCAAGGCAGAGCGCTGTTGCAGTCAACTTTTGAAGGTCTTCCTCAACTCCGAATTGAGCTCATGATAGCTCATTGGAAAGATATTTTTGTCTGGTTATCATTTGACTCATCATGCAAGTCATTTTTCCAAACATGCTAGGGGAAAAATTGATTTTCCCAAGGTCACTTCAGAGGTGCATTCAATTCTCCTAAAGCAACGGTATTTTTGATATTTCTCTAAAACCATGATACCTGTGTAAAAATTGAAAGAGTTTTTTCTTCCTTGGCATGTTTTGGACAAAAACCTCTCTCAGTTTTCCAAATTTCATCTTTGATTGCTCTGAAACATCTTTTGAGTGAAACTTACCCCGATGTGTGAAACAAGGAATTTTGTCGAAATGAAGCGAAATGAAGGGGATAAGGGGCTTCTAAATTCTTGGGGAAATTTTGGGAAGTAGGGAGGGATGTTAGAAAGTAGGGGAAAGTGGAATCACAGAGATTGAGTGAGGGGAAGGAGTCCAAAAGGGCAAAACACATGCCTAGCCTAGAAAATTGCCAAGTTGTGGCTAGAAACTAGGGTTTGTGCAAAAATGAGGAATTTGGGGGATCTCAGTGATGGGAAGTGTTTAATAAGGTATATTAAGGATAGGGGAAGGTGTGTGAACATCAGGATACAAGTTTTTTCCGATGATTTGACCATCCAAGAGAAATTACCTCCAAAACCCTAGGAGAGGGAAATGGACCTTACCTAGACACAACTGAAGCATGAACAAGATGTAAAATGACCCAATGGAACTTGAAATGATGATGAAAACCCTGTGAATGATGGTACACTCAGCTGAATGGTGACATGGACCGACATTTGGACAACTTTGGAAGGAGTGAAAGCAAACCCTAGACGTAATGCCTAGTGACCAAATTTTGCTTGAAGACTCTTCGAAATGACAAAATTTGACCTTGACACTTTAAAATCACTTTGTAAGAGCATGTTTGATCACTGGAGGAAGGCTGCAAAGGCTGACTCTAACACAATTGAGGAGAGAAGGTGTTTGAAGGTCACAACATTCATTCACCCATTCAAACATGAACATAGAATCACCAAAAATAGAAATCTATCACACATGTTAACACAATAAATAACACCCCATAATGTCATAAGCTCACCCCTGGTATTTGTGTCATACGAAATTTGGAATAAAAATATGAAATTTTGAGAATGGTTGAGATAGACTACCACGTCGTTGCCACAGGATCCAAATGAGTAGGATCCATCAAATAATCCAACAAGGTAAGATGAACATATATTCTTAAGGATTCATAGGGGGGTGGGAGGCTGAGAGGCTACTATGTAAGATAATATTCCTTGTAGTACACCACAATCAAGGAGCATGTCCTAACAATATCTAGTGGAACATAGTCAAATATTTGAGCATTGTGAACTAACCAAATACCCCACAGGAGGAAGAAAGGAAGAGATATGTGAAGCCTCTTGTGAGAAAACTACATGTGGATACTACAAGTGATTTGTAAACATATTGAATCTTTAGAAACTAAACACTTTAGACATTTTTATTGTATCATTTCATTAAGATGCGTATTTTTTAATGCTTTTTATAAACCTTTGGTGTACTTTTTCCTATCAACATTGATGATGAATTTCGTCCAAATTGGCATGAATTTGGTAATGTAACAATACCAATTTAATATATAAAAATAATTACATCAATTTATATGATTAATAATCAACACACAACTATTCAACTATTTAACATAAAAATTTTGAGAATCATGAGTAGAGATGACTTACCTATATCAATGATATTCCTTACTTGTGCATCTAGAGTTGAATTCTCTTTGAATTCTACTAACCATAAGAAAAATTTTGGGGATGAATATTCACCCAACTGTAGCGTCAACTCCACATAATCTTTCTAGAGTAGACCACTCTCGAGCCCTCAATCAACATACTAGTAGCGAACCCGTTGTCTCACAACACTTTTATCTCGAGAGAATTCGTGAAGGAGTGAATGAATATTATACTCCTCGTCATCCATTAAATCGACCAAAGAAATAAAAGCGGTATGCATGCACACATTCTGTGTGTCAACACACAACTTTTATTTCTTTATTTTAAGTCTTATTTAGTTAACTTTTCTCTTAATTTAAGACTTTCTTCTTTTATTCCTTTTTATTTTTTTAACATTACCTATATATATATATATATATTATTTACTATTCTATTTATTTATTATTATTATATTATCTTCATCATTTATTTACTATTATTATATTTTATTTATTTTTTACTATTTATTTACCATTATTACATTTTATTTATTTACTTATATTTTAATATTATATTCTTTTGTTTTTTTTTTTTTTTTTTATTCGTATTTTTATTATTATTAGGGGACATTACATACTCTCCTCATTAAATAATTTCATCTCGAAGCTAAGTTGAATCATTTAACATTTTATTTATTTAATTACTTATTACTTCATGTTTTCCCTACACCTTTTGTTGAACTAGTATAATGAGCAGGCATTGAATGTTTCCATAACACCCGAGAAATTTCAAGGAATATTTTTCCCTTTCCAATGTTGAGAAGCAAGCATAACCTCACGAGTCTATACCGTAACATATCAATAGCCCCAAGGCTTACACCAAGTCTTAGACCTCATTTTCACCAATGTAGGCATATGGTCCTAGTAGTCAATGATTTTGGGCATCTCGTAAGGTTGGCCCACCTCGTCCACACTCACTAAGGTGCAAAAAGTGAGGCATAGAGGTCCTTACACCCCCACCAAAATTTGGCATCCCAATACAATATCATGAACTTGGTCTCTTTAACATGGTCCAATATCCATTCAAGAGCTGTCCATCAGGATCTATACAATATAAAGGAACCATTGCCATATTTAGTGTTTATTGAGTTTTTCCTCAACCCATTTGGTGCTACATATTCTCCCTCACAAGTATGGGCTCCCATGAGATCATCAAATAATCCAGCCCTCTCGTCTAATTTGTGGATTTCTAGTAAATCACCACATCTCAACATACATTCAATGAATTAGCTATAATATCATAGTATCATAGGAAATAACCCACATGCTAAGTCTTGAATGCCGTCATGATAACATAACATCATTTTTAATTACCACATTCGAAAGAGTAAAGAATTGCATACTCTTTCATGACATAAAATTTGCATGCAGTTACCACATGCTTCACATCATAAGCTACCCTCATAAGTTCTAATATCAACATATCAACATCAAATATGTATCATGAAATCACATAATAAATGAAGCACGTGTCGATATAAATCATGTCATAACATCATGATACTGATGCATATCATATCCATCATTAACATATAACATCCTTATAATAAAAAATAAATAAATAAGCACCAAATCTGCATCATTAACCTCTTATCAAAAATATATCCATTTACCACATACCATCACATCATGAAACATCATCAATATGATAATCATTTCAATACTTATCAAATATACAACAATAATACAATATAAACATTCTTATCATGATTCATTATAAGAATCACTTCATTTTCTTTTGTAAACATTGAATACCAACTATGAGATAATATTATTCAACATCCTTCTAAGATCTAGACTATATCATTAACACTCTTAGTGATTTTCTGTCAACAAGATGCCAATTGATTTCAATAATAATTTCCTTTCTTTTTTTAGTAAGAAAGTTTAAAAATTACTAGATCGGTATAACCACACTATTAATATTCTTTAGCTTTGATACAATATTTTTACTTGCAAGTTTCGTCATCTAGAGTCATAATCTCTAATTAGGGTATTATTGGTCTCATCATCATTCGTTAAATCACTATTTAATTTCGAATACATTGGTTCATTTCATCCAAATGCATAACTCATCAATGGCATACTAATTTATTACTCTTCACATTAATTGTTTTCTATTAGTCTTTAAGACTCAACTTACCACAAAATGTATTCCCTTTACCAATGATAGACAACTATTATATTTAATATTTACCTTTCACTTTTGGCTTTTCAACACTACCATTTATTTAAAATGTGAAGCAATGAACCACTATTTCCCTTATCATCCACCAAAACATTTTATATGCTTAGTGTGCTTGGTAACTTCTTCCATTTTCCAATGTATACCATCAATCTAGTCATGAAACAATGAGTGAAATTTAGTCAAATACACCCTCTATTAGTTTATTTTCACTTATTTTGACAATTTGTATGTAGTCCTCAAAATATCATTATAGAATTTCCAATATTATTTCTTCCTACACTTCATGCTAGGTGTTTTCTCATTAGTCTAGATATTTTATATCATCTTTCCTCAATTAAACCATAATTATCCTTCAAATATTTTCCCAATTTATCACTTGTCATTTCTCACCAACTACAAGTATTCACAACATCCAATCCTGACACTTTTAAATTATTTAGGTCATCACTATGACCCTTGCTATTCTTATTGTACAATCCACTCCTCAATATACTTAAGAGACTTGACAATTAAGATAAGACTCATAAATTAGTATTATAAATTAATACATTGTCACAATTCCCTTCACCATTTAATGTTATACATTTAAAGAATTGTATGAACTTAATTAGCTACTCCAATCCTCAAATTTCAGGTGCTGTTACAAACACTAGAACCCTGCTGAACTGCCAATTACCATGAAATGCTATGTTTATGCTAAGGCACTTTCCCTTCTATTTTTCTCACTTCAAAATATTCCCAGTTTTTTTTCTATCCTCTTTATTACATACTACAAACATTCATGGTTTCATTGCCACTATAATCTAATGTTGCCATAATTCGTACAACTTTCTTAAAAACTAAGCGTCAACATTATCTAATCCTTTAACTTCATTGGTTAATTAAAAATATTTTCTTCTAGATACGTGACATCTTACATTAAACCTTATAGTGATTCTCCTCATGTGTCTTAGAAAAAAAAAAAAAACTATTTTCTGACAACAAATTTTCGAATGGTTACCTATTCATATGCTAGCTCAAAAGTTTTACTTTACTTCCTTGTGATAATAAAATTGGTTCAACCATGTTGCAAGATAGTTTATGAACTGTCATCGACATCTTATATCTGTTTGTGGACATCCACTCACCCCACCTTAAGTATATATGTAGTCCCATTTTCCATTCATCTCACCATTTTAGGTTTGTCATAGTTAAAAAGACACTATTGGTCATCATCATTATAAAATATGTAAATTTCTCATTTATCTTTCCTCATCTATAACTTTATCCAAATATCACCACTAACATTAGGAATCAAACCTTGAAAATTCACCTTAACTTCTTAAATTTTTTATCTCTTTATACTTAATATTCGATATGCTCATTCTAATAATATATTTATTGTCCTTCCAACTTAGTTGCATACTATCTTAAATTATATTTTATTTTAGTTTCAACTTCAATTGATGTGTATCTTCATTGATTGTACTACTATTGTCTCAATTTGATCATTTATAATTTCTAGAGATATATTTATTAAAGATTATTTTTCTATGGTGAAGGAATGTTCATATACTTTAATATTCAGACTCAATTTAGGTGTTACCCTAAATCAACCCAACCAAATCATTAAATAGGTAACTGAGACAATGCCTAAATAAAATGAATTGAAATCGTAATTTAACCAGTTCAATGTATTTGGATCTAGTTTCAACCCTTAAATTATATTTAGTGTTATTATTATTATTTTAAAATAATAATAGAAATAAATATCAATATATTGTTAGTCAATTGTAAAAATTATATTAATTATATTGATTCACGAAACAATTACATACTTTTATTATTAGAATATACCTAACTTTAAAAATGATTTAATATATTCATAAATAACATCTAACATAAAAAAAAATTAATATAATGAAAAATTAAACCAACATTTATCACTATCAATTATGCATAGGAAAACTTATTTTTATTTATTCATTTTTCTTTAGACAACGTTGTTATAATAATTGATATTGCATTACACTCTTACACTACAACTAATATAATTTTTATCCAAATTTATTATTTCTACCATTTCTTTTAAATTAATACATTTTTCCCTCGAATTTATTATTTCTACCCTTTCTTTATAATATTGCTAACAATTTAAAAATAAAAATTCAATATTTCTATTATTTTCTTAGGATATTTTATTTATTCATTTTTCGTTAGACAAAACTGTTATAATAATTGATATTGCATTACACTTTTACACTTCAACTTAATACCATTTTTATCCAAATCTATTATTTGTTGGAAGTAATGGAAAAACCTAAACTTATATTATTGTTATGATGAGGATAGGTTTGGGAATCTAATCTTAGACCTCATATCCTAATATCTAGGGAGTGGTTTAAACCATCCTAATCTTACACTCTCAAGTTATCTCACCTGGAGATCCATTTCATTTAATTAATAGATTTATGGTTTTTAACATAGTATCAAAGCGCACAAGGTAAGAGGCCTATGTGTTGTTTGGTTAAGTCCTCGAAAGCCGAGGAAGGTTGCTAGAGGACATGAAAATTTGTGATGGATCAGTGTTGCTATAAGAGATATGCGAATCCAAGGAGGGAGCAAAGTTTCTCCCTTTTGATTTTTGATCCATGTCCTATTGTGATATGTTGTAAGGAAACACAAATTATTAGGCTGTGCGTTCATTGGGAAAGCCCATCTTTTTTTACAGAACCGTAGCTAGATCCTCCAGTAAGGTTTTTTGTCGACAAGAACAATGACCTATGTGTTGCTGCATTCGGAAGGAAAAGGAAATGTTGTGGAGATTCAATCATGTTAAATGAAGATAATTCCAGGGAACACATTCTACTGCTGAAATTTGTCAGGATCTGTGGCATGTGAGAAGACAACGATTTTATTTTTTTCATGATGCATGGTGCTTGAAAGGTTGTAAATTCAATTTCAAGCCATTCACACTCAGTTTTTTTAGAGAGGCCACTTCAGTAACTCTGAGATGGGTAAGCGACATTCATGATGGATTGGTGGGCAGATGCATAAGCTAGCATTGTTGGCTTGACTGTAAACTCTTGATGTGTGTTCGTGGATCTACTACACGATCGAGGTGTGGAGGCAAATCAGATCTGACCTGCTGTAATCAAAGGGCATCACGATTGCCATCTTCGGTAGAGTAGAAACATGGACTTCGGATTGTGAGGGAGAAGCACTCCACATTGATTTTTTCTTGCCTTGTCATGCTACAATCAAGCGAAGGAATCAAGCTTATCTAGTATAACTCATCCACGACTGCAATGCATCAGTTCTTTTCAATGACACTACAAATTTCACGGGGGAGCAGATGATAGGAACTAAGCTCAATTATATCTGGGGCTTCGACGTTATGTACAACATTAAGACGGAAGTGGAAAAAGCATGCAACGCAACAACATCATGTGCTGACATCCTCGCTATAGCTACAAAACAGTCCGTCTCACTGGTGCTTGCTCGAGCAAGTGCATAGTTTGGATTGCACCTGTACAACAGGGCTTCTAGTTGTTGACATCTTGTGCCTCAGGGAAGAAAAATCAGAAAGCATAAATAGATGAGGTCCGAGAAGAACACCTTCCCACCCGTCACATCTGTTAACCTATGTGGAAGGAAACGAGATTTTTTGGGCATCAGAATGGAGAGATGGCTCAAGGATGGAGTGTTTGTAGCGGAAGATAGTTATAAATACCGAGTTTTCAGTGCAGATCCGAGTGCGTAGAGGACATCTGTGATTTATTGATTTGTTTTTTTATCAGGAGAGCGCAGAGGATGAGTTTTATTGTTTGATCTAGAATATTCATTCTAAAATTTTAGTGTTTGAAAAATCTAGAATTTTTAGGTTGTGTACATCCCAAAATCAATTGGAATTAGATATCGATAGTGTTTCTAGCTTGTTGAGAGGTCGTGTTGCTCATCGCAAGAGACGAGGGCATTGGGAAAGACCTGTGTGGCATAGAAGCCACATTCTACACTACACTACAAGGTTCTACAATTGAAGAGCTGCCAGAGGGAGAAGTTTCTCTCTTGCGTGGTAACCCAGTTGTTGGACTTCATGAAAGGACCAAGATGAGTCAGAAAAAAATCTGGAAGCAATAAAAATATGAACTTTTCCAATATGGTTGCACTTTTAGACATATTTGACCCTAATGATATTTTCTTCATGAGGCTTAGTGGCTTTATTAATGCCACAATTACTGAGAGATACTATATGTTCTGCAACAATGTGAGATTGAATACTCATGAGTTTCTCCTCAATAAGGGAGTAAAGAGGAACATATGGTTGAAGATCAAGAAGACCCAATATTTGATCTTCAAGAAGGATGTAAAGAGGAACAAAGTGTTGAAGATCAACTAGATGAGCCACATAAAGTTGATTGCGAAGATGTGGTAGAAGAAAGCAGAGTTGGAGATAATTTAAATTGTGATGATCTCATGAATATTTCTGTGTGTGCATATGTTAGCAACAAAAAGGAAGAAACGACGAAGATTGAAGAGGAATTAAAGTTTCATGAAGCATGGCTTGAAACACTGTGTCTTTATGAAATCAACACAGAAGTTGCATCCATAAATTTTGAAGACAAATTTGTGGAAGTTCACATGGGTGACACCCAAAATAGTGAGAGAAAACATTCTCGTATTAAGCCTGTCATAACTTTGAGAAGGGCGAGGATAAGTGTTCAAGAATTCCGTTATTGGGGAAGAAATGAGGTGAAGATATATCACTATCTCATGGCAAGGAAAGTGAAGATGAAGCCTCGACTCGGAATGAACAAATATGGACTCACAAGAATAAAGGCCAAAATGAAAACCTTTGTTACCAATTTTTTCATGTTTTTTAATTGTAAGCTGAGCTAAGACTAGACCAGCATGTGTATGTTATTGTTTAGTACCCTTTCACCATTAAGCGGGAGTTTTGGAAGTAATGAAGAAACCTAAACTTAGATTATTGTTATGATGAGGATAGGTTTGGGAATGTAATCTTAGACCTCATATCCTAATATCTAGGTAGTGGTTGAAACCATCCCATTAGTGTGAAAGACTATATAATTAATGCTCACACTAGAAAATTTGGCCCAATTTCCGATGGCAACTTCATCGCTATTCCGACACATAGTCGTCGCAAGAGTGACAGTTCGAGGACAGAAAAAATGTGGTTTTTCATAACGTCGCAATTCCGATGCCTTAACAAAGTGTCGCAATACCGACACATTTTCCGCCGCTTCCAAACAAGCGTCGTTCTTCGGACATTTACCAAACTGTCGCTCTTCCGACGTTTGTAAAGTGTCGCAATTCCGACGAAATGTGGTTCAACGTTTTTAACGTCGCTCTTCCGACATATTTATACTGTCGCTCGTCCGACATTTCCAAACTGTCGCAATTATGACGCCATACAAAAGTGTCAATGCATTGCAAAAGTGTCACAAGACCGCCGCTTTCGAGAAGTGTCGCAATAGTGATGCCAGGAAGAACTGTCGCAATTCTGACGAAATGTGGTCCGATGTTTTGAACATCGCGCTTCTGATGTCTTTATACTGTTGCTCTTCTAACGTTTCCAAACTGTCGCAATTCCAACGCCGTACAAAAGTGTCGACGCATTTCAAAAGTGTCGTAAGACCGACGCTTTCCAAAAGCATCACAATACCGACGCCAGGAAGAACTGTCGCAATTCCGACGAAATGTGCTTCGACCTTTTGAACGTCGTGCTTCCGACGTCTTTATACTGTCGCTCTTCCGACGTTTCCAAACTGTCACAATTTTGACACCGTACAAGAGTGTCGCAAGACCGACGCTTTCCAGAAGCATCGCAATACCGACGCTTTCCAAATGCGTCGCAATACCGACGCCAGGAAGAACTGTCGCAATATCGACGGATCTCACAAGACCAACGAAAATGGACTTCGACGCTTATAAGGCATCGGAAGAGTGACGCTTACGAGACGTCGGTATATCGACGATGGGTTCAATTTTAAAAAATAAAAATAAACTTTAAAATAGGAGAGTAAATCTCCAATATTTGTTATGAATTGTGGGCATTCCGATTGTTATCAACATAATTCGACTGTGAAATATTAATACCTTCGTTGAACCTTAGTTAGGACAACAATAGTCGACATATATACATGTGGGGCATAGCGCTAGCGGCCTTTGCACATCCAACGGTGGATAATACGTCGCTCTAGCCTTGACGATCCAACGATCCAACTAGATATCGTGCGAGTTAGTTGCATGATCATTAACTCGCAATGAGAGTGGGTTTTCAAAATCGCTCAAGGCCACATGTTGGCCTATGACATTGATCGCGTCCAAATGGGGAATACTGCTTACGGTACAAGGGCGGTGTGATATGCCGGAAGCCCGTCTTTACTGTGCGGTCCTCATGGTTTCGACTACTCTTACTCCTGGTTTCGTCCTCTTACCGATGTGTTACTGCCATTGAACTCTGCCTCGTTGTTCATCCTTCGTGCAGCCATACCAAACAAACTCGGGCACGACCATTTCAAGGAGACACGATGCATTACATATGCCACGGTTTATGTCTTATGGTTCTGACAAGGTTAGTATCGACTCTGCAAATCGATACACCGGTCCTTGATTCATTCAATCGCCTACACATTCACAACCCTCATTACGAGGTTTTACCTAGCTCACGGAGGTTCAAGAACAACATCTCCTTGCTCTACCACAGGCGCACGGGAGTGTCATTAACCTAATTCACCCTCTGTTCACACAACTAATTATAGGGAAATTCCCCAACTATTTGACACAGTTATCTGTGGAATTCACCAATGCTCATAAGTCCTGAGTCATTAGCTCGTGTTCCATTGAGAACTCAACTAGTCTATATGCACATAACCTCATCACATGGTTTCTTAATTACCACGGGATTTCAATTATATTTCACCAGGATGCGTACATATATTCACAGACAGAAAACTTACTCAATCAACGCACATATAATACTAACAGATTCCTTATATAAATGAAATTTCTTACAGTCTCCTGGTCCTCGGCTAGATCTTCGATACAATGGCCTCCTCTTCCCTATGCAGCTCTATGTAGTTCTCTTTGCAGGTCTTCTGTGCAGGTCTATCGACTTTGTCACGGAGGTTTATTTTTATATCAATTACAATGAATCGATTTGAATTTCTCGATGACTCACAAACTCTTCAAATTCCTAACTCTGAGACTAACGCTCTGATAGACAGAGACAGACTCCTAGAATTAGCTTAACTTCTGAATCTGACTATCTCTTCAGGTGCCCATTAATCATTCAGGAAGTTACATTTTCTCTACAAATTAACTAAATTAGCTCAATTATGGATAATTTCATACGGAGATAAAACATGAGACCCCCCGTTACATATATTTATGTACAAAACTTGTCTTGGGCCTAATGCCCCTGCATCAGATAACATAGTGAGGGGCTAAATTTCCAGAGCTTCCATGCATCTGTAATATCTTCGGAGCATTTTCATGTGGTTTAGCTACCCTTGTCACTCAAATTGATAGTAGATTAAAGATGACAGATGTTTTCAGCGTAACAAGAGCCATTTCAGGTTTCACTGGAAACATTATTTAGAAAACACAGTTTGTGCAATCAATCTTCATACTGAAGTAGCATATATTCAGTTTCACAATGACATAATGTCATCATGTACTCAACAAGTCAATTTTTGCAGTGTCATACAACCTCAAGCCTCAAACATCTTTACAAGTGAGCATTTCAGGTTTGATTTACAACAAACCTGTTAGAGATTTTACTGAAATCAAGTTATATTCTAATGCTCATTTAATATAGAGATTAAGCTTCTGAATCTATGATGTTACTATTGTTGCCATTATTTTTATTGTACTTGTGCCATACCCAACTCCACTAATAGTAACAGCAATGTTGAATCCTGATCAGTCTCCATCCATGGGATTTTAATGGCCCTTAGATGTGAGATTCACATGTCAAATTGAATCATTTCATAGAATGAATCCACTGCATATTACTGCCTTTCAGCTATGGCTGAGTATCAATTTTACCAATTTTTCGAGCACTTGAATATAATCCTAATTACATAAAATTTAAAAATTTGAGTCTAACCCTAAGTGCATAAAATTCTGCAAAACCCACTTATGCAACACAGTCTAGGAGGGGTTAACATGCCTATGAAGTATTTAAACATTGTTGAGGGCTAAGAATAGTTGGACTTTGCCAACTAACCAAACTCACTTTTGACCACTTCTAGTAACTTTAGCCTATAGATCCTCTCATAAAAATAAAGCAGGTGGTCCAATAAAAGGAAGGGGACTGGTTGCGTGTTTCATTCCCTTTTTTTTGTCAGCTGAAAGCTTTCCAATAATAATAAATATACTGAATCATGAAACTGATAGTGTTGCTGCCCCAACTACCACTAATATACATCACAATGTGTCATAGTTTACTGTAAGCCTCTATTGAGAGTGGGCAACACTAAATCCAAGTAATTTCCCTCATCCCTTAAAATACACCTCTAAATATAACTAGAAATTTCAAATATTTAGTAAAGGAAAAGTACAAACATATAACAGATCTGTGTTGAGCCAAAAACCTGTGCATTCACAACAAAACTGGGATGGATAAAACTTAAAAAAAATTATGGACTTTGACAAAAAATTGTCTTATGAATACAAAATGAAAGAAGCATTGGCATACTACTATGTTTACAAATTTAAGGACAGGAAGAGTGAGTCTATGGGCAACACAGTTTCATGTGGAGACCTTATATCCTTGTACCCACAATATCTAGTGACTTACAAAATGATTTCCAAAACAATGCCTTTGCTATGCATGTAAGAACACCACCTATATAATGAGGGAGATGTAATATTGTCTGAGAAGCAAATTTATACACAGTGGTCCAAGGTTGTGTATTTGTGGAAGATACAACTGATTTTGGCATGAAACATGGATCCAAGATTTTAATGTGCCTTATTTCAGAGGCCATTGATGATTTACTATGAAACCTAAACTTTCAAAACAAACACATTGAAATCATAGGATCTCCATCACGAATATCATAAATATTAACTGTCTTTTGGGAACTGACAGTAGATACCATAAGAGGCCCACATGGCCTGTACCACCAATGTTGATTCTCTGGCACAACATTTGCAAAGCCAAAATTTCTCCCCGAGACATCCCTCTCTGCAAAAACTAGAGAGATGGTACTGGACGTTGAAGTGAAGGCCTCTGATTCAGTATGGAATGCCATAATTTATTTATTATAAAAGTCCCATGAATAGAAACCAGAGTCCAATGTACAACCTATAGATGCTGCCACAACATATTTACCAGAGCGACCATCTGAACCAGCTGCTCTAATCAACCAGCAATCACCCCACATGTCTGGGGTAAGCCCATATGGAGCTTTATATTTAGCCTTCTCCTGGAGATTGGAAAAAGCCAATACTGAGTATTACTCATACAACAACTGCCCTTTATGTTAAGAGAAAAATTAAAGAGTGCATATATATTCTTGAAATCCCAATCATAGTTTCTAGAAAATTTCAACAGTTTTTGAAATGAACTACATCCTATTTAAACTACATCAAATTTTTAGGCAAATAATTTTCTTAAATAGAAATTGGTGAATTTTATTTCAAATATAGAAATTTAAACCATGAGAATAATCTAACCCCTAGGATTTTCCCTATTTCTAATATAAAATCCCAAAATGTATAAATTATAACACCCATAAACCCCAAAATTAAGTACAATAATTAAAACCTCCACACCTCTGAATTTGCTATATCGTGAAAAGAGAAGCATCCATCATCATGGGAAAGTAAAACCGATTCTCCTTCTGATACAAACCAGCATGCAGTAGATGTCTTATGGCTGAGTTGATTCAATCGATCACAGGAAACCTCTTCAGTTTCTTCAATATTGCCAAAATGCTCTGGCTTGTTTTCTTGATCATCGTCAAAGTCCATATTTTTATCACATTGAATTAATTGGGGTTCATTAAAATCAGGTCCAATGCCAATTGCAGAGCTCTGGACACCTAATCCAATATTGGAACTGCCATACCCGTTCCCATTAGAGATTGTAAATCCTACTTCTGGCTTTAATTCGGTAAGTTTAAGAACACTAGAACTGGATTCAGTTGATTTAGACTTGGTATAGTTTTCCTCTGAATTGTATTCCGATAAAACACTATACTTGTGCTCCAACGCAAACAGAAATTCTGCAGCAATGGGATCTTCATCTATGGGGCTTATGGATCTACCCTAAAAAACATCCCAAATATCTGATTCATTTTCATTCAACTGATCATGCAAATCCACCCTCGTCTTTAGCACAACAAGCTGAACTAAAGGTCGGTTTTTCAGCAATTTATGGCGGGGGTAAATCCTATCTTCCAGATCTTGACTATTTAAGCGTTCAATTGGTTTTTTCAGAGACCTGACCATATAATAAAATGAATCCTGTGAATCCTGTGAAATAGTAAACAATAGTAAGCCCATTATTTATTGGTTTGAAATAATAAACAACATGCTACAAACCCACATAATTATTAAATTATTCAAGGACAATAATTCCTACATATTAAAATATAAAGTTATAACATACCAGCTCATACTCGAACATAACATCTGTATCAATATTCTTCTTCTGCATCTTCTTGATATTCATCCAACTGATCGACAAATATATCAACATCTAATTCAGAAATGGTGCTGAAATTATCGACCATGTCATCATCATCATCAATTATGTCATTTTGAATAATATCCTCATCGACATCATCATCAATAATTGTTGCCTCATCTCCTATGCCTGGTTCATCTTCTAAGATATCTTCTTCGTCTGTCAATGCATCTTCCTACTCATCTACCACTACATCATCTTCTTCTTGATCAATATCATCTTCTTCCTTTACAATATACTCAACTGGCCTTCCTCTTGGATCATATCTAATAGAAAATGACCATTCAATCTCACCTGAAACCTCTGAGTAAAAGACTTGTTCGCATTGGCTTGGAAAAACTAGCGATATTTTCCTACTTCAAACTGCGATGTTTTAACCATTGGAAATCCATTATCATGTTGAATAAGTGTTCTATCATCATCACGTACATTCATTCGTATCCTATACCATTTGACGTCGAACAAAACTATTTTGAAGGAATTAAAGTCACACTCAACTATATCATCTAAGACCCCATAATATCTATTTTCAGATTCTCGAGGATGTCTTTCACTCTTGGAGGAAACATTAGTGACCTGGAATACTGTAGCTATCCCACTATCAGAATTTTTCCTGTTATCATCCAACTGTTTAACGCGAAATTTACGACCATTGCACCACATAGCCTTGTGGTGTTGCAACTGCAATATTCCAAACATGAAAAAGATGCATTCTCAATTAATAATTAATCATATAGTTTACACAGCATGAGAATTAACTGAAAAATCAAACTTCTTGTCACATTATAAATATAGTATAAAATAAGTAATGAATAAAATAGGTGAATTAATTGCTTACCTTTATATCTTTCAAACCATATGCTAAATCGATTTCCCTGTCCGTAACCTTTCCATCTCCACTACGATACGCTTCTCTAATAAATTCAGACAGTAGTTTCCATGATAACCTACCGTCATTATGTGCTTTACATGTTTCAATCCATTCACTCATCCACTCAAGATTGTTTGCAATGTATAAAAGTAGTGCCTCATAATCTTGAGCACCTGAATAAAAAAACAATAATTCACCAATATTAATAAATATTACTTATAACCATGGTAAATTATATTAATTAATAAACTATCAAAGAATAAGACCTAAATGAATATAATGATCATATACATGATGTAAAAAAATGAAACATTATATGTATTATACAGAAAAAATCTTTTACCTCTCACTTTCTTCATTCTACCTTTTCCCAACAGGTGCTCCACTTCAAATTTTTTGATGGAGTTCACATCCCAAATGTAATCCACCTCCTTCATGGTCGGCGCAGCTAATATAGGAAGATAATGACTAATGTACACCATGGATTCATATACCACATATCCCTTCACCATAGAACCCTCAGGTCGTGCTCTTTGTCTAACCAAAGCCTTGAAGGATTTCAGGTGCCTCTCGACCATCCACATTGACCTTGTGTGTATTGGTCCACACATTTCAATCTCCTAAACTTGGTGTATCAAGTAGTGTTCTTGTGCATTGAAAAATATTGGAGGTAGATACTTTTTCATTTCACACATTAGCCGAGGAATTTTTCTCTTGCAATACTTTATTTCATCTTGATGGATTTATTTCAATGACAACCATCTGAAAATCATTACGCAAGGTTATTTCAATGAAACATAATATATATTTCATTACAAGTAAATTAATAAATCATTTCATCAAGCACGAAAAGAAATTGTAGCAATTAGATTTTGCGTATAAATCAAAACTACTTACCTCATGTATTTACTAAGACTATATATAACTTGTTTGACATTGTTGTCGAAGTTGTTTTGGAGAGATACAGGTAGAACATATTATAACAATAAAAAATTAATCGTTATTGGTTTCGAAATTAAACAGAAAAAAGGAAAATTTAAAATATGTATTCAAGCAATAACATACAAAAACGTATACCAGAAAAATCACCTTAAAAAAGGTATGCCAATCATGTGTTTTCACCCCACTGAAGTCACCTTTCTTCGTTAAAATATTATTTATGTTTGAAGCAAAACCTGTTGGAAATTTAATTCTTCTAACAACCTCTTTTACATCATTGCTTTGTTGTTCTGTTAATAACCATGGAATATTATTATAATTTTGACCTCCATTGTTATTTGATCTGTCAATCACACTTTTCATTGCATGATTCGATTTCTCAATGTCAGCACAAATTTTTTCAATTTTATCTCTATCATGTGCACCATCTATGGTTCGCCATAACGTTTCTGTCACATTCTTCCCGACATGCATTGTATCAAACAAATGAGCTATTTTTAGGTCCTCATAGTAGGGCAACCTCGCGAATTGAGAAGGATAACATTTCATTCGAGGTGGAAGTACAATATTAGTACCTTCACCGCGACGATGACCTTGATATTATTGAATAAAATAAATTAGAACAATATTAATTATAAAATACAATAAAATAAATTCATTAGTTAAAAAAAAAATTCCAAACATTACATAAACAAATAATATATATATATATACACACAAATTACGTACCAGCTGCTCGACGATTATTAATTCTGTTATATTCCAACATCCACAACTGAGGTGTCATTCTTCGTGGTTTTAATCTAGTTTCTTCTTTATCATTGAAAAGATGTTTTTCAGTAGTAAGATACTTATGGTTCCTAGGGAGGAAGTGCCTAAACTCATCAAACACCATCTTTTTTAAGTCTGGTGAATGACGATACTTCATCTTAGGGCCACAAACTGGACATGCAAATATACCCTTTGTTTGAAGACCTGCAATAGATGGATCAATAACAATTAATATACTATGAGATCATTTTTAAAACATGCAATATGGTATATCTAATTTAGATAATTATGTATTATATTACAGTGCAACGAAATATTACATACCACAAACATGTGTTAGTCTTGGGGCATCATGAATTTTCCATACAAGCATTCCACAACATTGAAATCTCTTCTGCTTGATTGGTTTAGTGATGTCATATATAGTGATGCCATGCCATAACTATATTAGCTCATTGATAAGAGGCTCAATATATACATTCATATCTTTGAACTGGTACTTACCTAATTGTTCAAAATTATGGTACATAATAATTACTACCATGATATATGTATATATAAGTAAGTAAATAAATAAAATATATATTTATGCAAACAACGAGAGAAATGAAAATGTTACATTCAAAGAAATAATGTATCAAATACCTGGAATAATCATAGTCAACATTATGTGCTCCTTCTTTATTGACATCCAAGGAGGAATGTTATTGTTGATAACGAAAATAGGCCACACTGAGTAAGTAGATCTAAGCTCTCCGAATGGATTAACACCATCAGCTGCCAATGAAAGCCTGACATTACGAGGTTCATTTTTAAAATCTACATATTTTTCCTCGATTTATCTAAATGCAGAACCAGCTGGAGGCATTCGAAGAACACCATATCCACTTCTATTCTTTGAATGGTAATCCATAAACTGTGCTATATTGTTACACCTGAACATCCGCTGCAAACGTGGAATTATGGGAATATGACGAAGAACCTTTTGAGGCACCTTTTTGGTTAGTTGATCTGTTCGATATCTACTGGTACCACATTTCGTAAATTCTGTTTTCAATGCATGTTCTCCGTAATATATAATATGATCTTTAGGACATGCACCTATAGTGTTATATTCCATTCCAAAGTGTTTCATAATAGCACGTAGATCTCTATATATTCGAGGTAAAATATTTGGCGATGGTAAAAAATATTCACCCAACAATCTACAACATAAACAAAAAATAGTGTCTTGTAAAGATTATTAATCATATATATATATATATATATATATATATATATATATATATATATTATAGTTATTAAAACCGGAACCAGTGACCGGACTGATGGAGCTAATGAACCGGGTTTTGAACCGAAACCAGTCTAACCGGTAGCGGTCAGATCTCAATGAACCGGTTTTAAAAAAAATACATTAAATAATTATTTTTTAATAAAAAAAAAACTATTTTTAGGATTTGCAACCATGATTCCAAGCCAATAGAGACAAAATATGAATTTTTTTCTCATTTATATACCATGCAAAGGTGAATTTATCAAAATGGCACCAATTGCAATACATATCATCAAAAAATACATAAGCAAACTTGTTGAAGTAATGTATCAGGTTTCTCTTATATTATTCACTGTGTTTTATTGTTGAGTTAATATTATAATATATAATCTGTCCCTTCTCAGATCTGTTGTCAATTCATTTTATCAACCTTAAAGACAATTCTGGGTTTACTATATATATATATATATCAGACCAACATTTTGAAGATCTTGTATTCTTCATTATCTATGTTTTCTTGGCAATAAATTTCTAGAAAAACATCTACAACACTTAGAGGTATTGAATTGGTTTATGAAACCCACTATTAGTGCTATTTGTAACAAGTTGAGAGAGCATTATAACTTCAGCAGTCTTCTCACAATGTGTTTGACGAAATTTATCACTGAAAAGATTCATTAAAACCCAGAAAACTCAGTGGCCAGTTTAGCGCATTTCCAAGCGGGAATTTTCTAGTGGTCAATTTATTATTTCCAGTCACATTTTCATTAGGTTGTATGTTGTTGTCCCTTGAGTGGCATCAGACCATTTGCATCAGTCTTGATGCCATGATCAAATTGCTTGTATGCTGTGTGAAAGGTTTTATATTTATGCTGCTGCTATGTGTGAGCAGAGAGAGAGGGTCTGACAGTTCCTAGCTGAGTGTGAAATAAGGTTGCTGCTGATTGTTTTGAGAACAGAAATTGTCATCAAGTACACTTGATGAGTTGCATGCTGCCAGGAATTTTATGCTAGCCAGCCTTGTATTTATCAGTCATCATGTGTATTGTTGCTGCTATAAGGTGTTGAGTATGAGTTATTAGACAAGTTTGTTGCTAGTATAATAGAGGAATTTGCATCTCATGGAGGAGACACCGAGGAATTTGCAACTCATGGAGGAAGAGACGAATCAAGTTTGTTATGACTAAGGAACCAACTAGTTTATGCATAAACTCGTCGGTTCCGTACTTAACCTACTTAGGGTCCCATTAACCACTCAAAACATAAGAGAATAGGCTATTGATCGGTTGCAAGGCTGTTCTTAACTGCAATGTCCTGACCGGCCGGTTTATAACTATGATATATAAATAAATATATATATATATATATATATATATATATATATATATATATATATATATATATATATATATATATATATAAGTTATTATTTTACACATTTATTACAACTAAAAAAAAGGAAAATAATCAACATTTACATATATGTCATCATATATACATATTGCATACCTTAGGAGTTTTGTCATACATCTTTTCGACAAATTATTCATAACCTTTAAGTTCACCAACAACAATGTAGCAAAGAGTCGGTGAATTTAAAGGTTATGAATAATTCCAGCAACAGAGAAGATACAACTCCATATGCAATATGCATATATGATCACATGATATGTAAGGGGTGATTATTTTCCTTTAGCTGTACCAAATGTAGAATAATAACTTATATATATATATATATATATATATATATATATATATATATATATATATATATATCAAAATCGACCGTGTCGGAACCGCCTCAAACTCCTGGTCAATAGACGATTCTCACCGTTTTTAACTTTTAAACATGTGAGAACAGGCTATTGACCCGGTGGCAAGGCTGTTCCAATCGACAGCCCATCCCGATCGACCGGTTTTGATATATATATATATATATATATATATATATATATATATATATATATATATATATATAAGTTATTATTTTACGCATTTATTACAACTAAAAAAAGGGAAAATAATCAACATTTACATATATGTGATCATATATACATATTTCATACCTTAGGAGTTGTGTCATACATCTGTTCGACAAATTATTCATAACGTCTAAGTTCACCAGCAACAATGTAGCAAAGAGAAGAGTTTCATTTGAGTGTTCAAAAAGTCGTTCACTTGACCTTTCAATCAGAGGTACATCATAAATACCGTCACTGCTATCTCCATCATCATCATATGACTTACCATACAAGTCTTGGAGAATTTGATTTGTCCCATCATTAATGTGAACTATCTCATTACTCTCATCGTGATCTACCTCCATGGGATCATTAAAATTACCTTCATCATTCGCTTCATGTTCTTCACCTTGTACAACATCATTTCCAATACTAATATTTCCTACAATATTCTCTTGTACTGGTGCAACATCATCTAATCTACTACTATTTAGCTGTGGAAGCTAGTTGATCATATGCAAAAAGTTGGGGGGAAACTATGCCTTTATGAAAAATACAAACATTAATAATTAAACATTAGTGCGCATATAAAAAAAATTAAAATAATATAAAATTTTATGATGTAATCAAAATGAAGATAGATAATTAATTACCATGGGACGATAGTCATTTGATCCACCATCAATGTGCCCATATTTCCTACAAGGCATTGTTGCTGTTGCTATTAAAACTCTAACATTATTTCTCATACAACATTTTTTACAAGGGCAATAAACTCTACCATCACCCCTTTCTTCCATTGATGCAACTTATCCTATAAAGAAAATAATAAATCTCTCTCAATGGTGTAGAAAACCCAAGACTTGTTGAACTCAATGGGAGCTCAATATATAAGAAAAAAGAAATAAAAGTGGGCATTTTACAAATTGCGAGATTTTTACAAAATGTGAGCTTTTTACAAAAGATAAACTGCAAACAAAATTGTACCACTATGATAATAAGCTGCTAGAAGCATTCCTTCTGCTTCACAAATGTGGAACTACCTTAAGAATGCTTATGGTTGATATAAATATTAGAGCATGACAGTTAAATGTAGTAGTTATGCTAAAATATTGAATAACAACTTGAGAGTGCTCTTCAGATACTGTACGAATGCACCAAATTAAAGTTGTAACATTACTAAAGATAAATGGCCAAAAATAGTCAATTTTGATATCGTGAAGTTACGTCTTTCTCGGTAGCAAACTAGGGATAGGATGGCAAATATGAGAGAACTAAGTTCCAAGGACTAGAAAACCAAGGCCAACATAGTTCTGCCTTGAATCAGAGACAAAACAAAGCTGCCCAAAAAAGTGTTTGAGAGCACCCATTGAAGCTCCTATATATAGCAGAGTCAACATTTTCCTATGGAACAAGTTTTTATAGTCAAAGCTACAGCAAGATCAGATAGCCACGATCCTAAATGAGAACTAGAGCCAAAGCTAAGACAAATCCACGTTTAGCAGAACAAGACAACCATAGCAAAGGATTTGACCACAGAACCAGATCATGAGAGATAGAAAGATTCTTGCTTCCACTGTGGAAATGTAGAAATTGTACAAGGGCTTTACTTCTAGCAGATTTCATTGTGACAGTAATTGCTATGGTGTTGTAAGCGCTCATTAGTAGAATCTTAAAGCCATTCTAGAATTATTTTAACATGGAGAGGGTTTTTTGTGGTTATAAATCCTCATGTTAAAATTCCATTGTGGATTGGTTTTGTTTGATATTATGTTTTTAGTGTCCGCAGTTGAATTTTTGCACAAAAAATTATTAGTCTAAAGAGGAGCAATTTTGTGATGTTTCTTTTGCTTCCTATTGTGAAGTATTTCTCTTAGAACTCTACTCATTGTAACAGAGGTCTTGGGAATAGAACAGGGGACTTTGGTTTTTTGGAATCAAACTTCAGGTTAAGATGCTCAATTGAAGAATGGCACATTGAGCCTTAGCATGGAGTTGGGAGTACCAATTTGAAGTGCAGGTAGGGCATTTTACAATAGACCAGTTAGATTTCTCGACCCTAATACAAAATTTTCTTCTTCTTTCAAAACGTGTTTCTCATTTTCTGTAACCAATGTGGGTCCTATTCTTGTTTCAATTGGGGATGGATTAGCTTTTGTTATTGCTCCAAATGATCAAACTCTGGGTAGCCCTAGAGGCTATTTGGGGGTGATGAGTCCAATAGGTCTCAATGAACTGTTGCCCTCACCGGGGAATACTATTGCAGTGGAATTTCATACTATTTTGGATGTTGAATTCCACTATCCTAATGGAAACCAATACCTTCAACTCCAGTACATGTTCACAAAAGACGGTGCCATAGTCATTCATGCGTGCAGAGAGGTTGAATTGCAAGCATTACAGCAGGAGGTGTTGTTGTTGTTGCATTTTCCACTAGATTGTTTGTCTGGTTCTATTACAAGTGCAGAGTATTGAAAAGGACAGACAAATTTAGTTCATATATTGTGAAATTGCCTCGGAAATTCACCTACAAAGAGCTCAGCAATGCTACGAAAGATTTTTTTTTAATGTGATTGATAATCGATAACTGCAAGCAAGGGTAATCCCCTTGTGAAACCCAAATTTCTGAGCATTTTCTAAAACCTGATGACAGAGTCATTGCAATGAACAAGCGCCTAGGTCCATATTACGTCCAAATCTACCAAGCACCAGGATCTATAAAAAAAGTACACAGTATCTGCGAACTAAGAAGAAGAGGCAGAAAATGTATTCTGCTTACCTGTTCGAATAGTGGTTATGGTTTACCACGGCAAAAATTTGATAGATCCCATGTAACATTCCTTATCATTGAAATTCTGGTAGTATCATTCAACTGGGCAAGCACCTGCCTCAGAGCTCTATTACTAAGGGCAAGATCCCTAAATGTTGTAGAGTCTCCAGAAATATTTCCCAAAGCCCAAACAGCCTTACACGAACACCATTTGAACTCAAAGTTGGGTACTTGTTTTTTAAATCAAATTACAAAATGACGGACATATAAAGATAGTTGGGAAGAATAATTTTATGCCTCTAAAATAAACGTGCTACCTGTTCTCAAACATTATCATTCCCAGAGGTAAGAAGTTCCACAAATATAGGGAGTTCCCCATAATTAATCACAACCTTTGTATTCTCAGAGGCTCCAAAAAAACCCAAATAGGGTCAACCCTACTATAGGAGGAAGGGCCTGCAGTAAGAACTTAGAATTTTTCAAGTGCTGAGGGCGAATGCTGTTTTGCAAGAGCTGAGGGTGAATGCTGAGGGTGAATTTTTTTTTGCAAGAGTTGAGGGAAAATGCTAAGGGCGAATGCTATTCTGCAAGAGCTGAGGGCGAATGCGCACGTGATATCATCTGTTAATGTAGTTTTTAAAAAAATCATTTTTATGTAGCGCACATTTGATTTTTGCATTTCAAATCATTTTTATTTACATTTGATTTTTGCATTTATAATACAAGTGAAAAACAAATTTCTACAATAGGTTAAAGTTTTTACTAGAATAGCCATGAAAGACTAATTAAAATGGCTTAAAATGCAAGTGGAACTTCAAAATAAATGTAATTGAAGGTTCTCTCCACTAAATTTTTGCAAAAGTGCTTATATTATTTAAGTTATATAGGATATTTTTTTGTATTACACAATCAAAATTTGTATAAATTATATACATTAAGCATGTATATATCCGGACTCTCCTGATCTCAAAATATTTATCTTCTTGCAAAATACAGAATCCTTCCACTATAATTCTTGCGGAAATTTAATCAACAATTGTAAAACACATGAAGCAATAAAAACAAACATAACACATTTGTTTAATGGGAAAGCCTGAAGCTGAAAACCCCAAATATCTATTATTTAACATGGAGATCATATCATAATCTCATACAAAGCATAAAAAGCTTATCACAAGCTCTCAGTACAGTACAATCTTCATACACTAATTAGGCCCAATCTTGCAAATCCATGCACCAATCTTTGCCACCTACTAGCCTACCTCCACTGCGCAATCCAAGCTGATTACAAAGACCAATTCAATGTAATCCCACTCTCATTGACTGCGTGATTATCATTGGCAACTCCAATGTATATGTAGATGCAATTCATGCATCACTAATAGTCACAACAGATAGTCTATCTTGCCATTTCACCTATCTCTCCACTGGTCTCCACTGAAATTGCCATGCATTGTAGTTAACTGATGTATTATTCAGTTGATTAATGAGTTATTATTTGGTGATTTAATTAACTAATTAATTCACACCACTCTCACTATTGTATCAATCAGTTAGACTAGATACAACTAGCTCAACTGTGTTTAACTAAGTTAAACTGAATACAACTCCACCAACTACTTCAATAACTCCACCAAACTCTGTCACATGAGTTCTAACTAAAGTCTCCATGCAATAGCTCCAGTAAACCCTCAAGAATAGCGTAATTCCTTCTGTCAGCTATTGTGCCACATCTGTGCACTTAACTGAAGTGCTCCAAGAGAATAAGATAATGTTTAGAGTCCAAATATTATTAAGAGCTATTAATATTTGACATATCTATTTTTAGACTGGCAATCTAAAAATAGACTCCACCCAATATGTCTAAAAATAGAATTCCATCTATTTTTCCAACTTGACCAACCATCCACAAATAGCATCCCGCAACTCATAGAATATGATCGACATGTCTAAAAATAGACTTTGTGACAAAAATCACCTGTGTGGGCCCCACCTAGTTTAGGTGATCACTTTCCAACTAGGATCAGGAATGATGTTCCAGGATGCTTCCTTCACTTTTTGTTGTTGCAATCTTCAACAAAATTAAATAATGAAATATTTGGGTAGTCTTATTGTTTCAAATTAGAACACAATTTTCAAAAGGTGATGAAGTTTCAAGTGATGATTAACTGACAATATTCTCCTTTCCTATCCTTGAAAAACTATACAAGGTTCCCTGTTGCCACATGAAACCGTAACTCATGTAGCAGCATAGGACCAGTCCTCCATTCTTCCCGTCATAAGGCATTTTGTTCATATTTGACGACTAGAATTTTCCGATTCCCGTTTTCCGTGAGGAGCTAGGAAGGATAGAAGAATTAATTTTGAAGTTTGAAATTTTTTCAAAAACGTTCTTACGCCCTTTAATTTCCACTTACCAATAATTTTGCAACACTAGTCCTCTTCGCAATTGCAAGGCTATACTCAAAAATTAAGGAAAGTTAATTTTTTGGCTCATTCAAAATAAAAAATTTAATAAAGAATTACCACTTATCATTATTGATATTTTAAAATTAGAATCAATTTATTTTTCCCCTTCCTATTACAGAAAGTTCACAAATCCTTTCTTTTACATAAAAAACCAAAGAAAGAATAAATCTCATTGCCCTGCAAGCTTCCAAGGTTGTGATTAGTGAAGCAGTGAAAAAATACGACTATAGCACTAAAAAATTAGAATGCCAATCTGCCCCAACATAAAGTAGTGTTAATATAGCTGGTGGCTTGGCTTGATGGTCAAACAGTGAATTACACAAGTACAAAATAAAAGCTTTAGGCGTCTAGTTCCTTACAATCGCACTCTCAAGGAATTCAGACTTAGGCAGAAATGAAGATTGGATCCGAGGAAACTAGATTGGCTCATTAACCTACCATATTTTAATTTCATAAAGTATGTTCGAAGTTTGAACTGCTAGGGTAATTTATTATTGTGAAATCATAGTTCTAAATTATCTCTTATTATGTGAGCAATGTAATCTATTAATTGTAAGCAGATTCATTAAAAAAATTCAAACTGATTTTAGCATGAATGATGACAATTTATATATTAATTGGTTTTTAACAGTATTTGTATTATGTAGGAGCACTGGAAAGAAAAATGAAGACTTCATTTTCTATTTTCCTTATTTTATTGGGCTGAACTGGAGAAAATTGAATATGAATAGTGAGTTAATTGTAAGATCAATGGGCCAAGGCCATACATCAACATTGACCACAGTGGGGAAGTATAAAAGCATGGATATTCATGCAAGTATAGTTATTAATGTAAGATCAAATTTAACTCTTTATTTCACTAAAGAAATAGAAGGAAAAGATCTAGCATCAACTGAAACTCACGTGAAAAAGTAGATGAAAAATGTACAATCATACAATGGAGAGGTAATCTATAATTATCCAGTAAGAATCTTGGCTATGCCTTGAGACTAAACTAATTCTCAATATTTTTGAATAATCATCCATTGGAATTTAGTAGGAAAACCATAGTAAATCATTGTCCAATGGCCATGCAAAAATATATAAAAAATAATATTTGTTGGTTGTTTTTAAATAGGTGGACCATGATGGGACCACTGAGAAGGTGGGGGTGTTTTTTTAATCATGGAAGTGAGGTTTAGTAGATTGATTGTCAAGTTAACTTTCCCTATAAATTTTCTCGATCAATTTATTCATTCATTGAACTTTGATTCATTCCTACTGTTTTGACACACAATCCAATCCAGTTGAGTCTTGAGTCTTCATTGAGAATGGAATTCATAGGTTTTTAAGAAAGAGGTTATCATGCACATGCACTCTTATTTCTTGGTATCTTTGTAACTATGTTCAACTTGAGTTCTATATTTTTAAATTATCATAATAGTTCGTGATTATTAGGCTTTTATTTTGTCTTTTAGGAATTTTAATTTAATTATTAATTTCAATATATATATATAGTTATTATAATTATTAAAATTTCAATAGAATTATTAAACTTTCCATGGTACATCAATTATCATACATGAGAAAATAGATACTGACAAATGGTACATCATGGCCTGATTAATTTTGCTCAGCAATTTCAAATGGTATAACATTTAGTCAATAGTAATCATTAATTTCTGCACACAAAGACTAATTTCTCTGGAAGTCTGAGATTTATTTGGCTTGTTATTATTATAACTACATAGACATAATTAATAGAGAGATTGAGGACAAAAGAAAATCTAGCGCTTAGTCTCCACTACTCAACATGATTTTGTGAGAAACAATACATAGATTGATTTCTCTGAGTGCCTTAGCATTCTTTGACTCATTATTTTAATCAAAAAAACAATAAAAAATGCACTGAGGATCTGTTCTTAGTCCGATTATGCAATTTTTATAAGATAGATTATGCAATATTAATAATAAACATAAATTTATTGCAATTTAGGGAAAGCTCATTCATGTTTTTTTCTTTATATTGGAAGGTTACTTTATTTTTGCAGTAATTTTTAGTAGATCATAGCATATATTGAGGAAATATTAGTTTGAAAAGAAGCATTTATTTCTCTTCAAACTTTAGGTATTAAAATTCCATGACACATATATATCACACTTCAAAATCCAAATAAAATGGAAGAGCGTTCAATTTTTTTAATCAAAATTTTATTGGTGAAGGGTTAATTTATTACGAGAACGTCATTAATGAAGTGAAAAATTTTAAACGTAATGTTTATTGACTAGAAAAATAATGACCAAAATGTCAAAAAAAATTGTGTGACGGGTAAAGAGAAATCCAAATTCCAACCCTCCCTGCCACCTGTTGGTGAGTGGAGGTTATTCACCTTTCATTTACAGCTTACCAGGTTACTCATGTTACCAATATTTTCACATGGCTCACTTTTAGGTGACTACTTATTGTAATTCTTCTTTATAAAGAACAATTGGTAGATAATTGTATTATTTTAAATCTTTAATAAATATAGGCAAGAAAATTACAAAAAATAGAAAATTATGCAAAAAATTCAGCAAGGCACTAATGTGTGGATACCCTATCATCTCTTAGATCCTCATAACTTACCAACACCTACTATATTGGTATACACATAATATGGCATTTACCTGAAGTACTTCATATGTATCTAGAAGTAAATAAGTTGTATGACAATTGTTATGGAAGATATAAGATGTGTATTATAGTTTATATTTCAATTTTTCTTAAGTAGCATGCATGTGTGGTTCATATATATAGTGACTACAATTACCGAATATATTTCAGTGAAGATGTGAAGATGATCTCTCATTAGGTCCTAATTACTTAAAGCATCATTAATCATCTTTCCAAATTAATAAAATATGTTAACAAATTAGTAAAAACTAGGAAAACAAATCATGCTTTAAAACAATATGGCACAATGAGTTACACTCTGAGATTTATTTAATTACTCATCAAGTGTCGCTACAACATATATATTATCACCATTACCATAAAAATGGGACATGTGACCATTATTTTGGTTTCGCCAATGACATTCCACATCATGAGCATTGTTTACGGTTGATTGTGTTGATTTTTTTTAAACATTTTATGGACATTATAGACACAATTTATAATCACATTACAAGATCATGATGTATGGATATTCCTTATCATTTCTTATATACTCACAAATTACCAACACCTAATAGATTGATATACACATCATATGGAATTTACCCCTAGAATGCCACATGTATCCTAAAACAAATTAGTTGTATGGAAATTGTTGATGCAGGGGCATTAAGCTCAAAACAACCTTTGCCCATAAATAAATGTAAAGGGGGGTCTCATGTTTTATTTCCCCATGTATTTATTCATAGTTGAGTTATTTCTAGTTAATTAGAGAAGAAAATGTAACTGCCCGAATGATTAATGGGCACCTGAAGAGATAGTCAGTTTCAGAAGTTAAGCTAATTTTAGGAGTCTGTCTCTATCTGTCATAGGGTTATTCTCAGAGTTAGAGATATGAAGAGTTTTGAGCATTATAGGAGTTGAGTCGATTCAGGGTTTGTATAAAAATAGGCCTTATATGCATAATAAGGCAAACCTGCATAGAGAACCACATAGGCTGCGTAGGACTGTGATAGAGACAAAGTAGAGGAGAAGGGCCAAGTAATTCGAAGATCTAGTCGAGCCAAAGTTGTAAGTACTTCACTACATAAATATAGAATTATTTCAATGGTATTGTGCATTTTTCGAGTTAATTATGGCATGAATGGTTTCTATGTCCCGATAATCAACTGTATAGTAGTCTGGAATACATACTCGATAATTGTGGTTTAATGGGGTCCTGTATGTTGAAAGAGGAACCGATTCCTTTCCTAAATTACTAGCCTCTGTGTGAGAGGTTCTATCCTTTCCTGAACCCATTGGATATTAGTTTAACTCGGTGTAAGAATTTCTGGACAGATAAAGTTGTGTGATAACCTGTGTTAAGCACCATGACAGTGGACGGTGTGGCATTGGATAGTGGTATGGAAATTTTGTGGTCAAGACTCATGTAATACAATGGGAAATGCCATGGTAGAGAGGGTCGACAGGTCCAAATTATGGATCTCCCCACAGTGTAATAGATAATTGTGCTCTAGCCTTCGATTCAAGGTTCGATCGGTGCTACCATGTACATAGAACCGATGTGTGAAGGAACCTCATGGAGTGCGAGTCCTTAATTGAAGAAAAAAAACTAGTACAGGAAGATGCGAGTCAAAGGAGTAGAGGCGGAGTATAATAAAAGAAAGCTCGATGGAACCTAGAAGATAAGAGGCGGAATCGTGACCTAAGTGCACAGTAAAACCACCGTTTGGAAAATCGGTGATATCGCACAAGTTTGGAGGTGGTAAGCAGAATTGGTGAAAAGGACGCGACATATGTCTCCGTGAGACACATGGCCGAGGGCAGAATTATAAAATCGTTCTCATCACAGATTAACCCTTGGGCGTGTTCATTACACGTGATTTCATTGTGTCTATTGGATCCTCCAAACCGGCGTGATGCTCCATCGACCGTCAGATTGAGAGGTAAATTACTGTGGAGCAAAGAATGGTGTATGTATGACCGTTGAGTTATAGACCAAAGTCGAGATTTGTTACGATCTTTGACAATTAGCGGAGATTATAATAAGGAGGACTGTATAATTATGTGAATGGCCGTGCATTTGGTTGAAACCAAGTGACGAAGTTTGAATTGACAAGGTCGACATACATAAACATCATGGTTGAAATACGAGAGGGTCAAGTAGTTGATACATTCGAATATGTAAAATGAGTGAGCCCAAGGTTTTGGGGTTTAATTCCTAAGTGGCATGTATTTATTGGGGTATATATTAATGATATTAGGCTAGTGATTATATTCAGGGTGTGTAAAGAGCGGTTTAATGTTGATAGGTATGATGGGGATTAGACCATATAACGTGGGGACTTATAGTATGGTTTAGAACCATCAAGTGAAGAAGTTCTGCATGCGAGAAGGCATGGCATAGGCCTTGTTAGCAACCTATAATATAGGAGTCATAATTTTTACTTGACTATTGGTAATTTTGTAAATTTGTACATACTTTGCCTTTTGTAAGTTGTATTCACATATTTTGTAAAAAAAAAAAAAAAATCAGAAAGAGGGTAAAAAAGTCCTAAAAGAACAATCAAAGGACTTAGAAAAAACAAGACACCCCAAAGAAAAAATGAATAAAACATGAAAGTAAGCAAGCATAAATGCCACTACTTTTTACTTTTTGACTACGGCAAAGTGTCAATAAATGCCATTAGTCCATGATGAGTTAAACAGTTCAATCTTAACTTTTCATTGTTTCAATTTCCTTTGTTATAGATAGAGAATAATGAGTTGTTAGATAGTTTAATCCTAACAATTAAGTTTAGGTAGAGAAATAAAGTGAATCCAACAGTTTAATCTAGATTCATGGATGAAATAAGTGTAGAATTAGATAGTTTTACTTGCTTTCAAAAAGAATAAATGCTGTGAAGGTTGCTATCTTAAATGCACTTACTACAAAGGAAGAAAAAAATGTTAGCATGGTAATATGGGTAGGTAGAAGAAGGTGAAAAGTCTCAATGTAAATATCATTCATCATGGGCTGCAAAATAACTAACTTCCCCTTCCCATAGTCATGAAACATTCTAGACTATCTATCAGAAAGGCTCAAGGCATTTCCTTGACTTTCGTTGGGACCGGACCCAAGGCTCTATGACTGATTAGTCGAAAGTGTGAAATGTCTAGATTAATACCTAAATCACATCATTTACCATTCATGCACTCATTTCCCTTGAAAAATCCTAAGTAAAACTTCATTTTTACTTAAATATACTCTAATCCCCATTTGACTAACTTCCTACATCATTTCAAAGCATAAAGCCCTCAAAATAACATTTTATCCTAAGTCTAAGTGATGAAGTTATTATAATGCAAATTTGTTTTTTAATCTTCACTTTCTTAGTTATATTTATGTGTTTTTGAATATACATTGTCCCCTTGTCATATTAACTCTAACTTATGTATTAACTCCCTATAATTGACCTTTTCCTATTATATAACTCCTTTTATAAACAAATCCCAAAAACCCACTTATTATAAGTTAAGCAAAAGTATTTTATTCCCACATGCTTAAATAAAACCCCCCTTATAACCCCTTTCGCTAAAATTTTATCCCTATATTTCATCTTGCCCGCATGGTAATTAAGTTTTCTTGATTTGATTTACCATATAAATAAAATATATGAAGAAAAAGTTTAAAACATATGTTATATATGTTTTAAATAAAAAATCACACGAAGTTTCATCTAAACTAAACTTCAATAAATATGATCCTTTCCCTGCCCGTCCAATCTATCCTTCATCTCCCAAGATCAATGGCCTAAAGTGAACCCGATAACTTAACTTTTCCCCACACCTTTTCTTTTGATCGTGGTCATTCGCTCGTTGAATCCAGATCGTTGCTAATACATTTTCGCGCTTATAAAGTAATCGTTTGATGTTTTGGCAAAGTTGTGCGAAATGGGTGGTTTTTCCAAACCACCCCGCGCTTACGTGTCGCCACCACGTTGTATCGTGTTCGAAAAGCTAGTTTCCGCTTACCACCATTTACCTGCGTGAATACCACTGGCGCTATTCCCTAAACCTCACTCGTTTAACCCGAGTTTAATTTCATTTAAATATGGTTATACCATCGTTTAATACATTAAAATTATATTTTTCATTCAAATTTTCACCTTTTCACTTTAAACCTGTAAAAACATTCCGTAACCGTTTTTCCTCAAAATCAAGCCGTTTGAACCCTTAGAAACTTTGCAGAGCCATTTTCAACCTACAAGTACCATTTTTCGACGCCCATTGCCCTGAATTTCCATTACAAAGTACTACATTGTCCACTGCGAAGCCATTTTCAAAAAATTGAAGACTGAGCACCTCTGCAACATCTTCAACTGAATTCCGCTAGTTCTCCAGGTACTTTTCTTCGAACTTTCCCTCTGAGATTTCAAAATTCCTATCGATTCAAATAATTACCGAATTTACTGCAAAAAAGTGTCCATTTTTCAGGGGAAACTCTGTCAAAATTTCCCTGGAATCCCTAATTTCCCTTTCTCGCAGTTTTTTCCATACCCTGGTCCATTTTTCATTGAAATCGATTTTAAATACACGTTCTGAGCTTTAAATTCCTTGCATTTCCTAAAAACCCTGCTCATAAACCCCATTTTCAGTAGAAATTTTCCAAGAAACCCCTATTTCTTGTAAAGAAACTTAGAAAACCATTTAAGCTTGCTTCTTTCATATTAAAAATGACCAAGAAATAGGTAACCCCCAAGAATGGAGGCCCAAAATCTCAAAATAAGTCTTCTGCAAAGATTCCTCAGCCTATGTCCTTCAAAATCAACAAACCAACTACTGCACTCATGGCTGATTCTACAGAAGTGGTCATTCCAGTCCAGTCTCCAGTCATTTCTCAAGAGAATATCCATTTAGTTGATCTGGACTATAGAATACTAGACCCTAAATAATTTAACATGCTTGATGTCTATAATTGGTGCTATGGAAAATCAGTGGAAAAGGGTGACAAAGATATTCCAATTTGGGAATCCAATCTGCCTAGATATATTGTCCCTCTCACTCATTTTGTTCCTGACTTTATCAGATTATGCCAAGCCTATTATATGCCAGAACAAAGATGTATTGTAAACAAAGAAAAATATATCCTATTTTACATCACTAAAGAGTCGATAAATTCCATGCTGCAAATGAATCATGACCCCAATTTTGCTTCCCTATCAATAGAAGATTTAACCCAACTATATCTTGACTTGGAGTTCAATACTAGATTCAAAATATACCAGACTTTTTGTCCAAATCAAGTTGATATTCCTAAGTTAAATCCTCCTTTCGACATCGTTGATTTCCCAGATGAAACTAGACAGATTGTCTCAATGCTCTCCTTCATACTAGGATACACCAGTGATGAATTCACTGATGTGGCTATCCTAGGTTTTCTGTCAACTCTAAGCCCTGGTCAATCACCATCCATTCAGTTCAATTTTTCTAGATTTATTGCTGAAAGTATGCATTATCAGTTATCTAGATTATCAGAAGAAGGAGTTTTCAGATACTCCTCTTATCTACTCCACCTCTTCCTATATTATCAAACAGATAAGTTTCCAATTGAATGTCAGAAAGTGGATGCAGAAGGAAAATTTCTATCAGTGGTATTTTGGTCATCTATTCTAAGGAAATGGAACAAAGAGTATAGTTTTACAGATTTCAATGACTCATTTATAGCCCCTGCTATGTATCTCTTGGAAAAAGAGGAGATCCCTAGGATCAATGATGAGACAAGAAGAATTTTGCAGTTATCAGAGAGCTACAAAACTGGAGATTGGTATTTATATAAAAATCATACAAAAATCAGAGTGTATGGCTCATCCTTGGCCCCATATAAGTTACCCAGATTTGTTACTACAAGAATATTTGCTTTAGAATATCTGAGACAACTATTGAATGTAGATGAAATCAACTTCATAGCTTTCAAGAAAAAGACCCAATTTAAGCTGAAAAATCAAATTGGGCCATTCATTGTGAATAACAGAGAAGCTGCCAATGAGATAAATGTAAAACTTAAAGAGTATAAGTTCCCATGTAGTTTTACATGGAAGTATGAACCACAAGGTATTTTGAGTGCAGCAAGGGAAAAATGTAAGTTGCATGTTTACTTGCATGATCCTAAGCCCCATATTGAAAGATATGTAAATAAAATTGAATGGGAGCCAAACACCCTATCTGATGATGATTCACAGGCAGTACAGGTAATACAGGTAGACAGTGGCAAAGGCAAACATATTGAACAGACAGTACAGGTGGCTTCTACAAGCAAAGATACTTATAATGTACATAAAAGAGACAGAGAAGGAGATAGTTTCATAGCTGAGACTATTGAGGACATAAAATTCAGAACTCCTTATAGTAAAAGAAGCAAGTCAACAGAATAAGAAAAGGATAAGGATGTAAATATTGATATAGATGATGAAGCAACAAGAATAGTCACTCAAACATTAAAAGATCTTCAAAATGTAAAAATTGGAACACAACAAAAAGATACAGTCATGAAGGAAAACCAGGCTACTGTCGATTTGCCTCCTTCTTCTCAGGAAACTGACAATACAGAGTCAGAGATTCAGATCAGATTCAGACAGATTAAAGAGAAGAATGAAGAGATCAAGAATCAAGCTTATTCTAGATTTCTTAAGGAAAACCCTGGAAACAAAGACAGGCTTCTTTCAGCATTTGATTATTCATCCAATAAATTGGTAATGTCATTCTTGAAGCCTACAATGGCTGAGCCAAAATCAGTGGCAGATTATTCCAAAACAGATCTTGAACTGGATGCAGATGCCATTCATGAATTAGATCAAATTGAATTTCATAGGAGCAATATTGAAATGCTATATTCCAAAATTGTTAGTAAAACTATGAAATCAATTAGGCTTGAGAAAACAGTGCTCAACCTCAAAAATCAAATGAGGTTGGACAAAGCCTCACTGTATGCTAATAATTTAAGAATAAAAGCACTAGAAGATATAGTGATTGAAGCAAGGGGTGACCCAGCCAACATTGAAGGGGAAAAAGTCTTAATTAAACAGAAAAATGAGGATATAGCTGCTCTTAGAAAACAGTTGAAGTTGCCTCAGAGTGAAAACTCTCAAGCAAAAGAAATTCTATAGCAAAAAACAGAGAATCATGATTTAAAGCAGCTTGTACATCAAATGACAGATCATATAAAAACAATGGAAAGTCAAATAGAAGCTCTAATGAAAGAGAATGAAGAACTAAGAAAAGCACAACCAATGGTCATTCCTACAGTGATCCCCACTGTAAACATTGCTATACCATCTACTTTGGCAGAACACTTGGCACCGAAAGGAGTACTGAAAACTGCAGTGCTAATTACTTCTCTAATCTCTGCCTCTTCTTCTTCATCCTCACAGAGGAGCACACTACAAGACCAAGATAAAGAGATTCTTAGTTTGAAAGGCATTATTAAAAATTTAGAAAATTCCAAAAATGATGCCTTGATTACTTCTAAAGGACATGAGAAAAGGGCCGATCGACTACAAGAACAGGTAAAGATTCTGCAAGCACAAGTAAATCTTACAGATCAAGTGGCCTATATAAAAAATCATTTATGGACCAAAATTATTGAAGGAATTCATTCTCAATGGCCTTCAATTCGGATAATTTATGAATAGAGGGAGTTACTTCAAGTTGCTAGTGCAGAGATTGACAAGACTAAGAGGGAAATTGACAATAAACCAACCCAAGAAATCCAACTCATAGCTTTTTTAAATAGTAAAACCAGGGAAGAGTTGAAAGAATTGAAAATTGTTGATAGAACATAAACTATTCTTCAAATCAAAAAGGTCCTGAACAAAAGAAACACAATGAGTAATCTAGAGGACCGGTGTAAAGACATGAATGTATCCATCTAAAGATTTTTAGCCAAATAAAAAACATTTTCAAAAGTAGGTTTGCTTGATATTCATGCATTGAATGACAAGTTAATGCCTCAGAAAGATTATGATCTAAAAATATGAAATCATGCAAAAGCGCAAGCCAGAAAACCATCACGTCAAGGATCGCCAAGAGGCAAAATACTTCTTCAGTATTTTGAAAATATGTTCTTTTTAGATAATGAGATCAGGCATATGTTCACTATCAAGCCTAACTTTTCCAAGTATACAGAGGCAGATGAAAGTTATAGAGAATTGAAGACTATGAAGATCCCCTCTGCAGAAAAGTGGCAAGAATTCATAGATCTGCTGTGAATTTAATGGATAAAAATTAGGAAATTCAAATGGAAATTCATTTTTTACTGTTACCTCAAATGGTAAAAATACAGGGTTAAAGTGCCCAACAACAATTAGTGCAAATTAGAATAATTAGTTCTATTTTTACTTGTAAAAAGGTAACATCTTTCAAACTGTTTTGCAGCTGTCTCTCTTTTTAAGTTTTCTTTCCTATTTTTTATTAAAACATTATCTCTATTCCTGAGATATTTTGTAAACAGTTTTTTGTATAATTACTTCATAATTCAAAGTATTCAGTGTGAATAAAATTTCTCAAGACAACTATAGTCTTATTTGGTGGTTATATTGAAGTTGGTGAGTCAATTAGTGAAAGCAGCAGATTGGAAAGAGATCAGAGACATCACAGCTAAGGATTCTCGTGGTGACAAGATAAGTCTCATTTCTTTCCTTGTTTTTCGTGTATTTATTTAAAGTTTACATTCATTCATATTATGTTTTTCTAGTCTATAATGATCAACTAAGGAAAAATTAAACAGGATTAGTGATAATAAGCTCCCTGTTTCAAAACTTGTTGGCATTTTAATGTTTTCTACTTCATAACTGTTGGGTCGTAAAAAGTTATCTTTTGAAAACCTAATTAGCCTACATTAATCATAAATTCGGGAGTGACTTTTTATTTCAAGAGTGTACTCTGTCTGAGGCTGCAATTATCTAAGAGCAATTCTATGAAGATGTGGTACAGAATGTTAAATGCAAAAGTAACAAATGCTTGTAAAGAAATCTAATTACAGTGACATGAATAGAAATGCTTTGAAAATTAAACTACATCAATCTGCAAAACATTGATCAGGGATACAGTAGAAATAACTCCTTCCCTTAGAAATCGATGCAAGATAACCAATCTGGGGACTTGGAAGCAATAACCAGTGTCCTCTACAATTGGCGATCTTTAAAGCAATAAAAGCAAACTCAATCTTCGTGCTAATGGAAATAACTAAAAGGAACAAAATCTGAAAAGGAACAATATCATATAACTATAACTCATCTATTTGCTAATCGAAAGCTATGAATAAACAATGAACATAAATAAAACAACAATATAAAATGAATATTAATTACGATTCTAACGCGATCAAACAACTATATTTCCATGCTTCAATCCTGTCGACAGCCAATCACTACAAAAAATAAATCATCATAAATTAATGGAACAACGAAGCTTTATAAAGATAACAAGATAACTGAACAAAAAATGTGCTTCTTGTAAAGGATGAAATAGCAATGACTCTGTATTTGATCTAACAACGATAAATAAATTCTGTAATTGAAATAAACATTAAACACACTTCACACAATAGTAAGCAAGGAATAAAAATACAAACAACGAAGTGATTCCACCAGAGTCGGGCTGTTAGCGCTAGTGAAATACTACTGGGCTAATTTAGAACTTGGAAGATGAAACGAAACACGTATCTTATATTAAATAAACATAAAGCATTACAGAGGAGGTTCTCTCAAGGCCGAGAGTCAATAGAACATTATATTACAGAGGAAATGTTTAAATGTAAAGCCTTTCGACCAATTCACTCTCTCAACAACACCGTCCCTTTGTCACTAAAGGACATTGCTTTATATATCAAATCTCGACAGACAAATCAAGGAATAAGATGAGTTTGAATAGTGATCCCTCAGGATCGAAGGATCCTGAGGGATTCGCTCCTCTTTGTTTAGTCATCATCTTGTTTACTCTGACCGAGGCCGATTCGTCCCCTGCCTTTTCTTGGCAATTCGTTCAGATCTCCTTGCCTTTGGCTGGATATGGTTCAACGCTGATGGAGCAGCAGTTATATTCATTTCAACCCTGCCTTTGGTACAATTGTTCACCTCGTCAAATTATTTTTTTTGTCAGCAAAAAGTAACCTTTAGCCATTTTTTCACAATAAACATAAACCTTTCCAATTCTATTATAATTCTTACAATAAATTACCTTTCCAAGGCAAAAAAGAGTATGCCTATGGTAAAAGAATGAGGAAATACATAGTAATTTCATACCTTTTTCGTTGCCCAACATACCCCCCTACTTAATATTTTTCATTTCCTCATGAAAACTATAGTTCACATGGACAACAGTCAAAGAATAAGTCGCATAAGGTTTATCATCGACAGGCCTAAAACCATGTAGTGCAGCTAATTCCTCAAAAACACGTTTTATCTGTCCTTCAGGGAGTTCATAAATATCTTTGTAGTTCGAAGCAGGGTACCATGCAATAGGGCTGCAGAATCTACATCCTAACCAGAATGGTCCTTCTTTTAAAATGAGATGACTATAGAAAATCAAGCAGTCTGCAGCTAGCCCAAAGTTTCTATAATTAAATGGTTCCCTATTTTGCACATTCTGATTGGAGGTTCTCCACCGGACCTTAGCTGCTATATAAGCTTGGTTTCTAATGGATGAGAAATAATCTGTTCCATTCAAAATAATTGATTTGTGGACAGGCCCCAAAGCTTTGGTAACGCCTTCCTTAGTCATTAATCTTTTCTGCCTAGCCCAAAATTGAAGTGGGTTTTGAGGTTCAATTCTGACCCATAGATCTAATTCATTTTCCTTCCTTTGAAAGGCGTTTTAGGCTTTAAGCCATTTCAATTGATTTACAGGAAATGAAATGAATGCTCGAAATTGAACATCTCCAACAAGAGGGCTAGGGTTTGATTCACAGTCATTTTCAAGTATTAGATTATGCAAGTAAAATTCACACAAAAGGCGCTGTACTTTGGGCCTGTGCCAACTCTTCTTGGAGTCTGGCCAGTGTTAGATCACTAAGAGTGTGCTGGCTACTATATTTCATATTTTCACTTAAAACAAGTTCCTCTGGAATAGCTTGTGTTGGCACAACCATTTGCTGCTCCACATCCTCATAATTAGGCTCAGGTATGGTTTCTTATACAACTTGGGGGTTCCTATTAGCAGTCACCTTTCTCTTTTTTGAAATTATTTTGGTAGCTATTCTTATTCTCTTAAGGGCTCACTTAGGCATTTGTTTCATTCTCAGAACCCTAATGGTTTTCCTGAGCTGTTCTACTAGTTTATGAAGCTTTATTCGTTCCCTGTGAAGCTTCTCAATCTCAATTATTTTCCTCTTCTTTCTTAATGGAACAAAAGCTTCTTTATCTGAACCCATTTGCTCAATAGGGTTTTGATCTATATTAGCCATGCCTTCAGTTAAATTCTCTTCTTGACCTTCTTCTTGGGGTTCTTCTTCCACATTCATATGCCCTTGGCTAGATTCCTTGGGAATCATATTCTCAGTTGACTCTGCAATCTCCTGGGGGCTTCCAAGTTGAGATATTGGTTCGGTGTTCTCTTTCTCCTGTTCACGCCTCTTAGGAGAAACAACCCTAGCTTCGCTAGGGTTTGCTGTTTTATTCAGCATTTCTCTAGTTGTTTCTCTATCGATAGCAGAGTACTCTAGTAGTTGATTAATATCAATGTTAAGGTCCAAAGGGCTATGAGGCCGTGTATAATCACTCATATTGGCCAAAATCTGGGCCAATTGGTCATCCTATAAAGGGCTTACAATACCATTTTTGGGAGGCTTTGTTCCTTCCTTATCGCTACTATGATTGTCTTCATCCTCTTGACAAGTATGATAACTTCCTTCCTCCTCATCCGAATGCTGAATTTCTCCTTCAATTTCTTCTTCCTCAGTATTTCCTTCGATTTTTTCTTCCCCATTATTTTCTTCCTCTGCACTGGATTGTTTTTCACTATCGGTGTGGCAACTTATTTCTTTTTCGTCTGAGTAGCGAATTTCTGCTTCCAATTCCTATTCTTCATCAGTATGGGGGCTTGATCCCTCCAATTGTGGAGGCTATTCATCCTCTGAGCTATGCAATTATAGGGGCTGCCTGCTGCTACTCAGAAGTCCTTCCACCATCCTCCTACTTCGTTTTGATCGGAGGGACTATATGTGAGTGGATGGCTCAGCTATTGAGCCGGCCATCCTCTTCCTTTTTGGAGCAAGTAAAGCTAACCCTCCGTCAATGGAGAATATCAACTCTTCCCAGCTGGTCTGTTGCTGGGCGAGACTACGACTCACCATTAATCGAATTAGACAATGGTGGCTGACCACCATATCTGCATGTTGAGCTTTTCTTATACCACGAGCAATATCATGCAACAAAGAATTTAAAATGTAGGCAAATTAATGGTGCATTTCTATTTTAATATAACCAGTAGCTTAAGGTGGAAAGGTCTTACCACATCTTTTCTTCCGTCGCACGTTATATAATCCTGCACAATCTTGGCCAACTCTATCCATGGTTCTCCTAGTGATGCTAGTTGAACTCCTTTGCCTTTAATAACTAATGTCTGTCTGTCATCTTGAAAAATCTTCATGCCTTCTCGAATCCTAATCTTTTTCTAAGTCCAAATAGTCCCTTGCGTTGGGATGCCAGAAACCTCTACGATTATTTCATCGGATATAGCTATCTGTCTACCTCTGACCATGGAAGATCCTTCTTGCAGGTTCTGTAAAAATTCGGTGGCCATTGCTTCATGGGATTGCTGCATTCTCATAAAATATGTAATCCACCCAAGTCTTTCTAAAATTTCTTGTGCCACATTAGAAACGATCAACACCTGTGGTTCACTATGAATTGGTCGTCCTCCCATCGTCTCTGTGCTCTTTTAGTTTTTCTCAACACACAATAATCGCAATGGAACAACACAACATGGTGAATTGGAATAATGTCGTTGAAAATTTGTTATTTCGTAAAATGCAGGGATTTGGTTCACATACAGGTAAAGAAATCTCGGGATTTGATCTGCATGCAGACATCTTCCCCCCCCCCCCAAATGGATGATAGGTCGTCCTCGACCATCAATTGAGAAAGGAAAGTGTGGCACAATAGTAGTACAGCAGTAAAAAGCAGACGTAATTATGATACATTCAATCAAATTATAGAAATTACTGAAATGAATGCGTGTGATGAATCGATAATGGATAGAAAATAATTTTTTAATGATTCAAATATGAGGAGAAAGGATAGAATAAGATAAACATAAGTACAATTGCATTATTTTCCATTTCAAACTAATATGATCGATTTGTAATGATTTTCATGTATAATAGGTTCAGAAGTAAAGGTAAGGGAGTCATACTTTCATTTGATATTTAAATAGAGATATAGGAAAAGGGTTAAATATAACTATTGATGTGTATAAATGTGACTCCAATACCATCAACAGAGCTTTGTTTCCCACAAGTGTCCATAACCTTGACAGAGTTGCTTTCTTACCCATGGAACCATTGTCCTTTATTTATGCTGAGGAAGTGCTTTTTGTTGAATATCATGACGAACGCCATTGTGCTGGCTTGGTGACCAGATAAACCACAATGCGAAGTGAAAGGTGGGCAGGCCGGCTCGTGATGAGACCTCCTGTTCCAAAGACTTCTTGTTTTTTTCAATTGTCTATTGGACCATATCCCTGGTTTGGTGGCCATGATGGGAATGCCACTTCACTGCCTTCCTTATGATCACGGTAGGCTGGATCTTGATGAGACCCCCTATCCTCCATCTGCAAAATCATAAAATTATTAATAAAGTGCGTAAATGTTTTATTTCATATAGCACTTTTCCTTAGTTATTCATAAAGGATGGCTTAACACTCCTTAAGAGTAGGGATGGTGGAAGAAGTCTGAACATCTCAATAGAAAAGAATATGCCCTTATTCCTATTCCATAAATAAAAATCAAAGAAAGTTATAGCATATGGGAAAAAACCAGTCATAATAAAGATAATCGATTAGATTAATTCAACGGTAATAAAGTAGCAAAATTATGTTATTGATCATTCCCCTTTTCCCTTTTTTCTTATCATTACTAGACAATTTCTTGAAAAATGACGATTTATTTTGATTTTTTGATTACAGTAAGCTTTAATTTGTATGATTATATGTAAATGATATATTTTCCTTTAGAAGAGTGATAAAGAATTCTCAAAATTATGGCTTAAAACAAAAAAACAATCCACTCAAAAAGGTGTTGTTCCTTTAAAATGAATAGCAAAAACAATCTGTGGAAGTGTTGTTCCTTTCGAAAGGAATAGCAAAAGCATACTGCGAAACTGATGTTCCTTTTGAAAGGAATAGAAGAAGTGTTATTCCTTTGGAATGGAACAAAAAAACTCAAAACAAACGAAATAAACAGAGTTTTTTATTTTATTTTTCAGAATTTCATAAAACAAATGATGACGGAATAAAGAAATGATATAAACAGAAATTTTTAGAAAAAACGAACAACAATCAAGGAAATGAAAAATTATTTATGTACAAAATTTAAAAAAAAAAGGAATGATTTAACAAACTGGTGTCGAGGAGGATTTCTCCCTTCAGCGAGAATTTCCATGGTAGAATCTTCCCATAAATATTGCTAAAAGGATTCTCGAGTAAGCGGTTTATGATACAATCGTACTCGATGACCATTTACCTTAAAGGAATGTCCAGATCCGTCAATGGTGGCTAATGTAATAGTGCCATTATCATGCACTTTTTGTATTTCGTAGGGTCCAAGCCATCGTGTCTGGAGTTTCCCTGGGAAATCCTGAAACTTAGAATCATATAGGAGTGCTGAGTCTCCTTCGTGGAAGATCTTTTCTTTGATATGGGCGTCATGCCATTTTGCTCTCTGTTGCTGAATTAATGCTGTGTGCTGAAGAGAAGAGAGCCTAATTTCATCTAACTCATTAATTTGCTGCAGTCTTTTAGCCTGGGCTTCATTCAGATTTAGATCCACCTTTTGAGCTGTTCTTAATGTTTGAATTTCAAATTCTATAGGAAATATGGGTTCTTTTCCAAATACCAATTGATATGGTGAATATCTTGTAGTAGGTCTCCACGTTGTTCGATATGCCCACAATGCTTCTGGAAATATGTAGACTCAATCTCGTCTGTGTGAGGTAATGATTTTTGTTAATATAGATTCAATTACTTTGTTCGTGCTCTCTACTTGGCCATTGGCGTGTGGGTGATATGGAGTTGTAATCTTGTGATGAATGTGGTAGTTTTTCAATGTTTCAGCTAATTTATTACCTACAAATTATGGTCCTCCGTCTGTGATTATGTCCCCTGGGAGACCATAGCACACAAAGATTTGGAAAATAAACTGTACTACAGAGTCCTCTGTAGCTTTTGAAAGTGCCTCTGCTTCGACCCACTTAGTGACATATTCGGTTGTAACTAGGATGTATGTTTTTTGGTTTGAGGGAGGACTAATAGGGCCAACAAAATCAAGTGCCCAGTGTTCAAATGGTTCAATCACTAGTTGAGGGTTCAAAGGCATTTCATCAGACTGCCCAGGGCGTCCTACCCTTTGGCAGCTATCACAGGCCTGCACAAATTTTTTGACATCCTTAAAGATGGTAGGCCAGTAACAGCATGTTCGTAAAGCCTTATGGGCAGTTCTACGGTTCCCAGTTAGATCCCCTTATTCAATCTTCTTATCTATAGCTTAAGGATTATTAAGTGCCATTTTACTCAGATTCCATCCACTCCATCAAATCAAGCCTATACACAGCCTTAGAAGGCGACCTATCTTGCCCTTAGCACATTTTCATCTCTCAGGCTTATTTCTTAGTTCTGCTTGCCTAGAGAGTTGACTCCATTGCCCAATATTCTGGTAGATCCTTCTAGTTTACCTTGAAATATCTTTATTCCCACCAATCTGTTAAAATCAAACTCAAATACACAATCATAGATAGCCTAATATCTGTTACTAAAATAAAGCTAAATCATACGGAGAGATCCCTCTCTAGAGTTCAAGAAGGCTATATCTTGAATTCCCAAAGCGGTTCTTGGTTACCCCTGGTTTTCTTAACTACCAAAATCCCTATCCCACAACCTGAGAATTACTAGGGTGATAATAGGCCTTGGGGGTATTATGATCCTTGGAGGAAACTCCCACAGCTAGAAGAGTTGACAAAGAAAATTGGATCGAGTCCAAAGGTGTGGCAGGTGGGTTTTACCCTGCACCAATTGTTATGGTGCATATATGATGTCTATTACAGTTTATCTTATAATTTTGTTGAAGTAGCATACAAAAATTTACATAGTGATATGAGAACCACTCTCTAGAGTATACATCGATTTTGTACACATGGATTTTCAGTTGCTTTTTAAGATATATCATTGGTGATGGTCACATGATTATATAATGAACCATTAAGTTGAACTATGAAATTATTCATCACAACACACACACACACATATTGATGAATTAATAATTTTTATCATATAATTTTTTTAATCTATTTTGAAAAAAAAAAATTATATATAATTATTTCTAAGAAGAACAAGAGAGAATTCCTTACCATATCTTCGTAAAACATATAATAGCAAGAAAATTAATCTATTGAAATTTTATTTCCAAACATATTCATGGAGTAAAATGAAGATTAAAAGGAGATATTCATGGATTTACCTATAACATCACCTCATAATTAAGAATGTAAATGTACAATATTGATGATACATAAGTTAGGAGAAAATTAATCTATTGAAATTTCATTTCCAAACATATTCATGGAGTAAAATGAGGATTAAAAAGAGATATTTATGAATTTACTTATAACATCACCTCATAAAAGTGTAAATGTCCAATATTGATAAAATTTATTTATATATGATAAATAATAAACCTTTATCTAACATGTATCATATAATCTTATAAACAAACAATTGCACCGGGGGTGCAATCCTCAAAACTTTTAAACTGTCTAATGTATATGTACCTATTTAAAGTATTCGGGGCCCACATTACAAATGCCCAAAGTGAAATATTTGCGCATATGTTATATATGAGCCAATGGTTTAAATAACTATCGGGCGGTGAAACAAAAATTATAAAAAAATATTAATAAAACTATATCATACGTCCAGACTTCAAAAAAAATAAACCCGATTTCAATCACAAATTCGAGTTCCAAAATAGCCTGCGGATGTCACCCTAATTTGTGAGGCGAAAATTTCATAGAATACGCCATATAAAAATTCAGGTCCGTTTTTTGGCTTTGCGTACGGAGGAAAACTGTGACGTGAAAATCAAATTAATTCTGCCCTATAATGTTTCAGGTCCGGAATTCCACAATGCAGATGGGCCAAAAAATAATGCGATCGAATCGCCTGCTTCCACGTGGATGGCTAATTTGGTCTGTGGTCTGTGGGACCACGTTCTTTTGAATTAAAATCTCCCGCGTTTACTATTAAACTTCTCTGTTTCCAAAACAATACAACGCTCTGTTTTTTAGTGTGCAGGGACTGTGATTTCAAAACCAAAATTGACTGTTCATCAGTTTTAGAAAGCGGCTGTTTGAGAGAGCCATTCAAACAGATTTAGAAAGCGGCCAGAGGACAGGGTAGTTGAAATTAATATTTCAACATCCCTCATTCACTGAGAATACTCTCCTTGGTGCCTTCTTCGTCGGACTACGATGTGTTCATCAACAGTCATGAACCCGATGTCTATTTCTTCGCCAGGCATCTTCACAGCAGTCTTGTTTCCAGAGGATTGTGAGTCTTTCTCGACAGCATAGAATTGCAGGCTGGAGAATCCATACCTTCACAAATCAAAGAAGCAATTAAAGGACCCTATCACATTATTACTATTTTCTCTCCAACTTATGCGCAATCGCAAAGGTGCCTCCATGAACTACTCCTCGCGCTGCTCTGTAAGCTGACCATTTTTGCAAAGGCATATAACTGTTATTTATTGCATATAAGTGTCGTTATACCAACGACGGCCAAAGCGTCGCTATTGCGACGGATGCCTCCAAACGTCAGAATTGCGACACTTAGACATTGTGTCGCAAACAAAGCGTCGCTATTGCGATGGATGCCTCCAAACGTCGCAATTGCGACACTTAGACATTGTGTCACAATTGCGATGTTTGGAAGCAGTTGTGTCACAATTGCGACGTCTTCTTCTAAACGTTGCAATTGCAACACTTTGTCTAAGTGTCGGTATTGCGACACTTTTCTCTAGACGTCGGTATAGCGACGGTTTCGGGTGGGATTGAAAAAATTTGGAGAAATTTCTAACATTTGGTCAAAAGTGTCGAAACCAAGTGTCGGAATTTCTGCCAAATGTACTAGTGTCATCTAACTCAATGGTTAGTTCTTGTATGAGTTTGTTTACACTCTCTAAATATCTCACCTCGAGGCCCATTTCATTTAATTAATAAATTTACGGTTTTTAACATTATTTCTACCATTTCTTTCAACTTAATACATTTTTTCTTCAAATTTATTATTTCTACCCTTTATTTACAATATTTCTAACAATTTAAAAATAATAGTTCAATATTTCTATTGCTTTCTTAGGATATTTAAATAAGTATTAAAATGATATTATAAAACTTAAGATTGAATTATTCTTTCCCAAATTTCCTTGTCAATACTTTTCTGTCACTCATATACAAAATAATTATTTTGTAGGTGTAGATCTATTTTTAGAAACCTAACTTTCATAGATTTCTTTCATGCCTTGTCAATCCAAATTAATTATCACATACCATTCTCTTCACAAAAAATCCCAATATATAACCTAGCTCTATGGGATGTCGTCATGCATTTGTCGTACCAGTTTAGAGGAAAACACATGGAATTAGGCTTAGATTCGTTAAAAGTGAGTTCCGTGACTCACACCAAATGGTGAAAATAATTTTTCGAATGGAAATTCCAATCCGATATTTGTTACAACTTAATTTAGCAGCAAATAAAGTATCTCTTATGTAAATTGATTTTTATGCAATTCAATCCCTTGCCAAACAATTTTTGTATAAAAAATTCTTACTTAATTTAAACCTTGAGCTCTTGATTTTTTCATAACATGAGCTATAGAGAATGTTCAACGCATGTTGAAAAATTTGCAAATATGACCAAGCGCGAAATGGAATCTAGGAATTGGAAACGCATAAACAATTGTAAATTTTGGTTTCTTTAGGGTTGAGAGGTTTCTTTCTTTGTATATATTTGAACCAACTTAGTCTCAAATTTTTTCAAAGACACCTGTTTATTAGCTGTTTCAGGTTTCGTGTAAGGTAAATGAAATTGCTCCGAAATGTGCAAATTCAGGAAATGTGATAGCGAATTAAAATTTACTAGTGAAAGCGGGAAATCCACAACAGTCACAATGAGGTCTTTTTGCTTAAATATAATAATCTCGTTTATCCTATTACATTAGCCCAGTCATAAAAATCTAACAAAATTATTATATACCAGGAAATCATTAATCTTGGAAAAATTTAAATTAATCCATAGCTATGGATGTAATGGAGGAGAATGAATCTCAGAATTAAACCCTTGAATTTTACTAAACTGATTAGAAAAACAAGTAAAATTTTCAGGTTGAATGAGAATTCATGGAATATGGCATGGATGAGGAGACTCGGTGGTTTTTCGATAACTATGAAGAAGTGATGGTGATCAATAATCATTGGTTGGAAAATTTTCTTCGACATTGCATAGGTTCAAGGATTTCTGGCTCGATTTATTTTCAATGACCTCACCATTTATCTATAAAATTATGGATAATACGTCTCGTTTGTCAATTATGCATAATCTCTCTGCCCCCCTTAATTATTTAATCTAAAATAAAAATGAATTATAATATATTTAGAATATGCATTTCTACCATTAAGACATTTTCGAGTAATCATGCATGTAAAAAACATTAGTGTGTAAAGTTTATTTTTATTAGGATTATTTTAAAATAAGTGAAAAAATTATAATAGCATATTCAAGTTTACACATTCATATACACAATTGCATGTAGTATGAATTGTGTAAGGTTTATATTTAATAATTTAAATAAATAAAGTATTCTTTTTAAAATAATTTACATAATAATTATTGCAAAATAAATAAATAAATTTCAAATTGTATTTATTTTTAAAATTTAGTTAGATTAAATTTCTCATCGTCATTACAAGCAAAATTATTGATAAAATTTAATTGAGTATTTTTCTCAATTTTTTACCTAGATATCATATATAGTTGAAATCGACTCTAATACTATATGTAACAATCCCAAAATAAAATATACAAATAATTACATCAATTTATATGATTAATAATAAACACACAACTATTCAACTATTTAACATAGGGTTTTCGAAAAACACAAGTAGAGATGACTTCCATGTATCGAATATATTCCTTGTGATTTTGGAGTTGAATACTCTTTGAATTATACTAACCACAAAAAAAAAACTGCGACGACTCTCCATCGAACCATAGGCTCAACTGCACATAATTGTTTTACAGCTCGCCACCCATGAGTCCTCAATCAATGTATCACCTCCAGGGAATCCTTTGTCTTACAACACTTTTCTCCCAAGAGAATAGATGAATCTCATCCTCCTCATCATCCATTAAATAGACCAAAAAATTGAAAGGGGTTCGTATCCACACATTCCATGTGTCAACATGCAACTTTTATTTATTTATTTTAAGTTTTACTTAAATTAATATTTCTCTTAACCTAAGTATTTCTTGTTTTATTCCTTCTTACCTTTTGTTGACTTTACTTACTTTTACTATTTTTATAGTTTAGTTATATATATATATATATATATATATATATATATATATATATATATATATAGTAAGCGTGGTGAGGGAGTTGATTTCAACATTGGTTAATATGATGTATTATGTAAAGTATGTGATTCAACATTCAAATCCTCTATATTAGGGTGTGTTTCTAGGAGAGAATATGTAGGCACCTAGATGTAAAGTGGTAGTAGTGGAAATTGACCTTTATTGATAGATTATGAAATATATCATATAAAGTATTAGATTGAAGGTTCCAATAATCTAGATTAGCATGTGTTACCAATAAGGGTATATATAGAGACCTACTATAGAGGTATAAGGGTATAGTCCCAACATGTCACGTGTTGTGGATTTCTCTCGTGCAAAATAAATAAATAAAACAAACTCACAATGATTAGTAAATTAATAAATTTAAAAATATTTTAATATCGTATTACAACATATATTATTATAAAATTAAATCTAATTTAAACCCAAAATTTATAATTATGGAGAGACATCAAATTTAGTATTTTTAATTATTAGTTCCTTCACATTAAAAAAATAACATTAAAAAAAATTGATCTCATTGGTGCTTCTGCTTCTGCTTCATACATCTATCTTTAAGGTGGATCTAAATTGATTTTCTACTTTTAACATGTTGTTACATATAGTTACTTATTATTTATCTAATCTTATTTCATTTATGATGCAGTCTACTTGTATTTTTCTTAAATTTTTAATATAATGCTTTTTGTTTTTTCATAGCAACTTCTTCCCCATACTAAAATTTAGATCACTTCATTATTTAAGAATGGAAAATAGTGATATTTTTGCATATAAATTGTGTGATGAAGTATTAAACATCAAAAATTTAAGGTGGACACATCACTTCCATGTTGTACAAATGGCATGAATTTACTAAATATTTGACAATTTGTGTGACCTTATTTCCATTTCCATCCATGTAAATGAGAATTAAAGTACTCATGCATCATATATTGGGTCCATGGCTAAATAATATTTAACATTCAACTCAAACACGAAATTTATATTATTATATGGTGATATGTGGTTCTATTTATATACTAGTACAACCCTATAAATTAAATGGATGGTAAACATCTATAAGCATCAAGAAACTTACCACATGATACATATCACATTTGTTTTCTTTCTTATTGTAAGATGAAGCGTTTGATATGACTATAAAAAATATGTACATAAATAAGTAGGGAATGGTACAAGTGTGCTACTTGGGAAGCCAGATCAATAGTGTAAATTCAAAATTCTATAGTTACATATCTCATACACTACTAGACTGTCTTTTAAACAGTAAAAGGAATCAAGAAATAACTAAAATACAAGATAAGAAATATGATGATGGAAGTTAAATTATACAATATTTCTTAAAAAATTTGGCTTTCTTGCTAATTAATCTATTGGAGAGTCCACTAGGTTTTGTGGATGTGTCACACTATAATCATCCAAGGAGGAAAAATCAAAGTCTTCCAACTCTTTAGCAAGAATGTAAACTCTATTGTTTAACTTTTCCGCTTTAACCATTTGTTCAATCATGAAAATTATCATTTCTTGTTTATTGTTCGCTAAACATGCAAGTACCCTACCCATGAGAGCTTTGATATGCAAATATATGTTGATCGTTTGCATATCGGAATAATAAAAATCTTTGGTAGAGATGCACACATTAGGTATTGAGTACCTATTTTCATGATCGATGTACATGGTAGGAATGAATATTCTGGCATGTATGATTTGGTCATAAAAAAAAAACAATTACTCTCTAAATTTCTTCAAGAATGATATAGATGTATGTATCCATAGCATTTCAAGAAACCAGTTGAGCATTAGTTTCAATGGTAGAGAGGGGAGATGTTGTAATGGCTACATAGGGAATATGATGTCCTCTCCCGCCACCTCAGTGACTAACGGAGAGATAAAACCTAGCTTTGTTAGGCGAGTAAAAAAGAGGGAGATAATAGAGAGGGAGAACACACATATGGATAGAGGATTCATGGTCAGAAATGAGCTTGAGAGGAGAGAAAAGGGAAAAAAAATGGGTGAACTAGGAGCAGAAGTGAGAGTGATGGTATGGAAATTGGAAGAAGGGAGTTAGATAAACCCTAGAATTTAAAAAATAAGGTAGATATTGGTGATGAAAAGGAAAAGAACCTTGAAAAATAGACTTAAATGAGGAACTGAAAGAGCATACAACCCAGAATTAAAATTATAAGGTAGAGCACAAAAACAAAAAATGCTACTATCCCAAGGCACAATAAAAACACCAAAATAAAAGTTTTATTAACCAGGCACTATTCGAAATATAGATGAAAATTATGACGAACTTGAAAATCCTTAGTAGAGAGAGTAGTGAACCAAAGATGACATGCTTGGTGCTAATTTCTTGTTGATGACCAACACTAGGCCTGCATGCAACAATCTGATGCAGGTGCATTAGGTTGTGAACATAATCATGAGAAGTTATTGAAGTAAGACCAAGAGTCTAACAATGTGATGGATTGATCACATGCCAAGGCTAGAAAATTTAATTTTATTTGTGAAATTTTTTTGATATTTAGTTAAGAAAATGTAGTTAAAAGAAATTTTAAATAGTTATGGATAGGATTTGTTAGCTGTTAGAGATTTAGAAATAAGGGGAAAAATAGTTCTTGTTTCCTGATGATGTGAAGTGATGAAAATGGTTCACATTAACCAACCCATTTCTTGGAAAATTTTGTTTTTCATATTTGGAAAGAAAAAGAAAAAGACATTTCTTGAGTTTTTTTTTTTTTTGGGGAGTGAGAGGGGAATGTTGTTTTTGTTCTCTAGGTGAGGCGGAAGAAAATATCCGTGTGAGATTGAAGTTAGTGAGATAGAAACTAATACATCCATGAGATCAATCTATGGGATTTGATCCTTGGTCTGTGTCAACTGGATGTGGCATGTGGAGTTATTAGATAACTGAACAACATTTTTATACAAGTGTTTTTTTAATCAGAAAATTGGATTTTGTAACTGTATTGCAAATGAATTTGTGAGGTTATTAACAATAATATAAATATTTGAAGATTGAAATTGATTTTGTTTTTAAATTACTGTGTTGAATGAGGAATCCGTGCACTGTATTCCCTGTGCTATTTACATTTGAATGAGAAACATATTCTAGTTAATATTTTAATCACAGCTTGAATCAAATTTTTTTATTGGAAGGAGTCATTTTCTTTACAGATTTGAGAATACAGAGCATTCTATGTGAATCCCAGAGAAGAATGATTTTTATAGGAGAAAACCGTCATTTGACTTACGACTCAATTTCTGATAAAAAAAATACAAAATTCGAAATTTCTCCATCTAGGTTTTGTTCAGAGCGGGGTCTATTTGATAATTCGCAAGCTATTTTCCAAAAATATCCTTGGTTGAGGAGTTAAGAAGTGATCTCTAAACTGTGTTTTTGTAGACTACGTGACTGAAAAGAGCGACTGTTTTTCCTTTGCACCAGCACTTGTGTTTTCAGGGATATGAGCCATCAATTTGTGGTATCATAGCCTTAAAATTTGTGTTCTCTACAATATAGAGAGATAAAGAGGCGAGCAAGAATAACGTGAGGTTGAGGAGGTAGACCCACATGTAATGTAGCACTTCAGGAAGAGATAAGGAGACTGCAAGTTTGGTTAGAAGCCATGGAACTGGGGAAAACATGGAATCCTGAAGGTGGAGATATTAGTGAGGCCGAAGACGAACCTGAAGAATAAGGAGCAGCAATTGTCAGAGAATTTTCAGAGGTCAAGTTGTTGAGAGGAGTGTTGGGCTAGAATTCAAGGCCAAAGCCTAAAATCTCCATTTGCGATGGTAGTTTGAAAGATGAGAATCTAATATATTAGATGAGTGAGATGGACAAGTATTTTGAGTATGAGGAAATTGACGAGGATAAGAGAGTCAAGTTTGCTGTGATAAGGTTAAAAGGCCATGCAACACTATGGTGGGACAATATGCAGGCTAAAATAAGGAATAAGGACAAACCATTTATCAAGAGTTGCGATAGAATGGTGGAAAATATGAAGAGTAAGTTCTCACCAAAGGACTACCAACTAAATCTATAAAGACAAGTGCAAAATCTTAAGAAAAATATAATGACAGTGAGGAAGTACACTGAGGAGTTTTATAAGGTGAACTTGAGAATAGGTTATGTAGAAGATACCTCAGAGAAGACAACAAGGTATATCAATGGGTTGAGGTTGGATATCGAAGATGAAATCAACATACTTTCTCCAAGGAAAATAGAGGAAGCATACCAGTGCGCCTTGAAGGAGGAAGAAAATATACTTAGGAATCAAAAATCTAGCAGAGGACGTGGCTTTGCTAGATGGAAAGGACAAAAGATGGAAGAGGGAAGCTTCCAGCATAAAATAATGATGAAGGAAACTCAAGTCAACAAGAGAAATCAGATAAAGAAGGTTGCAGCAGAGGAGGAAGATCTTACCAGAGAGGTAGAGCTAGAGGAAGAAGAAGAGAGACTGTTTACCAGTTTTACAAATGTAACAAATCGGTCGCTGATATTTCGAATGTCCTAAGAAAGAAAATACATGACAATGAGGTGCATACATAGGTCAAACTGAAGCAACATATGTAGAAGTCCCTGAGGCAGAGAATGTGCCAGAGGTTGGATAGGTGTTGATGATGCCCGAAGTGCTACTAAAGTCAACAAAGGAGACTACTGAACGAGTCCAAAGGAAATCCTTATTCAAGACAATTTGTAAGGGAAAATCCAAAATGCTGTAAACTAGTGATTGACAGTGAAAGTACAGACAATCTAGGCTCCAAAGAAATGGTGGAAAAATTGGGGTTGAAAATTATTAAACATTCCACACCCTATAAGGTATCACGGTTTCAAAAAGGACACCAACTATTGGTGCATGAACAAAGTGAATTTGAGCTTCAAATAGGAGAGTATAAGGACAAGGTGCTCTATGCCATAATGCCAATGGATGTTTGTCACATTCTTGTGGGTCGCCCATGACAGTTTGATAGCAAAGTGACACATTATGGAGAGAGAAATTATTATAAATTCGAAAAGGATGGAATCAAGCACACTCTTGTACCATTGGAAGATGAAGGTACATCTGTAATAAGCAGCCCAAAAGCACCGCGTCTTAGTGGAAAGGAATTTATACAACAAATAGAAGAATAAGAGGTAAGTTATGTAGTAGTTTGCAAGCTAAAGGTAGTACTTATGCACACTGAAATTGTAGATTTACCTATTGAAGTTTAGGATTTATTGCATGAGTTTCATGATATTGTAGTTGATGAATTTCAGAGTGATTTTCCACCCAAAAGAAGCATCAGTCGTCACATAGGCTTGATACTGGGAGGAAGTCTACCGAACAAGGATCCATATTGAATGACACCTAAAAAAAATGAGGAAATGAGGAAGAAAGTCCAAGAATTGTTGGACATGGGACTAATACAAGAAATTTTGAGTCTGTGTGTCGTACCTACAATACTAAGTCCAAAGAAAGGTGGAGAATGAATAATGTGCACTAACTCTAGCACAATCAACAATATCACCATTCATTATAGGTTTCCATCTCCACAGATGAATGATATGATGGATTATTTGTGGGGGGGAATTTACTTGTTAAAGATTGACATGAAAAGTGGTTATCAACAAATTTGGGTCAAATAAGGAGATGAGTGGAAGACAACTTTCAAGACCAATGAAGGCTTGTACGAGTTGATGGTAATTCCATTTGGCTTGTCAAATGCGCCGAGTACCTTTATGCAGCTGATGAATGAAGTCTTGAAGGAGTTCATTGGTAAGTTTGTCATTGTTAACTTGGATGCAATTTAATTTTCAGTCAAACTAAAGAAGAGCACTTGGAACATTTGAAGTTTATTTTAGAGAAATTTCAGCAAGAAAAGTTATTGATTAACATGAATACATGCTCTTTTATGAAGAGTGAGATTATATACATTGGTTTTGTAATTTCTAAGGATGGCTTGAAATTGGATCCGTAGAAGATAGAGGAAATTGTAAATTGTCCCTCATCTAAGAATTTTTTTAAGGTGAGAAGTTTTCATGGCTTAGCCAACTTCTATAGAAACTTTATCACAAAATTTATTGGAATTTGTGCGGATATAATTGACACCATTAAGAAGGATATGCAACCATTTTATTGGACAACAGCAACAGAAAAAAAAAAAAAAATTCAACTATTGAAGAAGAAGATCAGTAAGAAGCCTGTGTTGAAGTTTCCAGACATCAATCAATGATTTCAAGTAAGATATGATGCTAGTGGAAAAACCATTGGAGATATATTGAGCTAAGAAGATAAGCTTGTTGCATGTTTCAATGAGAAGTGAAATGAGTCAAAATAGAAATACTCTTCCTATGACAAAGAATTTTATGCAGTGGTTCAAGATTTGAAGCATTGGAGGCATTACTTGATGCCTAAGGAGTATTTTCTATACACGGGTAATTCTGCGTTACGATACATTCTAGAAAAACATAAGTTGAATCATAAACATGAAAAGTGGCTAGAGTTCCTTCAAATTTTCAATTTTGTTTTCAAGCACATCAGTGGGAAGGAAAATAAGGTTGTCGATGATTTGAGTAGGAGAGGTTTAGTCATGCAAGAAAGTCAAATACAAATTTTAGGCTTTGATTATTTGAAGGACTTGTATGACGTCGATGTTAATTTTAAAGAAGCTTTTGCAGCATGTAAGAATCCAGTCAATAGGGAAAAGAGTCTGTGGAAAGATTTTATGTTGCAAGAAGGGATATTGTTCAAGACCTATCAGCTATGTATTCCCAATTTCTCAATGAGGGAAAAATTGGTCCAAGAAAAGCATAATGGCAGGCTGGCTGGACACTTTTGTGTTGAGAAAACCCTTGGGTAGCTAAGTCACTTCTATTTTTGGCCTAAAGTAAAGGAAGATGTACAAAGGTACGTGAGTAAGTGCAGTGTATGTCAATATGCGAAAGGGAGAAGTCAGAATGATGGATTGTACATGCCTTTACCCATTCCCAACAAACCTTGGGATTCGGTAAGTATGGACTTTGTTCTCGGTTTACCAAGCACTCAACGAGGTAATGATTCAATCCTTGGGGTTGTCGATAGATTTACTAAGATGGCTAATTTCATGCGGTGTTCCAAAACTATTGATTCTACCCATGTGGCTACTTTTTTTTTTTATGAGATTGCTCCATTGCATTGTTTGACAAAAAGCATAATCTCAGACAGGGACACAAGATTCACTAGAAATTTCTGGAGCATGTTGTGGAAGAAAATTGGCACAAAGCTAAATTTTAGCTTAGCCTATCATCCACAGACTGATGGGAAAACAGAGGTTGTAAATATAATTTTGGGTAGTTTGTTGAGGAGTTTAGTATGTGATCGACCAAAGAAATGGGATCATGTGCTAGCCCATGTTGATTTTGCTTATAATGACTCACCAAATAGGAGCACAAGAAAGAGTCCATTTTAGATCTTGTACGACATGCATCTGAGGGGAATTTGTGAACTAAGATATTTGGGAAATCTTGAGCATAGACGTGCTGATGGGGAGGATTTTGCAAAAAAAAATGAGTGGTTTGCATGAAAAAGTAAAACAAATATTAGAATACATAAGAAACAACTACAAGAAGAAGGTGAATTTACACAAGAAATATATAAACTTTGAAGTGGGAGATGTGGTCCTAGCTCACCTAAGAAAGGAGAGGTGTCCAAGGGGAGAATACAACACATTGAAAATGAAAAATATAGGAGCTTGTAACATCCTCTGCAAGTTTTCAACAAATGTGTATGAGCTGGATTTACCTCTAGGAATGGGCATTTTACCCATTTTTAATGTAGCAGATTTGTATTCCTACATAGTTGGTGATGCAAATAAATTTTTTGGGAATGTTGACCATGATGAAGGAAAGGAACAACAGTCGTTGAAACAAATTCCTGTGACAAAGAGTTTAGAGGTTGAACGGATTTTGGATACACTTGTTGCCAAGAATACCAGAAGGGAAGAGTACTTGGAATATCTTGTGAAGTGGAAAGAACGTTTGATGGAGGATTCTACCTAGATGGATGAAGCAACATGACAAAAAATAGGACATTCTATCGAAGATCTGATGAGCAGTAGCTCATAAATTTTTCTTTCTTAGGGAGTCTGATGCAGATGTAGCAGGCTATCCACAAAAACATGAGAAGTTATTGAAGTTACACCAAGAGCCTAACAATGTGATGGATTGATCACATGGCAAGGCTAGAACATTTAAGTTTATTTTTGAAAAGTTTTTGATATTTAGTTAAGAACATCTGGTTAAATGAAATTTTAAATAGTTAAGGATAGGATTTGATAGCTGGTAGAGTGTTAGAACTAAGGGGAAAAATAGATCTTGTTTCCTAGTGATGTGGAGTGAGGAAATTGGTTCACATCAATGAACTCATTTCTTGGAGAGTTTTGTTTTCCAGTTTTGAAAAGAAAAAGAAAAATTCATTTTCTTGAGTTTTTTTTTTTTGGGACTAAGAGGGGAACGTTGTTTTGTTCTCTAGGTGAGCCTCAAGAAAATCTATGTGTGAGATTGAAGTTAGGGAGATAGAAAATAATACATCGATGAGATCAATCTATGGGGTTTGATCTTTAGTCTGTGTGAACTTGATGTGGCATGTGGAGTTATTAGCTAAATGAACATCATTCTTATACAAATGTTTTTTTTATTAGAAAATCAAATTTGTAAGTGTATTGGAAATGAATTTGTGAGGTTATTAACAACAATATAATTATTTGATGATTGAAATTGATTTAGTTTTTAAATTAATATGTTGAATGAGGAATTCATGCACTGTATCCCCTGATCTTTACATTTGAATGAGAACCATATCACAATTAATATTCTAATTAGAGCTTGAATCAATTTTTTTTATTGGAAGGAGTCATTTTCTTTACAGATTCGAGAATACAGAGCATTCTGTGTCAAGCCCAGAGAAGAATGAATTTTGCAGGAGAAAACTAGCATCTGAACTACGGCTCAATTTCTGATGAAAGTAAGACTAAACTAGAAATTCCTCCATGGGGGTTTTGTTCAGATTCGGGTCTATTTGGTAACTTGCAATTGATTTTCCAAAATAATCCTTGGTTGAGGAGTTACGAAGTGATATCTCTAAACTGCGTTTTTGCAGACTGTGTGACTGAAAATAATGATTGTTGTTCCTTTGCACCAACACTTTTATTTGCAAAGATAGGAGACATCAAAAGACCCACATTTGTCCACACTCCCTTTAAATCAATGCCTTCCAAAATAATAACTTCAAACATTCACTTGAGATCCCATGGGAAGTTCTCATCTATTATATGATAAGCAGTAGGAAGAACATATATTAACCCAACTATAACTTTATGCCACAACCTTGTGTTATAATACTCAATAAACCACACAAAATATTCCATGAATCTAATTGAGATGTCTCTATAAGTCGAATTTATGACATATTGTCCTTCTTGGGATCTCAAGTGAAAAAGATAGTTACTGTGAGATCCTCCGAAGGAATATCCACTTTCCCCATCAACATCAATTATATTGTATTACATATAAAATGTAATTTGGTGGTTGTTCTACCAACTTTCCTTAAATTCTCAATAATCATTTCGATTAATTAAGGACGCCCCCCATACAAACACCAATGTTGTGGAAAGATACCACATTGCCAATATTAAACAAAAACATCAATTTGAATTATAATTTTCTTTTAGATTATTGTTATATATATATATATAAATTAAACATATATACATTTAGATAATATGTAACAAGATTAATATTGTATATCTAAAAAAATCATAACTCATTTCAGAGTCAGAATATTTTAATATATTTTGTTTTAATTTAAATTAATTAAATTCTTTAATTAATTTTTAACTAGAAATGGCATAACTACTTTTGAGATTGATCTAAAGCTTGTGTCCATCGCTACCACTAAATGTTTTGTCCATCACTACCACTAAAAATATTCGGTGAGTATTCCATAAATATTAATTATCTCCCATCCACTTATTAATTGTTAATAAGTTTTTTTTTTTTGAAAAGTTATGTTAGTGTTCATAGTTACCTTGTGAATATATAACATATTTATGTGTTTTTAATTATTCATTAAGTATTTAGGAATGAATCCAAATAGGTCACTCCAATCCTTTATGTGTATTTATTATCAAAATCTTAAACTTTAAGAAATATTACAGTAACAGTGCTTGAATCATGATTTTGATGGTGGAAATGGATTCAACACCATCAAAAACCTCTAAGGTGCCCAAAATATTAAAGTTTGATAGTTATAATGTGGATTTACAAAAATCCCTGCCGGATTTTCTTAAAATCTTACTGGAATTTCCATGATTTTCAGGGCAAAAAAGAAATCTAGTTAGACTACGTATTTCCTATTTACCTGTAAAGTTTTTAATTTTTTAAAATAAACTCATTCAAAACCTATTACATCAATATAATTTAGTATTAAAATTACTTTACTAAATAAATATAAAAACAGTAAATATTTCGATTCCAAAATTATTGTAAACTTATATTAAAGTGTTAGATATATTTGATATTTCACGAGACATATTAAGAAAAACAAGTCATATTAATAAATAAATAAAACTAAAAATGTCCCTAATGGGGTGGGGCGTTACTATTCATGTGATGGATTTGTTGGAGGTTGTATTCTCCTCCTCTCAATTGTATTAATTCATTTAAGAAGCATAGGTCATCGTAGGTGCCAACTTATGGATGCATGCAAGATTATAAGTGAAGTCGCATTCTTTAAATGGAGTTTTTTCAGTTCGTTTTGGCATATGGAGAGGCAAGTGTGAGTGGAGGTGAGGGCATGTCCTCCATCTCGAATTGTTTGTTTACAAATTCTCTGATGGTATATAGTCTTTCTTTGTTTGAAGTTACATTGTTGAAGAATTGTATTTCTTCTTATATTTTCTTTCAAGAGTGTGGCCTTAGTATTATTGTTGTGCTGGTGAGAAAGGTCTCGCTTGCCTCTTATACAATATTTGAGTTTTTGGTCTAGTATCATTGGTTTAGTTGGTCAACTCATCATTTATATCTACTTTTTTTTTTCAAGGTTAATTATCCACACTTTGAGGGTGTTTAATGGTTTTCAGGCATAATTTGAGTCATAACTATTGTGAAGTCTTAAAATATAAATTTTTTGTTGTTTGGAGTAGGAGAAAGTTTTTCATGTTTAATTTCCGTCAAATTTGATTGGGTATTTACTAGCTAATGGAACTACACTGATAGTGCCTTGTATAGAAATTTATATGTTGCATCAGTGCATAGTTGAGTCTTTCTTTGTTCTACGGCGTTGTAGAATTTGTGGGTCATAGTTTTGGGCTACAATGATTTTGATAAATTGGTGGATTTTGAACCATTAATTTTGCAATTAGGTGATGATATAATCATTTTTAGGTCTAGTGTTGAGGATGTTGTGTCTAGTCCTTCTTACCTTTTTATAGGATGTGTATCTTTGAGTAGGTTTCCCAAATGTTTCCTTTCCATAGTATTAATGCCTCTTAGGAATGCAATGAGTAGCAGGACTGGTTGAAGAAAAATAAATTCCACTTTAGGGCAGACGAGGATTTATCCTTTTGCATATTATTTAGTAGCTACTGTCTTTAATGAAGTTCTTCAAGAGGTGATGAAATAGATTAAAGTATTGGAAAGGAAAGATGGAGGAGATCATCCATATGTTTTGGATTAAAAATTGATTGGTGAAGATGCAAGACATAAATGGATTCTTGATCCTAGAAAACGGAGTTATCTTGATTTACATAAACAAATGTCAACCCTATTGTAGTTGGTCTTCAAAGACAAGTAGGTGGAAAACTACATTTTTTTCTACTTATTCGAAGAAACTAAACACATACTCCGAAATAAAAGGTTTTTCTTGTACAAAATGAATTCTCATTTGGCCCATGTAGAGGGATTTCTTGTGAGTGAATATGCCTTTGGTGACCTAACGGATCCTCTGGGATTTAATGCTTAGGCACCAAATACAATCTCCTCTTCATACCATGTCTAGAGATGGTGGGATATCATGTTTTGTTGCAGTCAATTTTGGTTCGTCTCCAATGAGACTAGTAAGGAATGGTTATGTTCCTCATTATGTTTTGGACTAGGCGTAATTAGTTAAAGAACATTCTTTTGGTTGGAATTCTAGTTTGTAATGTGGAGTTGCTCCTATGTTGTCCTTTTGATTTGGTTTTCGATTAACGGTTATTATTTAAGGTTGTGCGTTTCATGGATGGATTTGTGTTTTATGGATAGCTCTTTGGTTACTGAATTTGAATGGTGAAGATATGGCTCTTTCTTATGATTTTTTGATATGGTAGTGGATTAGCTACTATTGTATATGGCTTAATGCATTGAGGGTCCCTCGGTACTTTTCTAGATAGCTTTTTGTTCTTCTTGTTTTCTATCGATTATGAATTTGGAAGGTGTAGATATGCTCGATGGTTGGTGTGTGTATAATGGGAAATTCCTGCTTATATTTACTGTTATGAGATCTTTGTTCCTATTATCATTTGGGTTCTATACCTTGACTATGAGGTTATATAGTCATTGAGACGTGTTTTTCTTGATTCGATGACAGTGGGTCTTGTCTGGAATTATGCTTTATTTTGATGAAAAAAGTTCGTGGAGAGTTTTGGATGGTGATTTTATATGCTCATGGAGGCATGTGTTGATTTGGTTTGATGATTTTGGGTTTAGTTTGGAATTCTCTTTTAACTCAATGACCTCTTATCTCTATGGGTTAAAGCTTTTCGATTAATGTAGTGATGGATTTTTAGATTTGGCTTTATATTGTCCTATATGTATTTATTGTGCAAATGGCCAATATATTTTTTTTGTAATGAATAAGATTGAACATTCTACTCTCTTGCTTTGTTGTACTTAGGTTTCTCGGTTTCTCGCTTTGTTGTAGTTGGGTTTCTCGATATTTTAGTTTTTTTGTATGCATTGGTGAATTAAATCTCGAAATAAAATTCAATGAGCTTATTTTACTTACGAAAAAAAGTGATTAAAGAAAACAACTAAACATAAATTTAAATAAGATAATTTTAAATTGGTCTTTTATCATCGTTTTTTTTTTTGGAAATTTGGTATTACCTTGCTATTTTCTATTTATCATCAAAAAAGGAGGTTATAGAGATAGTAAGTTGGTGACCTCAACCTGCCCAGAGGAAACTAGGTCTGCGGCCACCTTAATGCATTAAAAGCCAACCAAAATTGGAAATGTCTCATTCTTCTACTTGCCGCATTTTCTAGTTCACTATTTAAAATATTTACAAAGTAGAAATTTAAAACTATAGCACTGTCCAAAAAAAACATTATTTACAAAAAAACATGAACTTAAACTGGATTACTATCCATCTTAGGAATCTTGATTTTGAGCCACGCTCTATCTCGTCTACCTCTTAACCATTTTTCTATACTGTGTAATTTTCTGATTTGAATCTGTATTATCAATATGAGATCCTGTATAACGGAAGAGAAAATGTTTAACAGTTAATCTCCCTATCTCCTGACCAACATCTTGTCGAAACTCCAGTTGCTCCTCTTGACTGAAATTATGCCCAAGTCTAAAAATATTGCCACCACAGAATTTAGATTGGAAATATAGATAGACCTAGTAATAACTCATTGGAATAACTTTAACTACCTTCCATAAGCCACTTGGATTTACATAATTACCGGGATTAAATTTAAAACCAAAACAGTGATCATGTAACTGACTAGATTGCGACTTAAGAGAAGAGGAAACCCAAGTTTGTAAACACCTCCCATTTTTTACGCAGAAATAATATTTGAAGCAGCAAGAATTCCTACTATAGATCGAGACTCTGAGATAGTAAATGAAATTACTGGTATGACAAGGGTCATTAAAGAATTGACAGCAAACTCTACCCTTAAGTTTTTGATACCCGGTGGCTAGCTCTTTCGGGAATTTTTGAATACAAGGATGAACCTCTATCAGGTCATTCCCGACCGAGATAATGGTGATACCGAATGAAACTTCAAAAGCTTATGTAAATCACAGACATAAACCATGCAAACAGACATACCAGAGGTGCTGGTAATGACAACCTCGAGGCCTACAAAGAAACAAATTTTCATAATCATTAGGAAAACACAGACTTAACCTATGCAAAATGACATTGTTGAGGTGTTGGTAAAGAGGGCTTGGGGGGCTACGAAAACAGGGTTCTATTTTCAAATGAACCCCCTCTACCATTACATGCAAACCATGAAGAATAAAAAAGCTAACAATGACCATCAATTCCTCTGCAACCCTGTAAAAACTCCTTCTTTCATAGTCAGAATGCTAACAAGGAAACCAAATTTTGGAATTAGAGTGACGAGGACCAATGCATACCCAATAATCTTCCTCCCACAATGCCGAGCTTCCCGTTCCTGCAAGCCCTCTATCGCTGCTCTTGTCTGAGTTTCCTATGGTGTTTGAAAGATAGTTTTACAACAGCACAAGCTTACCTTATTCCTTCTCCTACCCCGCAGTTGGCATACCTTCCCATTCTCTGCCTTGCATTGATGACTTGGGGCGGCTTGCATCATAATCATTTCATGAGACGCGTGCGAGTACCATTACCTCCACGTGGTGTTATTCAATGCACGATGGTTAGCTGACAAGCCCCACCGCGTGGCATTGTCAAGCTGACATTCTCCATTTACTAGCACCCCGATCATAGATTCTTTTATCATCGTTAAGTAAATTAAATTTTAATATTATATTCAAATTTATCAATGAATATTCTTTAATGCATTCAAAATTTAATTTAGCCTACCATGGAATTCTCCATTCCATAAAGTATATACATCCTCACATATGTAAATAGTAACCATAAAGACAAAATAGATATATATATATATATATGTGACTATATAGATTTATTGATATATCTTTCAATTCACATGATGGAATGGTGGTGAGAGTGCAAAAAACCATTACAAAATAAGTGATTGCTGTAACACCATTGTTATAGTGCTATATATATATATATATATATATATATATATATATATATATATATATATATATATATATGGTTTTATTGATATATCTCTCAATTCACATGATGGAATGGTGGTGAGAGTACAAAAAGCCATTACAAAATAAGTGATTGCTGTAACACCGGTGTTATAGTGCTATCCATGTATTGCACGGTCATTTTGTCCAGGAAGATTTTCATGGAAACCACTGTGTTCCTGTTTAAAACATCTCGAAAAAATATTTATGAACGTCAAACATGATACCCCGTTGTTTCCGAAACACACATATTCAGGGGTGATATGTTAACTTTTCAAAAGTGAAATTACACAAGGTTTCACAAAAAAAATATTAGACAACACGTTCACAAATCGGAAAAAAGCAGACAACACGGACAAAAATCGAAAAAAAAATGAAGGAACATGCTTATCCACCGCAAAGGGGCTTTTGGATGGATGCATTTTTCATTTGACAATGGAGCATAATGAGGTGGAGAGGGAATGAATTGTTTTTGTAAATGTCTAGCTAAAGAGGAAAACGCGTGTTCTTCTTCTTCATTTAAATGTTTTGGATCTTTAATGTAATTAAAGTTTATTATTAGGAAGTAATCAACTTTTTTTTATCAATAGGATAATACTTAACTACTAGGGAATAATAATAAAAAGTTTAACGTGAAATGGAATTTATGTAAAATTTACATTTAAAGCTTGTGATTCTAATAAATTTTTATGATATTTTTCATAAAATTAATTATTTTTAATAAAATTTACTAAATAGAGTTATATTACAAAGATATAAATGGATATTATTGTTATTAAATAAAATTAATCTCAACTTAATTATCAGCTTGAAATTATAAAAAAACATAAGACAAGAAACAAACAAGTTATAAATTGAACCAAAATTCAAAACATCATTAAAGAAAAGTAACTAGGAAATTTTATGAATGGCAAATTTACATCATACTCAAATTTCTATGAACTAATGTAGATCCATCTTAACTCCATATCTATTATGAACTAAGAGGGATCAAATCCTTTGAGGTGCAAACATTCTTTTAGAGTGAAAAATTCGAATAGAGGTTTGTACCTTGAAGAATTTGATCCCTCTGAGTGCAAAATAGATCAGGAGTTAATATGGATATATTGTCATTCCAATCATATGTAACAACATGATATTTTTAGATAGTAATTATTCAGTATATATGTGTGAGAAATAGGGAGAAATGAACATGATCATTTGAAATTTTCATTATTAGGAATCCAAATAATATGAATGTAACACAAACTTTTAGTGAAGCAAACTTTGAATAATAATAAAATGAAATGATTAATATATCAACACCAATATATCGCTTTTAGTTTTGAGTAGAATGATACAATTTTTAAATGATGAAATTATTTTTATGTATATGTTCGAGATGGATATGGTCAATTTTAGTTTAAATAGTTTCATCTGTTTATTGAAAATATAGAGAGTGCTATGTAGAAGTATATTTCAATAATTACGTGATGAATAAATTGAACAAAAATAAAGTAACAATGTTGAACCCTGAAAACTCTAGATTGAGATAAAAAACATGTACACATTAATGCATTGATTTCAATGTACATTTCAATCTTTATTTATATTCAAAAATACATTTACATCATTGTTGTATATTTCAATTTCAAATTGTATTTCATATTTTGATTTCAATGTCAATTTTTATATTGTTTTTTTTTCAAAGACAATTTCTGTTTCAATCACAATTTCTATTTCAATATTTAACATTTTATTTTATTATTTATGTTATTTTCTCAATGCATTCTTTTAGAAATGATAAAAAGTATAAATTGCATGTCTTAATTTAAGGCTATATGTGAAATTGAATGTAAATTTTTATTTTTATTTCAAATTTTCTATTAATTTTAACATATTGGTTTCAATATACATATCAATTTCTAAAAGTATTTATTTAGAAATGATAAAAAATGTATACTAAAATTAATATATCAATTTTCTAGATATATTTATTTTGAAATAATAAAAATGTACATTAAAATAATGTTTTATTAGAATACAAATATTTGTTAACAGATACATCTATATATAATTTTTAATTATTAAAAAAACGTTAATAATATTTGCATATGCTAAAAAACTAACTAGCATCCATGGGTTTTGATAGGATTGTCACTTAAAAAAAATTGTTGTTTTTGTTCCTCTTCACTGTCTCTAAATTTCTATTGTCGTGTCTTAATCGATGCAACTGTATAAATCTTAGCAGATTATGTTACGATGGATATAGATTGGTATTAATTACTTTAATAACTTCGTTCCAAAATTTGTTAATCTCACCAAATTTTTTCTCAACTCCAACATTTCCTATGAAATTGAATGTTGAAAAAGTGCTTTATCCCAACCATGGTTTCATTGATCTCATTTTAAACATGGGGACCATGAATTTGCTGAGCAATGAAAAATGAGAAATAAGGGCGAGGAAAGCCACTTTTATTTTATAAAATAAGGTAATTTTGTGGGTTCCTTTGACATATCGTAATATTATTAAAGAAAAAACATATGTGTTTTAATTAAATAGGATAAATAGCAATCTATGAATAATAAAGAAAAATAGTGAAGTATGAAGAATAAAATTTAAAGTTAAAATACCAAAAAATGAAAATAAATATAAATTATAAACTTAATATAAAAGATGAAAAAATTAATAAAAAATAATATTAAAAATAATAAATAATAATATAAATGGAGTGAGGATTTATATGTTTCACATTATGTTGTTATTTATGACAATAGGATGCTATTGACGTCAAAGAGAAATTATAAGATGATAGAAGTATCATTTATGATGCCTAAATAAGTATGAAGATTCTCTATGATGCAATATGATAGTTGGATATTTTATAAGAACATATCACATGAAGATAAATATGCTTGAAGTTATTTTAATTTTTTATGCAGTTATGATATTGAAATTATCTTTTAAATAATATGGTTGTGTAATTATTTTCAATACCTTTTCAATAGTATATTGTACCTTGAAAATATCCTACCACATGAAAAGTTATGGCCATTTGAAGTTAAACATTATTTGGACGCTCAAACTATTGGGTAGACACCCAAAACAATAATACATTAAAAATTACACACTTTTTTTTGTGCATCCATGGTACACATATTAAATCTACAACATATAATTGAGCAACTTGTATAATATTTAACATAATTAAACACTATGAATTTGTTAGGTCCCTACAATATTAATGTAACCCACATTATCATTATTATCAAGGTCGCCCCTTTATTTTTATGGATGTGCGCATCTAGCCCCATATTGTTATTGTTGTGCCCAAGAGAGGCCCACTATAGTTATTTTTGTTCCCTTACATTATTTTTTGTTATGTAGGTCCTTATTATATTGTGTCCCTTAGACTCCTATACATAAAAAAGAGGTTTCGTAATTATTATCATCCAATAATTGTTCATTTATGTGATGTAAAAGGAGGTTTACCCCTCAAATATGATTATTTGGAAGTATTTTATCTATTTCCTCTTTTATTTTTTGATCTGGTTGCACGAAATTTGATATCAAAGCTTTGGATTGTAGGGATTCTCTATATCAAACAAGACATCTTAGGTTTTTTGAAAATAAATATTTTTATACAAGGTTTCAGATGTTGAAATTTTGACCTCGTCGAGCCAAAATCTTGGTGATATTGTTGTAAAAATTTTAGATCTTGGTTCGCTATATTTTTGAAGATATGGTTTGAAGACTTTCAAGTTTTTGCACACTCCAGAATTTAGTCTCAAACAAGTGACACAGGGAGAATCATCATAACTTCCTCTTCGAGCATCGAATTTGAATTTCGTAAAATGTAACCAAAATTTTTCAAACTATAGTTTCAGGTGTATTAATTTTAGGGGCAAGGGCCGAAACAATGAAACGTGACATCCTGTAAAGTTCGCTTTACTAAATGAGTCCATAATCATGCCATTGTGAGAGATTTGGAATAACTTTATCTTGAAGAATCCAATATTGGTTTTACATGTGGCATTGGAAATAAGGCTCATGGGGCTACCAGAAGATGGAATTTTGGACCTTGGGATGAAAAATTTGTAGAGATACAACTATTGCAATGTCGAGCTCCTAAAAGCAAGAAAAATGTGTGTATCTGTTTTCAATTTTGCATAAAATTTGTTTGAGAAATAAATTTGAAGTGGTTCAAAGGGAATAGTAGGGGATATATATATCATTTTTTTATTCCGAAATGCCTGGAAACAAAAAAATATGTAAAATAAGGTAGAAGACATGGAATTTTTTAAGGTAGACATGGATGTGATTCATGTTAAGTTGGAATGTTTGAAAAAGTTGTTGCATGAAAGGCTTCCTAGTGGTGACAAGATAATACGTGAAAATTAGGATGAGGAAAAAAAAATATGAATTGTTATTTTAATGAATCCAATGTTGGGTTTAAGACCCACCCGTTTCCAAATTTATATATGAGGAAGTTTGAAGGCAAGGATCTGGTGACATGAATACTAAAACTGGAGCAATTCTTTGATTTTTTAGGTCCCTATAATAATATTGTATCCCCTTATAGTTATTTTTATTTTAGCAACATTATTGTTATTGGTGTGACCATGTAGTCCCCATTTTACTATTATTGTGCCCCATATAAGCCCACTATTGCTATTATTGTGTCCTTACATTATTATTTCTTTGTCGGCTCTGATTATATTGTGACCCCTTAGACTCCTATATATAGAAAGGAGGTTTTTTCATTTGAATCATCAAAGAAATTTGATTTATGTAATGTAAAGGAGGTTTCCCCCTCAAAGAGGATAAATTTTAAGTCGTTGATCTATCTTTTCTTCTATTTTGTGAGATGGTTTCATAAAATTTTCTATGAAAGATTTGAATTCTACGGTGTCGCTTCTCCAAACATGCCATATTGGAATTTTCAATATAACTATTTTTTTACGAGCATTCAGAAGTTGAAATTTTTACCACATGGAGCCAAAGTATTGTTGAACTTATTGTAAGAAAATAAGATCTTGTTTCGATAAATTTTTGGAGATATGATTTTGGGAGGTTAGGGTTTTTATAGGATCCAAAATTTAGTCTGAAACAAGTGACCTAGGTAAAATAGTCATAACTTTCGTTTCAGGAAAAAAATTTGAATTCTGTAATAAGTGGATGAAAATACATGATCTTTAGTTTTTCATGTATCCATTTCAAGGTTGAAGGTAGAAAAAATGAGATGTAGAATTCCTATTGAATTAGTCAGTAATCGGTCCATCATGGAGATTGGGCATAACTCTTTCTTGGAAAATCCATTTTTGTATCTTACTTGTGGCATTGGAAAGAAGAAATAGAGGGATACCATAGGGTTTCATTTCAAACCTTGAAGATCCAAATTTTTCAAGATATAATAATTGCAATATTGAGCTCCTAAAACATAAGAAAAAGGTGTGTATTTTTTTAAAACAATTTTCATAATTTTTTTAAAAAAAATCAGTTTGAAGTGATTTAGAGGGCATATTGAATCATATATATCATTTTTTTATTCAAAAATTCCTGGACACAAAAAAATAGACACACCTAGGAAGCAACAAGAATGTTCTACTATGACGCATGAAGAAGAGGAAGAAATGAAACATGATATATCAAAATTACGAGACTAAGTGGAAAAATTTTCACTCTCGCAAAGATTAACCAAAAATGAAATGGAAGTTAATATGGATGATTTGAAGAATAGTTTAAAATCAGACATGGATGGTTTGAAGGATGATATAGAAGAAAAAAGTGAAGGCAACATGGAATATTTGAAGAGTGCTTTAAAAGCAGACATGGAAGGTTTGATAAGGTTTCTACATGAAATGCTTCCTAATGGTGAAATGTATTACATGAAAATAATGAAAAAAATAAAAGAAATGTTCATCAGGATTTCATAGACTCTAATGTGGGATTGAAGGCCCACCATATTCCAAAGATCGATATGAGGAAGTTTGATGGTAAGGATCCGATAACATGAATACTACATATGGAACAATATTTTGATCTCAATGATGTGTAATACACCATAAAAGGTATGCATTTCAACTTTATATTTAGAACCCAATCAGTTTTTATGGTATTTATGTATTTTTTGTCGTAAACTCACTTGGTCATTTTTTACGGAGGAAATCATATCACATTATGAGGATACAGAGAGAAACACCTGCTTTAGACAATTGATAAATATCAAATGAAAGGGTTACATGGTGGAGCACGTTGTAGACTTCAAAAAATTTAATATAAGCGTAAATGATATTCTATAGGAGCCTAGTATTGATGTTTTGAGAGGAAATTTAAAGGATAACATCTACCATGAGGTTACTCTTTGGGAACCTCATTAATTGGAGAAGAAACTAAGTTTTGCAAGAAAAATTAAAAGAAATATTATGGAAACAAGGAAGTTGACCACTCACAACTATAAATATGGAAGTGTTTCTACTCCTAGCCTTCCAAAACCTACATGTTTAACACCACAACAACTCGAATAAAAAAGAGCAAAAGGGATATGTTGCAATTGTGATAGAAAATACCCTAAAGGTCATAAGTGTGCTAGGAAGAAACTATTTTACATAGATTTTTTAGGGTAGAAAGAAAAGGAACAAGAAACTTTATAAAAAACGATATAAATGAGGAAACAACCCTAGATAAAGGATAAATGAATCCGAGCATATCTTGTAATCCATTTGCAGAAATTACCACTCCTTAAACTCTCAAGATAGAACGATATATCAAGAAGAAAAGGTAATAGTGTTGATTGATTCAAGTAGTACCCATAATTTTATTCATTGTAAGATACCTAAGGAATTAAATTGGTTCCTATATATAGCACTAGATTGTCAAGTGATGGTTGCAAATGGAGGAGCTATAAATTTCTCTGGAAAGTGACATAATATCAAGCTAACCATGGGGGAATATGTATTGAATATTCCAATGATTTCCATTCCAATGGGTGGTGTTGATATTGTACTAGGAATCCAATGGTTATAATCTTGGGGTGCGATCACTTTTAATTTTCAAGAAATTTTCTTGAATTTTTTTTTTGGAAGGAAAGGAAGTTGAATTAAGGGGTATTGCAAGGAAAAAAAATATAATAAGCTCTAATGGCATGAAAAAGATTCTAAAGAAAGAACAACATGATCTAATTGCAAAATTATGCTTAGTAGAGGTTCAAACATGGATATCATCTATTTATCCAGCTCTCCAAAAAGTATTGGACAAACATTATAAGGTATTTGAGAATCCCAAAGCCCTCCAACCTATTATTGATCATGATCATGTCATTCATTTAATTTTAGGAATATTTCCTCCAAAATTCATGCCTTACAGATACCCCTATTCCCAAAAGAGTGAGATTGAACATATGATTGCAGCAATGCTAGAAGCTAGTATAATTAGGTGCAGTCAAAGTCAATTTTGTGCTATAGTAGTATTGGTACATAAGAATTATCGATCATGGTGCATGTGTGCATATTATAGGGAGATGAACAAGATCACTATTGAAGATAAATTTCCCGTTCTAGTCATTGATGAATTATTGGATGAATTTCATGGAGAAAATTACCTCACCAAGTTTGATCCCTGTTCAAGATATCATCAAATAAGAATGAAGAATGAATACATTCTTAAAATGGAATTTATAACTCATGACGTTCATTATAAATTTTTGTCATGCATTTTGGCCTTACCAATGTACCTTATACATTTCAAGGTTTGATGAATTCCATTTTCATACCCTTCCTTAGAAAAGTTGTGTTAGTATTTTTTTATGATACGCTAATATAAAAAAGGTCTTAGAAGGATCATGTTCAACATGTTGACAAGGTGCTCAACCTATTGGAGGAGAAACAATTATATGAAAAAACCTCAAAATGTTTATTTGGAGTAAAAGAGGTGTAATATCTGGGTCATATTGTATCTCACGAGGGTGTTAAGGTAGACCCTAACAAAATTAAATCCATTAAGGAATTGAAAATCCCCACACTCATGAAACATCTGTGAGGATTTCTCGGGTTGACAGTGTATTATCGCAAGTTTGTTAAGAATTATGGGAGAATAACAACACCTCTAACAACATTACTGAAGAAATATGCATTTTATTTGACTCTGGAAGCAACTAACACCTTTGAATATCTTAAAGAGGAAATGTGCTAAGCACCAGTATTAGTTACATTGGACTTCACAAAAACTTTTTTTGTGGAATGTGATGCCTCAGGAAATGGAATTAATGTTCTTTCAATGAAAGAAGTAAGACCTATTTCTTTTAAAATTATTCCAATCAAAGGAAAGTATTTACAAAAACCTATTTATGACAAGGAAATGTTGGAAATACTACATGCACTAAAGCAATGGCGACCTTGCCTAATGGGAAGACACTTTAAGGTAAAAACAGATCATGATAGTCTTAAATACTTTCTGGAACAAATATTATCTTTAAAAGAGCAACAAAAATGCATCACAAATATGTTCGGTTATGAATTTGAAATCATGTAAAAAAGAGGGAAGAAAAATGTTGTTGCAGATGCCCTATCAAGAAATCATGAGTATGTGGAATCATTTCTTTGAGCAATTTCTATTATCCAACCAGATTGGATAAGCAAAGGAAATAAATTTGTTCAAAAATCTGTAACCTTTTTGAAACACTTAAACATATTTCTTATGCACTTCATAAAAGGAACCATTTCCAGACATGCTTCGAACACATTTTCCTCTATTGATAAATTAATATAGTGACGTTTTTAATAATTTTTAATTATTCACCTTTTAGCTGGGTGGGTGTAAGATAATAATGGTCTCTCATAAGGTGTTAGTGGAAATGAAGAGGATATATATATATATATATATATATATATATATATATATATATATATATATATATATATATATATATATATATATTAACTTAAAGGGATAATTAGGGGCAGCTCATTGAATTACAAGATGATGTAGAAATATTAAATATAGGAAAATGAGTTGGATTTCTCAATATGTATATTTTATTAACAAAATTTGTGTCTAAATATTTGAATTTTGAGTTTTCTAACATTTTCATCTTATTTTTAATGAAAAATATAATGCATGTGTTTTTTTAGTGCAACTTGTGAGTATCTAAATGATGGAATCTTGCAACAAATTTTTGTGGAGTTGGAGAGAAAAAATTGTTCTTGTGCATAACCATTTTTCCAAAACTTATAGTTTAAAACATATATGTTTTTAAATTTTAAGTCATTATATCCTAATAACTACAGGCCATCTATTAGTGAAACCTAAAACGTTCTTAATATTATCAAGCATTCCTTGTTTTCATTTAGATTCTAAGTCTTAACGTCAACTAGTGCGCCATATATATATTCCAAATGGTTAGGACCTAAAAATATATATAGGAAATATATCGTTGATGTGTTTCAATATTGTAATGTATGTCAGAGAAAAATGTATTAAAAATAGTAAAATATATTAATTAATTTTAATTAAATATTTAGAATCTGCACAAATGACTGTATATAGTTACATAGTATCTTGGACAAAGATAGAGAGATATTCTTTTTTTCAAAATTTAATGTTTTCATGTATTTGTAGTCCAAACCACTAGGTTCATAATACCAAACCTATATTTGATGCAATTAAGTAATTGTGCATGTAGGATTCCCACCAAGGAAAGTTTAAATTCAAAAAATGCATGTGCGTTTTTAGTGTAAAAGACATTTTCATGCTCCAAAAATGCATGCATGTTTTGAAAACACATGCCTTTTTATTACACCAAGAACACACAAACTCATGAAACTAGTGATTTTTGCACATGTGAAATGGTTGAGGTGGGTTTTTTGGGGTAGGGAGGGTCAAAATGGGAGGGATAAAGGGGCCAAGGGATATAGAGATAGAAAGAAGGAGAGATAAAAAGAGAGAGATGGAAAGAGAATGGGGTGGGGAAGAATGAATAGGTGGGACATATATGAGGCTTATTTGGGGGGAGTAGAGGACAAATGAAGGGATATAAGGGGAAAGGTAGAGAGAGAGAGAGAGAGAGAGAGAGAGAGAGAGTTATATGGGGAAGAATGAGATGGTGAGTGATGGGAGAGAGTGAGTAAGAGTTGAAAAGTGAGAGAATTAAGGAAAGAGAGCGGGGAAAGGGGATTGAGGGAGGTATTTATGTATGACACATGGAGTTGAGAGAGAGAGAGAGAGAGAGAGAGATTTGAGGGACAAATGGAGATATTGGAGGGGGAATAATAGAGAAACCAATAAAGTGAGGGAGAGAAATAATAGAGGGGGAAATAAGGAGTGATGGAGGGAAATATATATGGATATATATGGTGTTATGACTATATACTAGTTCCCAAATAAAAGGGGATTTATTTCATTTTTATAAGTCTTAGAAAATTTCCTAATATTTTAGGGAATAGGCCACGAATCTTGTAAGAGCCTAGATATTCCCACAACATTTACATTCACAAGAATGAATCCTTATTCTCAAAATGACCAAATGAAGTGCTAAACATAGGTCATAAACAATCGGAAAGGTATAAATATTCCTATCAATTAGGCATTGAAACAAGCCAATATAGGGCTAAGAACATTTTTATTCTAGTTATATAAATGTTGATTCCTTCCAAGGGATGGATATGAACCTTTCCATCATATCATTTGACGCAACTTGAACTATTCCAATATTTTTCCTTAACTAGAAAGGAAAAAATTCATTCTTATATAAAACAAATTCCATACCAATTGTTAGCATGCCACATACAACACTATAACAACAGAAATTCCTTGATCCTTAAGCATAGAGACTCCTTGACAATTATAATGGAAAAAACATGGAATTACGTGCACCATAAAAGATTAATTGGGTTCATTATATAGTCACACAATAATTTTACAGAACTACGAAAATCAAGAATATATCAACAATTATAGGTATCTACAAGCCCCTCAAACCAGGAGAATATTCATACAACCCATATCATTGAAATTTCCCATGAATACATATAGCTTCATTAAAAGTGTTGATCCACTCAATTTTATATAAAAATAATATTTAAAATCCAATTGCAATAGGTATACACAAAGAATATAAATAATCAGCTTATCTCATTATCTTGAGTGATTGGAAAATCCAAGAGGGACTTCACCTATCCACCCATCTCTAGGAAAATTTAACTGGAATTACTTATTGCAGATAACCACCCCAACGCGAGATTCATAGCTTAGGTATTGAAGTGCTCAAGGCTATTCACGCCAATACTATTAAAACCAAGTAATCAAGAAGAGGAGTCTACTTTCCAAGTGGTTTAGCATATTCCTCCAACAACAAGCACCATAGTGAGCTATAGCTCAACTGAAATTAATCACAGAAATTCAAACAAATCCCAGTGAGATCCAATTTGTTTCCACAATGAATAATATATTCTGTAGGAGTTTTATCTACTAGGTTTCTCTCATCTAACAATAAATGCGTAAAGAGATACTATCTTGGTTGTTTATCATTTGATTGGGAAAATAGATAAATGGTTTATCAACCCTAAGGCCAACACATAATGGTTTATCATCTCCTTTTATCTAGCACCTTTGTGTCTCAATTTATCAAGTGGTTTTACATCTCCCCTAGCAAGAATCGCAATTCCCTATCTTCCCTAATGAAAGAATTAGGTAATTCATCTTCTCCATTGAACTCTCACTCGATAACTAGTTCAAAAGAACTCATTCTATCGTTTAAGGCTCTCCTACGCACTAAACATGTGATAGAAAAAACTTATTTCTCCTTCGCAGATCCACACCCAATATTGATTTTCACACTCTATATTCTCTTTCGTCACACGTTCATTGTTATTACACTTTGAAAATTATCTCTTGTGTGATGCTACACGTAGTCTGTCTCTACTATTGCATATCCTCCAATCCACATCTTCTCTCCCAATGCTTTTTTTTTCTGCATCACATACATTTTTCCATGCATGTTGACTACACCCATGCTTCTCAAGAGAATCAAGTTCACATGGCTTCATATTTCACTCACGAAGGCCATACACATTTTTAAATTTTTGTATATTTCCCTTTAATTACCCACATTCATTACTGAAAGATTAAATGCAACATTCAAGGATTCACAATTTTTCTAAGAAACTCCTCCTCCTTAGCTCTAAATTTTTTTCATCTCCTTAGCCCATTGATTTTTACATTTTTTATTTTCTGAAACTATTTACTATTACACTTAAAATTATTTACATTATGGGGCCCGAAAAAAGATTTCTTATAGATTGTTAACATACCACACTCCAATGCAATGATGACCATGGAGGAATTACACCTCTTTAATAGAATGAAAAGAATATCCATCAACTTATATACTCATAGGAAGTATTTAATCTTCCATTCCTAACTCTCTCTATATGCATTATTTTTTTCCTTCTTAAAAAGAAAATTTACTTTTTTTTTCACTCTCTATATAAAATTGATATAAAATAATTTTTTTAAGATATGTGCTGAAATATTATATTTAAATCATATTCATATATTTTTAGTAATTTTCATACCCGAAAAAATAATAAATGGACAATAACACTAAACCTTTAGTCTATTAAACCATTCTTTCTATGCCCCCTCTCTACATATTACTCTTGATGCAACCTCCTCTCAAGTTGAAATTGTAGTGGGGTGCATCAGAAGATGGTAGGTGGATCACTCATTATCACTAGAATTATAATTTCAAAAAATATTTAACATCATAGTACAATACCAATGATATTGCTAAGCATGTGAAAGGAATTAATTTGTTGAAATTACATTATACCAAAAAATTATTACCATCATTGATCCATGATTGTGCCTTGAAGATGCCATGCTCCAATTGGTAGGGTGAAGATGTTGTCCATTTTCATCTACCAACCGCTTGTGATATGTTGCTCCTCATAAGAGCTTCCGAAGTTTTTGAAATGGAGGAATTTTTTTTCATGTGAATGTGATTCTGAATAAATATCCTAGAATTTTGGATACATTTTTATTCAAATTGGCATGGATTAAAAAAAAAAAAATCAATTAGACAATCTAAATATAAATAAAATGTAAACTTACTAGAGATGGAAGGGGATTCCCCCGGGAAGGACAATGGTAATCAATATGGAACAATTCAGGATTTGAATAATTGAACATTTGATATTATTGAGATTTTGTCATTCTATTTGAGAAAAAAATAGAAATAAAATTGTGTGTGCATATCAAAAATTAATATTGAGAACCATACAACTACAATATGAATTTCAATATATTTTTCCAACAAATTTTCAATAATAATATGACTTTAAGAGGAAAATGTATACTATGAGAAACTGTAATTAATGTGGATCCATCATGAAGCATAATTTGAGATTAATAAGCCATTTTTTGTGACATTAAAATTTCAGGTAGCTTTTAAACCCAAATGGTGAGATTTTTTGAAAAACCGCACTGATGTGTTTAAAATATAATAAAAGAAAAGGCCTTAAAATAGTACCCACGCTGGAGTTTGACATTCCTAAAATAAATGTCTTATCATATTCGTGCTCTTCTACAAAAACCCATAGATACATTCAAAAAAAAAAAAACACCGGTACGTAGCTAGTTCCATATTTAAAAAAATAAAGATGAATTCAACCACCTCGGTGCTCTTATAACAATTAGAACATTGATCCTTTTAACCATAAAAAACACACATGCATTAAAAATATTAAACACAACATTTTACGATTTCAAAAACAAAAAAAAATGTATCATGTCGGCGTGCATGTTATATAAATGCACTCATGCGCCTCACTATCAAATGCACAGATGCACAAAGAATTGAAAAAAAGTGATGCTTTTTCCTTTTTTTAAGTTAAGAAAAGAAAAAAAGAAAAAAATTTCAAAACCTAATTTCATACAATCTTTTAAATAGTAAAACATTATTCATCATTTCATTATTTTACCCATACTTTCAAGGGAGTGATTTGCAAGAGAGACATACCAAGATCACTGTGCAGTAGCATAATTATTTGGAGTAGTGGAGATATTTATAAGATTAGAAGCTGAAAGACATGGTGATTCACTAAAAAACCTACATAATATACATTTTATTTTTTATTTTTTATTTTACTAATAAAAATTTTACAATTTATTTTAGGGTTTAATTAAAATAAATATCATTTTCAGGAAAAACATACTAGCAGCCCTGTGGGTCTGCAAAATATTTCGGATCCACCGAAAGATCAGAAGTTTAAAGGTATGTTGATTCACTCAAAACCCTGGATAGGAAAAAATATTAAATTTTACTGTTAAAATATTTTACAATTTCTGTTAGATTTATTCATAATTCATAAAAAAGTATATTAAAACCCTATATAATAACAAATTTACTATATATTTTACTAGTAAAAAATTTTACGATCTTTGTTCCTATTTAAATTTAATTAAAATTCAGAAAAAAAGAAATAAAATAAATACTTACCTTAAACACTTGTTTCTTCTTGCAAAATTTCACCTTAGGGTTTAACTTCTTCAACCACATCATAGCTAGGGTTTTTCAATTTAGGAATTTCAAATTTAATCTGTTTGTGTACTTACTATATATAGGGATTTTGACATGTAAAGTAGTGGAATCACTTATTGAATTAGATCCAAACCCTGTTGGCCCTCTCCGAGGTGCAACTTATTTAATATAACACACTAGTGCTCCTTCAGTAATTAAACACACCTGTATATTATAAATTTTTTGATTATGTCCAATTTTTTCTTCATTTCTCGTAGTGTAATATAAGGCACTGATGTGCCTCTTCCAAATACCACCATTAAATAATTGTGGTGTGTTTATCCGTACAAATCACACTATAATAATTTAAAATTATTTTTCCATGACATTGTCGAACAATTAAACACCTAGTGCATTATATGTTATATACACATGGATGCATTGATTTTGATAACCACACCCGTTACCAGAGTTTTTTTTTTTACTGAAAATTATTTGATTTATTTTTAAAATATATTTAACGACTATTTTATTGAATGGTACATGTTGTATATTTATAAAAATGTCTCTCAAGGTTTGAAGTAGAAAAAATATTGATTGACACGATGATAGCAAATAAAAAAAATAGAGAATGAAAGTTCTTTGTAAATTCTTTACAAAATTAATATGTTTGGACGATATGTAAATTTAGCTAATATATTGTACTTGTTGTGTGTCATGCAAAGCCACAAAATGAACAAGGTGGATAAGGTTATTTCTAATATAACTGTAGAAGAACCTAAAATCATGATAGAAAAATTGTAGAATGATGAATTAGGTGAATGAAAAAATACTATTTAATATAAGTTTTTTTTTTCATGAATGATATACTTAATAATATTAGATAACATGTTTCCAAAAATATATTAATTCGTATATTTTTAACGATATACAGTGAGCAACAATGAAGGAAAATATCAATGTCGTTCTAAGAAAAGAAAAATTATAGAACATGTAAATGATGATGAATTGGTCATTATCTCATTTGTAGTGGTGTTGGAGGATAATGAGGGTGGGGCAGCGGGGGCGGGTGGGGTTACAGTACTATGAGGGATCTAGTGGAATGAACATATAGACATACTTTCCACTTACAATAAAACAATAAATTGAATGATTCTAAGAACCAGATTACATCTAAACTATAGGAAGCATTTCCAGAGCAATGGTCAATAAAACATGTTAGACTTGCAATAGAAAAAACATACAACAACAAAAAATAATCATTAAAAAGGTAATATTCCTAATTATATAAAATGATTTTCTAGAATTATATGTATATATTACTATAAACCATTCAGTGATTAATCCGAAAGTACTTTTATCTACATTATGGATCACCAAAATCTTAGATCTAACAAAAAATAGTTTATTAGATTTTTCACGAATATTATGAATATCTGAAATGACGAGCACATTAATATGTGAAACGTGCAAGTAGTAATGTAAAAAAATTTGTATAAGGATATGGTTAATGTAATAGACATAATTTCATCATAGAAGGATCCATCTCAACAACAACATGCTTCACATGTATTTAGTCACAATTGACTTTGTACATATAAACATATAATTTCACATCAAACATTAATTTTCGAGTATTTTCGTGTAGAAAAGAAAACTATATGGAACTTATTCATCACATAAAATAGGACAACAGGAGGAAAAGTGTTGATTTCAAAGTTTGTGAGTAATTGTTAATATTTCCTTATAAACTCAAGGTTTTATTTTTGTATATTTCAGGTTGTTTTATAAAAGACATCCTTGAATACCTTTAAATTTGTGCTAACATACAAAGAAAAGACATCGAAATAATTGATTGGTAATGGGTTAAATAAGGGTTGTTAGTATATGTTGGCATATCAAAAATTAATTGTGCAATTTTAAGTATGTATGTTGTTTTAATTCTCTAAGTTCATCATTAATAGAACAAAAAATCCTTTATATTAAATCTATGATTTATAATGGGGTTTAAAACATGCAATAAAAAAAATTCACGGTAGATAGATGGTGATCAGGTGCTTGGTTAAGGCACTCCTTGATTTGAGGTCAACAGTTCAATTCATCCCCGCGATCGAGGTGATATGTTGGATATGATGAATATGTAGTCCTCCCAAGCTTGCAAAAAAAAAAATCATGCAATAAAAATGTATCAAACTACGTCAACAAAATATTGTTCCAATAAGACATGAGACTTCGTTTTGAAACCATGTGCACAATTTATGAGCCAGTTCTTTCTATGGTACATTTCTATTCAATTTAGATTGATGTATATGATTTACTTCAATTTTGATTATCCTCACAAATATAGATACGCTCATTACACTTTATTTTTATGTTTGTATATGGAACTGCAAGATCAAGAAGATGAAAAGAATCGATGCAATAAAAAAAAATTCCTCCAAATAATCCAAGCCATGGATGTAGCTGAAGCACTAGAAATAGTCCCAGCAAAGAGTGATGATCTATTTGGATATCAATGAAACCTGTTGTATTTTTTGAAATAATTGTCAGTTAAAATCATACATTTTATTTAATATAATGGACATAGTGTCCCAATTGAAAGATAAGGGGTTACAAATAAAAATTACATTTTTTAGATAGAAAACCTCTTAATAGTATATACTAAAATACATTTTAATTTATTATATTGCTTTATCCAATGCCATTATGAAATGTTATGCCATTGATTAAATATATGGATGATTAAATATTATAATGAGGAGATGTAGAATTTGATAATATAACAAATTAATCCAAACATCATATATAAATGAACTAGTAAAATTCTAATTTATATGAATATTGTTAATATATATATATATATATATATATATATATATATATTGATGAATAATAGATTTTAAAAGTGCAATAATTACATAGTCACATGTCAATTTCTCTAAAAAAGAGAAAATCCCATTTAGAAAAATGATGCATTTATAACATAAACAATTCATCGGTGTGTTATGTTATATAAAAGCACCATCATGACATATTTTTGCATGGTTTATGCCTTGTCAATAAATGAAAACATCGATGTGTTTATCTCTTCAAGCACCGACATTGTTTGGTATTAACGCCCTACTACATTGTAATTCTTAACACACCGGTTATTTCATATAACTAACACCTTGGTCCTACAAATTATTATTTCCTACCTGATTCATTATCAAAGCTAACAACACCAGTCCTTTTGAATAACTAATGCACCAGGTTTCTTGTACAAATGATACACATCAGTGATGCAAGTTTTTTTTTTTAAAGTACGGATACAACAATTAATTTTTGTGTGCGTCGGTGTCATTCCTTGCAACAATGCCCCAAGGTGTTTTTTTATCTATTAGAACTAATTTTGTATATATTATGCACCGATGTTATTTGCATTTAATTCCCTGGTTCTTTTAGTTATGTATGTCACTCGGTTCTTTTATATATGTAGAGCCTTGGTGTTTCTTGTTTAATTAAGCACACCGTTAAAAAAATTAAAAATAAAAAAAAAAACAAAAATCTGGTAAGACATCCTTTTGCCCAACTTTTTTCAGCTATGATGAAGTTCCATTAAAACCTTTTTTAAAAAATACACTATCAGAAATCGATGCTTTAGTTGATGCTTTTTTTTTTACATTTTTTTTACAATTTTATAAGACTAAATACTTTTGTTATAAACTCTAATATAATGTATTTTCCTTATAGTTATCAATCATGTTGTAGCCTACAATTAGTAGTTGGTTGGATCTTTTGAGATTGGTGCCTTAATAAATTTGTAGGCTACCATAACTAGAAACTTGTATTTCTTGGGAATAGTTGCATGTGGCGCATCGTAGCTTGCAAAACCGTGTAATGATATGAAGATAAAGAAGAAGAAGATTTGTGGTTTTTTTCGTATGGGTTTCCATGTAAAATGCTTGTGTATCTTTCTGATGCGATGGATTCTTGATATGTTGTTGATATAATGGTAGCTTGTTCATTAATTGTTATATTTGATGATATACATGTTTATGATTCGTTCCTATATGGTTGTTTGATTATGAAAAGTTGTGAAATAGTAAAATTTATCTCACATTGATTCACACCTCTTGCCCCTCTCAGCGTGACCTTTGGGCCAACATAATAATAAATAATATGGTTATAAATGACATAAGTATGAAATTAAAAATAGTTAGTGAGTGAAAATAAAAAATATGATGATAAAAAAATAAAGAATAACCGTATAAAATGAGTTTCAAAAGTCCAAAACAAATTATTGGAGAATATATAAAAATGAAATTAGAGGTCAAAGGTAGACCTTAGATTTAAGTAAATCAGAATAAAAATATATTTGGAAATTAGGTTTAAAAAAGAGTTTCTATTAATATATATATATAATACACTATATTTATAACAAATTAGTATTAACATTACTAAAGCCATCAAAATATCATCTCAAATTGCAAATAATGTTTTTCAAAAATTTGTAACATTTTTGAAAAATTTAAATATGTTTCTTAGGAATTTCATAAAAATAATATTTCCAAACATTCTTCCAAAAAGTTTTCCTCCCTTGATAAATTCATATTATATTTTTTAATAATTTTAATTATTCACCATGTAGTTGGGTTGGTGTAAGAAATTGATGGTCTCTCTAAGGTGTTAGTGGAAATTCAAAACTGGAAAAAAGGAAATATGTTAACTTAGAGGGATAATTAGGGATACCTCCTTAGTGATTTTTAAGATGATGTAAAAAAGATGAAATATAGGAAAATGAGTTGGATTTCTTAATATGCAATTTTTATTATAGAAATTGTTTCTAACTATTTCAATGTTGAGTTTTGTAACATTTGTACGTCATTTTTCATGCAAAATATAAGGCATATTTATTTTAGTGCAAACTTTGATATCTAAATAATAAAATCTTGCCATAAAAACTTGTGAAGTTGTAGAAAACAAATTGTTATTGTGCATAACCATTTTTCCAAAAAATTTAATCTTAATTTCTATATTTCTTTAAATCTCAAGTCATTATATCCTTGTAATTAAAAGGGTCTTAGCATTATCAAACATTAATTTTTTCTTCTATATTTTAAGTCTTAATGTTAATTAGTGATATATATATATATAATGCAAGGGATTACTCGTGCATGGTGGAACATCATCATGTTTTGGCAGAGGGGTTTTAAAAGGAATTTCATACTATTGGTTATGAGTTTGAAGGTTCATGTCCATAGAGTCCATGTAGATTTTTTCTTACATTATTAAGTAGGTGGTCCTATGATTTAAGATCAATAGCTAATCCTTTTCCTTAGATAAATTATGGTCCCACGTTTGAGAATAGATCTCTATGATGAGCCACTTTCCTACTTCCTTCATCTTACTCCCTCTGCATGCATTAATATATATATATATATATATATATATATATATATATATATATATATATATATATCCAAATGGTTAAGGAATTAAAAATTTATAGAGAAAATAGACAATTAATGTGCTTGAAGATTTTGATATATCTCAAGAGAAAAATGTATTAAACAAGGTAAAATATTTTAGTTTTTTTTAATTAAATATTTACAATCTACATAATTGAATCTATATAGGTATATAGTTTCATGGAAAATGGAATTTTCTAACTCATGGAAAAATAATGTCAAAGATAGAGATATATATGTGTTTTTACAAAAGTTAATGTTTCCATGTATTTCTAGTCCAAATCAATAGGTTCATGATACCAAACCTAAATATGACACAATGAAGTCACTCTACATGTAGGATTCCCACCAAGAAAATTTTAAATTTAAAAAATGATCTGCATTACTAGTGTAAAAAACATGTGCATGTTCCAAAAACACATGCACATTCTGAAAAAAAGTACCTTTTTATCACACTTGGAAGACCCACACATTCATGCAACTACCGACTTTAACACATGTGAAATGTTCTAGATTGGTTTCGTGGTGTAGGGAGGGTAAAAAGAGGGGGGATAGAGGGGCCAAGGGAGATAAAGAGAGAAAAAAGGAGAGATACAATGATAGAGAATGCGAGAAAGAGTAGGGGATTGGGAAGAATGAGTTGGTGGGAAATATATGAGGTAGGTTTTGGGGGGTGTAGAGGTTGATCAAAGGAAGGATATAAGGAGAGAGAGAGGGAGAGAAAGATAATACTAAGATGGTGAGTAATGGGAGAGAGTGAGTAAGAGTTTAAAAGTGAGAAAAATAAGGAAAGAGGGTGGGGAAAGGGGAGGGGGAGAACTATTTATGGTCGGCACATGTAGGAAGAGAGAGAAAAATATGGAGGGGGATTATATGTGAGAGAGAAATGAATATATGGATACATAGATAGATAGATATAGAGATAGAGACTATTAAAGTGACAATGTGAAAGAGAGAGATAGAGACTATGCAAGTGAGAAACAATGGGGGAGATGGAGAGAGTGAGATACAGAGAGACAAAGTGGACTTGGGAGAGAAATGAAGAGTGAGAGAAAGTGAGATGACTTTGGGGCAAGAGAATGAGAGATAGTGGGGGAGGGAGAAAAACAATGTGTGATAAGGATAGATAGAGAAAAATAGAGGCAAATAAGAACATAGTTGAAAGGGAGAGAGAGAGAGAGAGAGAGAGAGAGAGAGAGGGAGGGAGAGAGGGACAAAGTATTGATACTAAGAAGAATATGGGAGAGGAGTGAATGAGAGAGATAAATAGATAGATATGGAGAGAGAGAGAGAGAGAGAGAGAGAGAGAGAGAGAGAGAGATTGGTGGGATATAGAAAACAAAATTGAGGGGTGATAATTAGGGAGAGACATAGAGGGAGTGAGGACAAGGGGAGAGAGTGATAGAGGTAATGAGGGCGTGGGAGAGAAAGATATAAAGTGAGAGAGAGAAAGTGAGAGGGAAAGATAGAGGTGGAGGGGGGATAAGAGGGAAGAAAAGAGAGAGAGGGATAACGAGATACACACACACACACACAAGGGTGGTGAGGGGAGAGAGAGAGAAAGGGAGAGAGAGGGAGATAAAGATAGAAAAGGAAGAAGATACAAAGATACATAAAAATATGTAAATCAAAATAAGGAGAGGGAGAGTGGGGACGAGAGAGAGAGAGAGAGAGAGAGAGAGAGAGAGAGAGGAGGTGGATTCTAATAGAGGAGAGAGAGTGGAAGAAGATATATACAATGATGTAAGAGGTGAGAGAGATGTGGAGATAAAGAGTGAGAGAGAATGATAGAGGGAGAGATGGAAATATTGGAGGGGAATAGGAGAGCGAAAAAAAAAGAAAGGGATAGAGAGAGTAAGGGACTATGTGGTATATGGAGAGAATAACTGGGGTAGGGATATAGAGATGAAGATACAGGGTTTTGTGACTATCTAGAAGTTCCCAAATAAAGGGCGATTTTTGGCATTTTCAGAAATCTTAGAAAAATTCATAATATTTTAGGGAATAATCCATGATTTCTCTGACAACCTGAACTTTCACATAACATATACATTTACAATAATTAATCCTCACACCCGTCATGACAAAACTAAAGTGCTAAACATAGGTCAGACAAAATAATATAGTTATAAATATTCTACCAATTAGGAATTGAAACAAGCCAATCCATGGTTAACAACACTATGATTCTAGTTATAGAAACACAACGTCCTTCTAAGTAATTGATATGAAACTTTCCATCATATCCCCTCATGTACCATGCATTATTCCAATATTGGTGCTTAACTAAAAAGGAAAACAATCAATCTTAGAAAACAAAAAATCCATTTCAATTTTTAGCATGCCACATACAATATTGTAACAACATAATTTCCTTTATCCTTAAGCACAAGTACTCCTTGAAATTTACAAAAATCAAAACATGGAATTACATACACCATAAAAGATTAATACAGTTCATTAGAAAATCATACATAATGATTCTACATACCACTACAAATAAAGAAATTATCAATAATTATAGGGATCTAGAAGTCCCCACACCATGAGAACAATAATACAACCCATCTCATTGTAATTGCACTAGAATACACATTCATTTATGAACAATGTTGATACACTCATTTGTATATCACAATAATATTTATAATTCAATTACAACAGGTATACACATAAAATACAAATAAGAAACTCATCTTATTATCTTGAGTGACTAGAAACTGAGAGAGGGATTTCAACTCTCCACCCAACTATAGCTCAATTTCACTACAAGTATTTCTTTCAGTTAACTACCCTAAGTCTAGATTCAAATCTCGAGGACTAACGTGCGCAAGGGTACTCACATTGGTACTAGTCAACCAAAGTAATCAAGAAGAGGAGTCCATTGTTCAACTAGTTTATCATTTGGCTCCAACAAAAAGCACCACAATTACCTCTACTCTAATAGAAATAAATCACAATTATTCAATGAAATCCCAATGAGATGCAATTAAGTTCTAGAAGGATTGATATACTCTTTAGGAGGTTTATCAGCTAGGTTTCTCGTAGTTAACACTACAAGAGTAAAGAGCCACTATCTAGGTGGTTTATCGTTTGATTAGGAAAACACGTAAATGGCTTATCGACCCCAAGTCCAACATTTAGTGGTTTATAAACTCCTTTAAGCTAGCACATGGGTGTGTTAACCTGTCAAGTGGTTTATCAACCCCCCCTAGCAAGCATGCTAGTGCTTTATCCACCCTAAGGAAAGCACTAAGTAATTCATCTTCTCCATTGAACTCTCACTAGGCAACTCATTCACAGGATCTCATGTTAGCCTTTAGAGAAATACAAGGAAGGCTTTCCTAGGCACAAAACATAGAATAAAGAAAACTTATTACTCCTTGGAAGATCCACGCTTATTGCTGATTTTCACAATATTCATTCTCTTGCCTCAATTGTTCACTATTCTTTTCCTTTGCAAATTATATCTTCTTTGATGCTACATGTAGTCTATCTTTACTCTTGCATCTCCTCTCCTCTATACCTTGTCTACCATTTTTTTATTTTTTTCATGTGTGTTGACTACACCCATGCTTCCCATGAAAACCGATATTGCATGGGCTCGTCCTTCACTCAAGAAGCCCATACACATTTTTAAATTCCTGTACATTTGCATTGAATTCCACACATAGAAGGGTGGAAGATTAAATGCAACATTCAAGGCTTCACAATTTTCCCAAGCAACTCCTCAATGCTAACATACCACAGATTTTATAGATTCTTAACATACCACACTCCAATAGAATCATGACCATAGAAGGAATTACGCCTCTTTAACCAAGTGAAAAGAATACCAACAAAATGTTATAATTATAAGAATTATTCTATCTTCCATTGAGCTCTCCTCTACCATTTTTCTCTTTCTTAATAAAGAAAGTTTACTAGTTTTTTCTCTCTATAAAATTGATATAAATTATTCTATTTAAAGTAAGTGTTAAAATTTCATATTTAAATTAGATTCAAATAATTTGAATCATTTTCATGGAAAAAAACACTAACAATTTTTTTTTCAATTATCTATTTCTCTTTATAAGAAATTATATTACTCAAAATATTTTACATTAAAATAATTTATTATTAATATAAAATTATATAAAGGTCAACAAATTTTTTTTTGGCCTAATATAATGACAACCGAAATATATCTGAAAAACTCCTATAGATCACAGAAGTATCAAATCAAATATCTTTTTCTTATAACGTTATAATAAAAAATAGCTTTCAATATGAAAATATATTCTACCTAATTAACCAAATCACTTGACTTATTCTATCATCCCATCACATACAATGTATTCACCAAATTATCCAAAATCACATGCACCCAACGAACCAAATCACATGACTCATTTTATCATATAATGCAAACCCCAGTGAGGTGTCGCCTGCCATTACGAAGAAATCCAAGGAAAGGAATTTACATATATACGAACCAACAATCCCGATACGGTAGAAAACAACATATGAGTAAATTTAATTGCAAATTCCCTGTAAATCATGTAATCAATCACAGTAATGAACTGCCTGTGTATTTGTAAACCGCTGTATTGTTTGAAACCAAACCATGGAAATGTATGCAATAAAATTCATTTGTAAAGATTCAATAAGTTAAAAATATAATTTTCTTCTTTTAATCAAGTTTCACCTAAAATTGATTCGGAAATCTATAAAAAAAAAATATGGAAAATCACGTCGCTGTTTCTTGGCTTGAAAATCACTCTACTACATACACTTTGAACTCTTAACTCTTAACTCTTGAAAATGAAGAGAATGGAACCTGGACTACTGATCATCACTCCAACCACTGATAATAACAATAATGAGTATAAAATTGCTGATAATAACAATAATTAGTATAAAATTACTGATAAGAACAATAATTAATACAAAATTTCTGAATGAATTCTTCATGAAGGACAGGCATGACAAGTTTGTGATGGCGATCGTTCACATTTCTCAAAATAATGTGATTACGATTTATTTCATCGTTTTCGTATACTTCAACCATTGTGGGTTAACGTTTAATCAAAACACACATTTCAATTAGATCCGCCAGCCTCGTCAAATAAGAAAGATATATGATTTTTGGTAAAAGACGCCATCATACTTGGATTTTTGGCGTTTTTAAAAGCATCTATAAACAAAGCTTGGGCACATCATCGCGTGATCTAGTTGCAGATCTGAAAATTAAGACAGAGAATCACAGAACAGATTATAGACACAAAAACTGGAATAACACAGCTTTGGAAACAATACCACTAACTTTATTATGAAGAAGAGATGAGCATTTTATAAACAATGCAATCATTCTCTTTATTACAAAAGATAAAATCAAAATGCATAATTAGATAAAGCCAATATATTTTAGATGTTTCCTTTTTCCTAGTTTTTCAGATGTTTCCCTCTTTTCTATTCTTGGATGTTTCCAATGAAATAGTACGCTTTTTCTTGGTTGCCCAATCAGTGAGATGTTGCTGATTTTTGTGTCCTTCTTGGTTGCCCAATTCCTCCCTGTTTAGATCAGGAAGCGTCCCGGCTTCCTCCACCAACTGAGGGAAAGTGCGTTGCAATGTTTCTGCAGTGATCCATTTTGCCTGTGTTGGTGTGTGTCCCTTCCGACCAACCAAATATGAGAAATATGGCTGATGTTGTGTATTCCGTTTCTTGAAGTCCAGAATTGTATCTTTGAGAAGAGGAGGCTGAAAATCTGGAATATTATCAACCGGATGATGAATTGTAACAGATTCCTCAAGGAGAGGTGGTTCAAATAATTTGAGATTATTAACATTAAGAACATCGTGGATGCCAAGCTGGGAAGGCAAGTCCAAGCGATATGCATTTTCTCCAATGCGTTCTAGAACAGTATATGGGCCATATCTCAGAGGGTGCAGTTTATGATGCTGGCCCTTGAAGCGTTGCTTGTCCAACAAGAGCCACACACGATCTCCAGGTTGAAAAGACAAGTGTGTTCGCTGCTTGTCATGTCTCTGTTTGGCACGATCTTGGGCTGCTTGCAAAGCAGCAGTTACTTGAGCTTGTCGTTGAGAAATGGAGTGTATAAAATGATGAGCTGATTTTTGTTCCTGTTGTTGATGTGCAGACCCAGAAGGGGTGATTGTCAATGGCATCTCAGAGGGTGCACTTGGTTGAAACCCAAAGCAAACCTCAAAAGGTGAGAAACCAGTTGAGGAGTGTGTTGCCCGATTGTAACTATGTTGAATGATGTGCAAATATGTATCCCACTGTTTGTTTTTGGAAAAGTAGCTGCGAAGTGAGTGAACCAAAGTATGATTGACAACTTCGGTTTGTCCATCGGTTTGTGGGTGGAAGGCAGTGGAGAAACGAAGTTGGCAACCCAACAAAGACCAAAGAGTACGCCAAAAGGTACTGAGAAAGCGAGAATCACGATCTGAAATAATGCTACTTGGTAAACCAAAGTGTGGCCACACATGATGGAAGAAGACATCCGCGGTCTGAGCAGCAGAAGTAGTCTTATGACAAGGAAGAAATATAGCCATCTTGGAGAAACGACATACCACTACCCAGATAGCATCATGTTTACGAAAAGTAGTAGGAAGGCCACTTAAAAAGTCCATGGAAATGGATTCCCAAGGACGAGAGGGAATTGGTAATGGCTGATACAAACCATGCTTACGATTTGAGGGCTTGCTTTGTGAACAAAGAGGACATGCACGAATGAATTTTTCCACTTGCTTTGGTAAGGCAGGCCAATAGAAGTGGCGTTGAAGATTGAGAATGGTCTTGGCTGTGCCAAAATGCCCTCCGCATGAAGAGGCATGTGCTTCACGGATGAGAAGGAGACGATCATCAGATTGTGGCACACATAGTTGGTTCAATTTATACAACCAACCATCACGAATGGTATAATCAAGAAAGGGAGTTTGGTTGATGACTGTAGGGTGTTGCAAAGCTTCCCATATCTCACCAAAGACCGGATCTGTTGCATACATATCTTTCCAAGCATCATATGCATCACAACGCACCTCTAGAATGTGTAGGACCTGAGCAGGCGGTCGACTTAACAAATCAGCCATCTTATTACTTGTCCCCTTCTTGTATTTAATCACTAGATGGAATTGTTGAATGTAAGAAGCCCACTTTAAATGGCGTTGCTCTTGAATCTTTCGTTGTGAGTTGATGAAGATTGGCGGATGATGATCTGTATGGAGGATGGTCTCTTTGCCAAGAATGTAATGGCACCATTGCTTCAAAGCTTGCACTAAACTGTAGAATTCCTTGTCATAGGTGTTGTACATGAGCTTAGCATCCGCAAGCGCCTCAGAATGGTATGCCACAGGGTGGCCTCCCTGTTTAAGAACAGCTCCAATGGCGAATTGAGAGGCATCAGTTTCCAGCTCAAATGGTTGATTCATATCTGGCAAGCGAAGAACAGGAGCATAGCATAAGGCACTCTTGAGTTGAGCAAAATGTTGCTCAAATTCGGCATCCCAAATAAACTTTGCTTGATGAGACAACTGGTGCAAAGGGCGAACCAACTGTGAAAAATGAGAGACAAACTTTCTGTAGAAATTAATACCTCCCATGAAGCTCTTGAGGTCATGTGCATTGGAAGGGGCTGGCCATTGCGCCAAGGCTTGCACACGAGAGGGATCTGGGCGAACCCCTTTGTTGTCAATAATAAATCCCAAATATTGAACTGATGTTTCTCCAAAATAGGATTTCTTTTCTTTGACCTGAAGGTGATGTGCTCGCAATAACTCAAGTATGGTGCGAACATGCTGAAGATGGTCTTCCCAAGATTTACTGAATACTAAAATGTCATCAAGGTAGATAACCACAAACTTACCCAAATGTGCTTTGAAAACATCATTAATAAATCTCATAAAGGTGGCCGGTGCGTTGGTCAGTCCAAATGGCATGACCAACCATTCAAATAGCCCAAACTTTGTTTTAAAAGCAGTTTTCCATGTGTCGGCTGCATGCATGCGAACTTGATGGTAGCCTGCAGTTAAATCCATCTTTGTGAAGAAACAAGCCCCGTGTAAATGGTCCAACAAATCCTCAATGCGGGGAAGGGGGTAGCGGTTTTTAACAGTGGCTTTATTAAGGGCTCGATAGTCTGTCACGAGGCACCATTCAGAAGTATCTTTTTTGGGAATAATAAAAGCTGGAGATGGACATGGCGAGGATGAAGTCTGAATATGACCGAATGTCAACAATTCTTCAATTTGGCGTTCTATCTCAGCTTCCTCTCGAGGAGCAAGGCGATAAGATGGGGTATTGGGTAAGGAAGCACTAGGAATAAGATCAATGTGGTGTTCAACAGAGCGTGCTGGAGGCAGCCCTGTGGGTTGGGTGAAGACATCTGCAAATTCGTGGAGTAGAGGAGCCATTGAAGGAGGGACTGGATTGGTGAGGTTGTCTGACTTGACAGGGCGAACCAAGCACAAAGAAACATCTTGGTTTAAATTGACTCTCATAATGGGAGCTTTGCCACGGGAAGGTTGGGTTGATGTGCTAGCTGAGGATGTGAGCACATAGGTGCACCCATCGTGCTGCAAGTGGTATTGGTGATCTGTAGCATGATAAACAGCATGTCGAGCCTCTTGGTATGGAATTCCTAGCAATAAATCAGCACAATCTAGAGGAGAAACATCACATACCACAGTATCACGAAAAGGTCCAATAGCAAAGGTGACAGCACAACATTGTGAGACGGTAAGACGAGGACCTTCCTTTCTGACCCAACCGAGCTGATACGGGTGTGGGTGAGGAGTGGTGGGAAGGCAAAGGTGTTCGACTAAGTCTTGTGACGCAAGATTCTTTTGACTCAAAAAAAAAAAAAATTTCTTCGAACAGGTGGATGGCTTCCAAGATCTTACGCTCCGATACCAATTGATCTACTTGCAGATCTGAAAATTAAGACAGAGAATCATAGAACAGACTATAGACACAAAAAACTGGAATAACACAGCTTTGGAAACAATACCACTAACTTTATTATGAAGAAGAGATGAGCATTTTATAAACAATGCAATCATTCTCTTTATTACAAAAGATAAAATCAAAATGCATAATTAGATAAAGCCAATATATTTTAGATGTTTCCTTTTTCCTAGTTTTTCAGATGTTTCCCTCTTTTCTATTCTTGGATGTTTCTAATGAAATAGTACGCTTTTTCTTGGTTGCCCAATCAGTGAGATGTTGCTGATTTTTGTGTCCTTCTTGGTTGCCCATCCCGAAATTTCAAACAAGTTCATTTGCATTATGCAAAGAGCCGAATGAAGAGAAATTATCATTGAAATTCTATATATAATTGAATTTAAAGTAAATATAAATGTCTGAATTAATGCAGTTAATTCTCACAAACTTTGAATATTGATGTGTTCATTAACGTTTATTTTAAATTATCATATCAAACTTTTACATTACTTTTTATATTTTTAAAATATTATATAAAATTATTTATAATTATATAAACATTAAACATGAACATTGCATATCTCTTTCTGTATGTTTTAATTTATTTACTTCCGAATTTTGCCTCAATAAGTTTTTATATATATATAATTATATAGTAACCTATTTTAAAAAATGTGCGATTCTTTTTATAAATTATATAATAATTTATTTATTATTCTCTTTTGGTAACGATATTTTTTTGATTAATTATTTTATATAAATTTATTTATATATAAATCAATAAATTTAAATTTTTGTGCTTTATTGCTTTAATTTTTCCTAATTTTAAGAAGAGGGCCTACCTTCTTCTTCTTTCTTTTCTCTTAAGTATTTTTGAACAAAGACTTTTCCTCAACACTTGAATTAATATTCTTTTAATACGCTTATTTAAAACAAACCCATCAACTTCATCACGTGTGTCTAAAGTCTTCAAAACTTCATATATATTACTCGCATGAGGATGTTGATGCGAATGAGGCTTGCTAGAATGTAATCTATTATTTAATTCACTACAAGAAAAAAGGACATTGGTGAGGGTCATGCTTGTGACAGACCTTTAAGGTTCATCAACAATGTCACATATTGTGACGGTCCTTAAAAAAGTGTCGTTGTAAGTGTATATAGTGATTGTCCTTTAAGTTTCGTCACCAAATCCATTTTCAATAACACCTTTGGTGAGAGTCATTAAAGGGTCATCACTAATTATTTCTTTGGTGACACATCTAGTGACGAAATTTTAATGACCCTCACCAATGTTTTTTTTGTTACTTTTGGTGACGGTAAAAAAAATGTTCATCATTGTTAATCATTCCAATGAGTTTTTTATGACGCTATGTGCCTCTTAATATATTTTTTCTGAAAAGATCATTATTTAAGACCATTATTGTGGAGTTTTTCTTATAATATTTCAAATTCCATAGTGGTTAGAGTCAGTCAATTTGTTAAGAAGTAATTATTGTGTATCATTTCCCTCAAGGAATGGCTAGACGAATAAAGATTTCCTATGAGTCAACACATGATTCATATCTATTAAGTTTATTATCTAGAAAATTCCCTTTAGATAAAGTTCCACTAGGGTGTGTAGTAAATATATTATTTAATACTTAATCAAACTCTGTCAATTCCATTAATGAGAAAGACCTAACACTCCTCAATAATCGGGGCACGCCATAAATTAATGTTTTGGCACACACTAACATTTCTTATCACCTCGCATGTTTTCGAACATCTTGTAATGACACTGACGCCCAAGCACATGGTGGCATGCACTAGCACAACATATAACTCTCTTATCATGTGTTGGCATGCATGCAATCCCTAGCATTCCCTGGAACACCTTGGTTGCATGCATTGACATACATTAGCATTTGGCACACAATGCCACTTAGCATGTATTGGGACCTATTATTAGTGTGCCTACCATGCTCATCTTGAAAAATATCAAGTATTGACTTATTAACCCTCTTATGTGTTCATTTCCTCTCATTTTAGCTTGGTTATTTCTTTTGTTGCCTTGATGCTTCTTGACACACATTGACATACGCTGGCACCCTACACATCCTTAGCACTTGGCATGTATTTGCATATATTGGCACTATTTGGCACATATAATTAGCACACCCTGGAACTCCGTAGCACACTTTGGCACTTCTTGGCATGGCTTACCAATGCTTAACATACCTTTTGTCTCCCTCCTTGGCATGACATCTAGCACACATTAACACTGGTCCCTAGAAAATGTTTCTCATATTCATTAAATTCCATGAATTTTGACTTGGTGCTCACTTCATGTTTTTTCCTAGTACTCCTTAACAGTCCTTAACACTCCTTAACATGCATTGGCACTCTCTAGCACACCTTACCACTCTTTAACATGCCTTTCCACTTCATAGCATGCATAAAACTCCCTGATACATATTAGTGCTTGGCATGTGTTGGCGCTTGGAAAGTCTTAGCATGTATGGAATACGTTGAGATGCCTTGGTATTATTTGTGTAATACCCCTAGTTTTATGTTTTCAAATTAGAAAATTGAACTTCAGTCCAAAGGGGAGTGGAACCCAATGGATAATTATTGTGCAAATGTAATTAATTATTTAATTATGAAAAATAAATAAAATATTTTTGTGCATGTTGACCAAGTGAGATTTTTGAGATCACTTGCCAAATCCATGAGGTATGGAAAGAGGCTAAGACTTTTCCCAACAATATTTCAAAACTCCTTGAAAGAATTTATTTCTAATTTAGATTTTTGAGGAAAAATCTAGATTTCCCCAATGATGTGGAGAGTAGTTGGGAAGAGGTAAAAAGCTGGAAAAGCAGAAAGCAGCTTTAAAAGTCCCTAAATAAGGAAAGCCTAGGAAAACAGGAATAAAATCATCCTGTAATTCTGGACGCAGAATTAGAAACATGCTTTGGGGAGCATAAGCTTAAATAATTTACTCCAGAACAGATTGGGGTGGTCTGTTCTGGGAGAGGATATCAGCTCGGGGGTGAATTCTGGAGATAAAAAAATTCTAAGGTTGGGTGGACTGGTCATAAGAATAATTGGTATGGACATATTATCTACAGTTTTCTTTTATATAATTGAATTAGAAAATTTATATTGTGTTGACATTGTAAGTAAATTCATGTTTCCACAATGTGTAATTTACATTCCATACCTTTAACAGAATATTTTAGAAGAAATAATCTTCGGATATCTGTATTGTAGTAGGAATAGATATTGGAAAATATCTATCAGAATCTCTAAACTCTTATGAGTTTAAATCTGAAGATAATAACAAGTGCTATATATGTACATATAGAGAAATACTAAATTAAAATATGAAATGTTAGTTGGGTAACTAGTGTTAGAGACATTTCAGAATATAGACTTCTAACAAAGTTTCAATAGTTATATGGAAATTAAACTATGACAAGATAAGCCATTAATACCCTAAAGCTAACTACATTGAACACTGATATAATCTAATTTATATTCTGCATGTGAGAGAAAATCCTTATGTTTCTCTACATGATTTAAATTAAGTTGAGGAAAGCGGAATTCTCTACTCTGTATGAACATAATTATAGAAATCATATATATGCAGAATTTCAGGTACTATTAAAGAATATTACCAATAGAATATATTGTATTATAATTTTAGAAAGCAATGATAATCTATATTTTAAAAGGAAGCATATAAAGATCTGGAACTAATAATTAGTACATAAAATTAGAAGTGAAATATTTTAGTGGGAATTATTTCTATTATAAAAAGGTATAAAAAATTCAGAATAATGTAAATTAAAATACAGTTGATCGTCCTTCTATAAATTGAATTAAATTTTCAGCTGAAATTATTTGTAAAGATAGTTTCAGGATAGTTTTAGTGTATATTAGAACAATGATTCCACATAATATTGATAAGAAATATTCAACAAAAAGTTGTTAATCCTTATCCATATGCATATTTTCAAATAAATTTTGCAGAGAAGTATTCCATCTTTTCCGAAAAAAAATTATAATTTTAGAAAAGATATTACTATTCAAAATTTAATTCAAGTCAGATATTTATGATAAAAAAATCTCTAATAGCTTTGTTCTATAAATTAAAAAATAACCAGCATTATTGTTCCTAAAGAAATCGGCTGGGATTATTATGATTGTTCATAATAATTAGTATATGTGGAAAATACTAAACAAGTAATTGGGGAAAAATTGTTTTCAATATGAGAATAGAGGTCGACCTATGAAAAACGAGAAGAGAATAGTTATCATTGGTCCAAGTAAAACATTTACATGCATTTCCCTTCAAGATTAACAATCATTGAAGAAAGAACTTACCTACAAAAACAAGAAGGGAAATTAAGTCATTAGGTATTTCTATAAACTAGTATATAATTACATTTATACAAAAGTAAAAAAATTGAATAGGAAATTTCAGAGACTGAGTACATATAAACGTACCCATGAGCAATGGCGAAATAGATCTCAAAAATTTCCAGGAGAAAACAAAATGAAATAAGTATATGAAATGCATAGTTAATAATAGAGGTAATACTATATAAAAATGTCATATGATATGTAATTTCCATAAAAACGAGTCTCTGTTCCTGCAAAAGAAATCTATTTGATTTGAAAAATTGTCTGCATGATATACGATTGTATCATTGCTATATTTTGATTCATTCCAAGTATATAACCGAAAAGCTAAAGAGGATTAAAGTAAATAGTTAGGTCATTTTAAATCATTTCGAATGACTGTGTATTAAAAACAAGATAAGTCACTGAGGAGAATCTGAGAATAATAATATGAAAAAAAAAAATCTCTAGTGTACAATATGGAGAATACGCTGATAGTATATGTTCATAAATGCATGAAGAGCAACCATAAACTGATATATCGAACATCTCAATAAACCAACATATAGTAATGAGGGTTTTACGTCTACAGAGATTCATTTAACAATGAAAATGTCGTATGAAAATAAATTTGGCTCTATTACTCTACAGGGATAGAAATATCTTTAGACGAAAAACAAATTCAAACTAGGATAGGAAATAAATTCTCTTATTCTTCTTTAACGTACTGGAAAAAAAATATGTTAAGAATATGAATGCTACAGAATAGACTTAACATGAATTGAAAGAAAATTAAATAAGCCAGACTCAAAATATATTTTAACATTATATTGACACACAAAGAACAATATAGTGGTTACCTGGAATGATTAGTGTTCGGCACGATATTCTGTATACAATATTGGGTAATAATACTCCTGATAAACGAAGAAAGACCCAGTAGAACGGATAGAATTCTTTGTCCTTTGATAGAAATTTACAATTGACAAATGAAACTGTAGAGTGCAGGAATAGCATAATATACCGAGCCAAAACCCTAGTTCATCGCTTATCTCCACTGTCCACGTGGAGAGCGATGCCCAAACCAAATCGATATCAATTGAAAAGTGCCTCGAAAGACAAGAAAATATCCACAGTACAAAAAATGAGATTTACGAATTAATACCATAGCACTCATCAAACCAACCACCATATGAATCTAAATACATAATGACACATAAATCGATTCTCATAAATGATAACTTGCCCGAGACACATCACAACTAGTAAACGAAAATTTATGAAGTACCAATGAAACGACATAACATTTAAAGAGTGAATAAATGATAGGCAGGCTTGTACTGGCCTCGGGATTATTACAATCCTTAAAACCCTAAACATTATGAACACAAACCGAATGAGTAACTAAGTCTTTGTTTAGTTGTAACGATAAACAATTGTAACAAGTTTATATAATTTCGATACAAAAAGGTATTACACCATCATTATAAGAAGGGTTTATTCGTAAGTGAATATTATATGTATCATAATCCTAAATCAACATTGTATTTGTTGATATAAGTATATAAATATATTCTCATACCTATGGTAGTAAGGTATTAGAATATGGCAATTCGAAATATGATAAATGTATATAAAAACAATAATATATCATTTAAGGCGACTAAATGCATTATGAGTATAAAATAAGGGTTAGTAAGATATTAACCCTGAACTATAGTGAATGAGGTTATAAAGGAATTCAATAAGAGAAAGAGGTGTCATAAAGTTATAAACTATACTAATAATAGTATTTGGGAAATAAATATTGACACACGATATTAAAGGCTGGATATATTGAAAAAAAAAAAAATTGGGTTAAGTGGAGAGACATTACAAATGGTATCAAAGCCCAAGTTAGAAAAACTAAGCTGTTGTTGTGCTCACTATATAAACTAATATTATAATTTTTTATTTTTTTTTGAAAATAATTTTTTTTTTATTGATGTTGTTTTGTTTAGTGTATAGTGGTACTGAAACTGAAAATTCAATGGCTGAAGGAGATGAAATTTATGTTGATCTAAGTGATGGAGATAACACCCCAGATCCCAATGCTCCTTTGATGACTATGTTGCACAGGTTGCAATAGGAAATGGCTGAGCTTAAAATCTAGAATGACAGGCTATCATTAGCCAGTGAGGAGCAGTAAAATCTCATAAGAGAACTCACGTTACGGAACAACGAAGAAGGTGAAGGTTTTGGAAAGAGGAAGAAAGGAAAGTTCTTAGATCATTCTGAGGAAGATGACACTACTAGACATCAATAGAAATAGAAGAAGGAATTACAGGGGGAATTTCAAAAAATTAAACCTCCCTCCTATGATGGGGAGAAGGAGGAAGTTTTTGAGGCATGGTTGTTGAATATGATTAAGTATTTTCAGGTCTATGAATATGAAAGAAATCTGAAGGCCATATTAGCTATCTACCAGCTTCAAGGAAAGGCTACCTTGTGGTGGGAGGAGACAAAAATGGTTCATGGCATTGATGAAAAAATAATGACCTGGGAAGACTTCCAAGTGAAGTTTAAAAACCGCTATTTGAACGAACGCTACTATGACGATAAAGCAAAGGAGTTCCATGAACTCAGATTGGGACATATCACCATATATGAGTTTGTCACTAAGTTTACAAATATGTTAAGGTATGTCCCGTATATTCGTGAAGAGAAGGCAAAGGTACAAATTTTTTTGAACTGTTTGCTAGTGGTGTACAAGGATAAAATATAGTTTGATAATCCCAAAAATATGGATGAAACGGTGAGGAAAGCTAGATTATGCTACTAGCAGTTTAAAGGAAAGGGTGAGCATGGGAAAAGATAGGTAAACAAGGGTGAATTCAAAGTAAATAAACAGAAACTAGCTTACTTGAAGAACTTTGGTAGGGATCATCAGCAGAAGAAATTTAACAAACCAAAGGAAAGTCAAACTGCTCAGTCCCAAGTTGGTTCAAAAAAAATATATGGGGATAATAAGAATGAAGGAACAGTCAAAATGCGAGAACCTTTGAAATGTTGGGGTTGCGGAGAACCTCATGTTGAGATAATGCCTCATTTATGATGCATACTATAGTTTAGGGATTGATTTGGTGTGTTGGAGGATGTTGAGAGATTCACTCAACTACTCCCTCCAAGAATGGAATTAGTTGGATGTCAGCAGCACTATAAATATTATAATGTATTAGTGTGATTTAATATGGAAATTAATTATTTGTGTGTGAATGCTGTGCGTTTCTGCTCTCTCACAATATCTAATATGGTATCAAAGCCTAGCTAAGCTTAATCCCTCACGGGAGTGCTCAGAAAGATGAGGAGAAAATTGTGAGAATTGATTCTATAGGAATAGGATTCGTGGGTAGATTACTATGTGAATTTTTGTATGTATTGTGTACGTATCTGACATTGCAGGTAGCCAACGTCGGGATGAAATTGTGACAGCGTTTTGTGATTAGAGATAGTGGCATTTGTGTGGATTCTGGGTGGTAATCCACAAGCTGGTTCGTTGTGAGGTAGCACACGCAGAAAAAGGACTCTGCGTTGAGTTTGGACGCACATAGAAACAAACGTTGCGTTGAGTTGGCCCTTACGTTGATCAAGGAAGAAGCTGGAGCTGCGTTTAATTGCAAAGGCAGAAGCTCTGTTTTATTTGGCTTTTCCCTCTCTCGGTCACAACCCAGAATTTTGATTAAACTCTGAGATATAAATTCAATTTACATATTGTTTGTTGTTGTAATTTAAGCGGCAATATATCCTTGCGTTTCCTACCCGTCTCTTTCATAATTTTTAATATTTTTTTTCTTTTGGCCGCTCAGTACAACACAGTATCTCAAATTCGCAGATATCGTTTGAGTCTGGTACAAAGGCGGGGTTGGTATTTATATCCAAGTTTTGGGGGTTTCTTTTTCAATGGTGGAGAAGGGTAGTTTCAGATGTCCCAATAGTCAACAATGAAAAACGAATAAAATCAACGGCGAAGCGTTCAAGTCAATCGTGAATGACGGCCACAACATCAACTGATATTATCACATGCAGTGCAATCATTTTTCAATTTCAAATTTGCTAGCATCATTATTGCTAGTGGGTTTATTACACATTTACGGGCAATTCATTCATCAGGAACATGTATTTGGGTATCATCTAAGTTGACCCAACCACGTTTTTGGTCAACTATATGTAATAAGAGGGTAGATATATTTCTTGCCTTGTGTTTGATGGAAGCTGCAAATTTATTTGCGGAAGACGAAGGCTGCAATTGCTAGAAATTTTCAGGAGAAAGGTGCTATACTGCTAGAGAAATTAAAGTTGCTGGTTAGATATATATTATGTGACATTTGTTGTGAGATGTGTATAGTGCAGAACCAACTATGAACAATTTAGCATTATTTAAATTAGTCGTTCTTGACGTTCTACAGGGACGAGAGAACAATTGGCTAATTTTATTGTGTGAATTTGTTATATGCTGATCTGTTGTGCTACAGGCCAAGGGCATCAGTTACAGGTTACAGTATGAGATCCATTTGTGTGAAGCAGGTCAAGTTGTTAGATTAGCTCTTGAACACATTCAGTATTCAGACCATTTTCCTAGCCACTGATGGATAGCCAAAAGCGAAATATCCGACAGATGGTGATTGGTCCATAGGATGGTTCATCACTTGTCAGCTCTTATCGCGGAAGCCCCGACGAGCCGAGTTGTCAATACTGTTGATCCTGCAAAGTGCATTATTGCTGGTCAGAAACAAATGTATTTTAAATGGGTTGAATGATAGCTCGAAAATGGTGGAGAAAAAGAGCGTTGTCTATGAGATATCAGAGTGGGTACAAGTGTTAATGAAGACCAGGGAAGACAAATGTTTGTATTAAATAAGTGTGTTCTCCATTTCTGTAATGTAGGAATTAAGGGGGGGTGTTGAGATAATGCCTCATTTATGATGCATACTACAGTTTAAGGATTGATTTGGTGTGTTGGAGGATGTTGAAAGATTCACTCAACTACTCCCTCCAAGAATGGAATTAGTTGGATGTCAGCAGCACTATAAATATTATAATGTATTATTGTGATTTAATATGGAAATTAATTATTTGTGTGTGAATTTTGTGCGTTTCTGCTCTCTCACAATTTCTAATACCTTATTTGTTGAGGGACTGTCCCCACAGAAACATTCAAATGACTATGAGAGATAGAGAAGCTACCACAGCAAATGATATCGCAAGAAACATACCCACTATTAGTGCAACCTTGGAGAACCGGTAAGCCAAACACCAGGCTACCATGGTTGAGATGGAAGGTAATATTGCTGACCAATCTGTTACAGTTTTAATTGATCCGGGTGCTTATTTGAGTTACATTAGTCCACAAATTGTAGAGAAATGCAATCTCAAAACTAAAAAATTTCAACAGTCTTGGTTGGTCCCGTTAGCCACTAGCACCAAGCGAAAGGTAACTCATAAGTTACCTCAAACAACAATTAAGTTAAATGATTTTCAGACATAAGTAAATTTAAACATTATTCCCTTAGGTTCATATGATTTGCTGATAGGAATGGACTGGTTAGAAAAGAGAAAGGCTATGATAAACTGTTGGGATAAAAATATGCATTGCATAGATGAGGAGGGGAGATGCTTTATACTCAAAGGAAAACCAAAACAAATTTCTGTAAGACAAATATCAACTCTGCAATTAAAAAGAACAACTAGAAAAGGATATGAAGTATATGATTTACATGTTGAAGAAGTAGGACAACAACCTGAAGAAAACCTGCTAGACACCTTGCGAGTGGTAAGAAAGTTTAAGGAACTTTTTCCAAATGAGATTCCTAATCTTCACCCTAAAAGAGAGATTGATTTTTCAATCGATTTGGTGCCAGGAGAGACACCTCTTTCCAGAGCTCCTTATCAGATGAGCCCCCCTGAACTCATGGAGTTGAAAATTCAATTACAAGAATTTCTAGATAAAGGATACATCAAACTGAGTGTATCTCCTTGGGGAGAACCGGTGTTGTTCGTGAAAAATAAGGATGGAACCTTTATAATGTGTATTGATTATCGTCAACTGAATAAATTGACAATCAAGAACAGGTACACATTTCCTAGAATAGATGATCTTTTTGATCAGGTGAGAGGAGCTTTAGTATTTTCTAAGATTGACCTCAGGACTGGTTATCACCAACTAAGAATTAAGGAGGAAGACATAAATAAAACAACTTTTCGAACCAGGTATGGTCACTACGAATTCGTAGTCCTACCTTTTGGTTTGACAAATGCCCCTGCCACTTTTATGTGCTTAATGAACAACGTTTTGAACAAGTACTTAGATAAATTTGTACTAGTGTTCATAGATGATATTCTGGTCTATTCAAAAAGTGAGGAAGAACATAAAGAACACTTAAGGATAGTTTTGCAGACTTTGAAAGAAAACCAGTTATATGCTAAATTCAGTAAATGTGAATTTTATAAAGACAAGATTCAATATTTGGGGCATATCATTTTTTAACAAGGATTGGCGGTTGACCCTGAGAAAATAAAGGCTATTAGAGAATGGCGAGTGTCGACTGATGTTTCATCAATGAGATCATTTATGGGGATTGCAGGTTATTTTCGAAGGTTCATGGAAAGTTTTTCTGCAATAACATATCCCATAAATTCACTACAGAGAAAAGGCACCAAATTTGAGTGGACTGAAAAATGCCAAAACAACTTTGAACAACTAAAATTAAAACTCACTAGAGCCCCTATACTGAAAATTGCAGATCCTAAAAAAGAGTTTGTTGTGTGTACTGATGAATGTAGAAAGGGATTGGGAGGAGTTTTGTTGCAAGAAAATTATGTTATTGCATATAATTCTAGAAAACTTAAGAAACATGAACAAAATTATAGTGTATATGATCTGGAATTGGCTGTTGTAATTCATGCCTTGAAGATGTGGCAACACTATCTTCTTGGGAAAAAATTTACATTGATGACAGATCATATTAGTCTCAAGTATTTCTTTTCTCAAACATATTTGAATGCTCGACAAGCCAGATGGTTGTATTTTCTGAGTGAATTTGATATGGACATAAAACATATAAAAGGGAAATAAAAAAAAATTGCTGATGCTCTAAGCAGAAATGCTTGCCAAAAAATAAGCAACATTGGGAGTAGTTCTAGTCTTGACTTAGAGGAATTAGTTAAAAAGGTAGCAGATCAAGATCCCAACTATGAAAATATAAAACTGAAAATTATGAAAAAAAAAAATGGCAGAATACACTCAAAACCAGAAAGGGTTGATCTACTATAAAAATAGATTGTATATCCCCAATGTGGAGACTTTTAAAAATGAAATCCTAGATGAATATCATAAACAACCATATTCAGGACATCCTCAATATCAGAAAATTCTTACACCCTTAAAAAAGAAATTGTTTTGGCCAGGAATGAAAAAGGATGTAGTAGACTATTTAGCTAGATGCATGGAATGTCAACTAGTTAAAGTTGAGCATCATCACCCAGCTGGTCTTTTAAATCCCTTGCCAATTGCAGAGTGGAAATGGGATACTGTTTCTATAGATTTCATAACCAGGTTACCCAAAACAAATTACCAGCATGATTCAGTGATGGTAGTGGTAGACACTTTAAAAAAAGTTGCACACTTCATAACTGTAAAATCTACTTTTGGGACAGCCCAAGTGGTAGATGTGTTCCTGAAAGAAATAGTCAAGCTACATGGGGTCCCAAAGATGATTGTTTCAGATAGAGACGCTAATTTCACAACAACTTTATGGAAAGGTCTGTTTGGGGGCATGGGCACCAAAATGAATTTTAGTACTGGTTATCACCCTCAGACAGATGGTCAAATAGAAAGAACAAACAAGGTTTTTTGAGGATATGCTGAGAATGTATCTGATGGATAGGCCATCAAAATGGGAAGACTATCTGCATTTGGTCGAATTTTCTTATAACAACAGCTATCAATCCTCTATCAAAATGAATCCATTTGAAGCACTCTATGAAAGAAAGTGCCATACTCCTTCAAGTTGGAGCCAACCTGGAGATAAGTTAGTATTGGGGCCAGATACTTTACACGAAATGGAAAGGATCGTCAAAAAAATACAGAGAAACATCAAGATAGCACAAGATCGACAGAAAAGCTATGCTGATAAGAAGAGAGTGCATCGAGAGTTCAAAGTGGGTGATCATGTTTATTTGCGTATTAAACCCAAAAAGAGCACAATTTATGATGGAAGTTGTGCAAAATTGGCTCCTAGATATTGTGGGCCTTTTTAAGTGTTAGAAGGGTGGGACCAGTGGCTTACAAACTAGCCTTGTGCCCCATGTTAAAGTGCATGATGTGTTTCATGTTTCGTTATTAAAAAGATATGTGCATGATGCTTCTCACATTGTTGATTGGAATGTGATACAGGTGGAACTAGAAGGAGAGTTCCTTCCAGAACCACTTCAAATATTGGAGCGGGAAGAAAATGAATTGAGAAACAGAACAGTAGCAAGAGTAAAGGTGCATTGGAATAAGTTTACTGCTGAAGAAGCTACGTGGGAAAGAGAAGCTGAGATGATGGAAACATATCCATATTTATTTTCAAAATAAACTCTAATAGTTGGTTGTTGACACCGAGGACGGTGTTTGTTTTCAGAGGGGGAATATGTAATAGCCCTAGTTTTATGTATTCAAATTAGACATTTGAACTTCAGTCCAAAGGGGAGTGGACCCCAATGAAAAATTATTGTGTGGATATAGTTAATTATTTATTTATGAAAAATAAATAAAATGTTTTGTGTGCACTATGACCAAATGAGATTTGTGAGATCACTTGCCTAATCCAGGAGGTATGGAAAGAGGCTAAGAATTTCCCCAAAAATCTTTGAAAAATCCTTGAAAGAATTTATTTCTAATTTAGATTTTTGAGGAAAAATCTAGATTTCCCCAATGATGTGGAGAGTAGTTGGGAAGAGGTAAAAAGATGGAAAAGTAGAAAGAAACTTTAAAAGTCCTTAAATAAGGGAAGCCTAGGAAAACAGGAATAAAAGCATCCTGTAATTCTGGACACAGAATTAGAAAAAATATTTGGGGAGCATAAGCTTAAATAAGCTACTCCAGAACAGATTAGGGTGGTCTGTTCTGGGAGAGGATCTCAGCTCGGGGGTGAATTCTGTAGATATACTAATTCTAAGGTTGGGTGGACTGGTCATAAAAATAATTTGTATGCACATATTATCTACAGTTTTCTTGTATATAATTGAATTAGAAAATTTATATTGTATTGACATTGTAAGTAAATTCATGTTTCCACACTGTGTAATTTACATTCCATACCTTTAACATAATATTTTAGAACAAATAATCTTCCAATCTCTGTATTGTAGTAGGAATAGATATTGGAAAATATATATAAGAATCTATAAACTCTTATGAGTTTAAATCTAAAGATAATAACAAGTGATATATATGTACATATAGAGAAATAGTAAATTAAAATCTGAAATTTTAGTTGGGTAACTAGTGTTAGAGACATTTCATAATATAGACTTCTAAAAAATTTCTATAGTTATATGGAAATTAAACTATGACAAGATAAGCCATTAATACCCTAAAGCTAACTACATTGAACATTGATATAATCTACTGTATATTCTGCATGTGAGAGAAAATCCTTCTGTTTCTCTGCATGATTTAAATTAAGTTGAGGAAAGTGGAATTCTCTACTCTGTATAAACATAATTATAGAAATCATATATATGCAAAATTTCAGGTACTATTAAGAAGTATTACCAATAGAATATATTGTATTATAATTGCAAAAAGCAATGATAATCTATATTATAAAAGGAAGCATATAAAGATCCGGAACTAACAATTAGTACATAAAATCAGAAGTGAAATATTTTAGTGGAAATTACTTCTATTATAAAAAGGTATAAAAGTCTCAGAATAATGTAAATTAAAATACAGTTGATCGTCCTTCTATAAATTGAATTAAATATTTAGCTGAAATTATTCATAAAGATAATTTTAGGATAATTTCAGTTTATATTAGAACAATGATTCCATAGAATATTGATAAGAAATATTCAACAAAAGGTTATTAATCTTTATCCATATGCATATTTTCAAATAAACTTGGCAGAGAAGTATTCCATCTTTGCTGAAAAAATTTTATAAGTTCAGAAAAGATATTACGATTCAAAATTTAATTCAAGTCAGATATTTATGATAGAAAAATCTCCAATAGTTATGTTCTATAAATTACAAAATAACCAGCATTATTGTTCCCAGAGAAATCAGCTAGGATTATTATGATTGTTCATAATAATTAGTATCTGTGGAAAATACTAAACAAGTGATTGGGGAAAAATTGTTTCCGATATGAAAATAGAGGCCGACCTATGACAAACAAGAGTAGAATAGTTACCATTGGTCCAAGTAAAACGTTTACATACATTTCCCTTCAAGATTAACAATCATTGAAGAAAGAACTTACCTGCAAAAATAGGAAGTGAAATTAAGTCATTAGGTATTTCTATAAACTAGTACATAATTACATTTATAAAAAAGTAAAAAAAATTGAATAGGAAATTTCAGAGACTGAGTACATCTATACGTATCGATGAGCAATGGTGAAATAGCTTGCAAAAATTTCTGGGAGAAACCGAAATGAAATAAGTATATGAAATGCATAGTTAATAATAGAGGTAATACTATATAAAAATTTCATATGATAAGTAATTACCAGAAAAATGAGTCTTTGTTCCCGCAAAAGAAATCTATTCGATTTGAGAAATTGTTTGCATGATATATGATTGTATTATTGCTATATTTCGATTCATTCCAAGTATATAAACGAAAAGCTAAAGAGGATTAAAGTAAACAAGGAGGTCGTTTTAAGTCATTTCAAATGACTGTGTATTAAAAACACGATAAGTTACTGAGGAGTATCTCAAAATAATAATATGAAAAAAATAATAATTTCTCTAGCGTACAATATGGAGAATACGCTGATATTATATGTTCATAAAGGCATGAAGAGCAACCATAAACTGATATATCACACATCCCAATAAACAAACATATAGTAATGAGGGTTTTACGTCTATAGAGATTCATTTAACAATGAAAAGGTCATACGAAAAGAAATTCGGCTCCATTACTCTACCGGGATAGAAATATCTTCAGACAAAAAACAAATTCAAACTAGGAGAGGAAATAAATTCTCTTATTCTTCTTTAATGTACTGGAAAAAAAATATGTTAAGAATATGAATGCTACATAATATACTTAACATGAATTGAAAGAAAATCGTATAAGCCAGACTTAAAATCGATTTTAACATTATATTGACACACAAAGAACAATATAGTGGTTACCTGGAATGATGAGCGTTCGACACGATATTGTGTATACAAGATTGGGTAATAATACTCCTGATAAATGAAGAAAGACACAGTAGAACAAAGAGAATTCTACATCCTTTGATAAAAATTTACAATTGTCAAATGAAATAGTAGAGTGAAGGAATGGCATAATATACCGAGCCAAAACCCTAGTTCATTTCTTATCTCCACCGTCCACGTGGAGAGCGATGCCCAAACCAAATCGATATCAATTGAAAAGTGCCTCGAAAGACAAGAAAATCTCCATAGTACAAAAAATGAGATTTACGAATTAATACCATAGTACTCATCAAACCAACCACCATATGAATCTCAATACATAATGACACATAAATCGATGCTCATAAATGATAACTTTCCTGAGACACATCACAATAGTAAACGAAAATTTCTGAAGTACCAATGAAACGACATAATATTTAAAAAGTGAATAAATGATAGGTAGGCTTGTACTGGCCTCGAGATTATTACAATCCTTAAAACCCTAAACATTATAAACACAAACCGAATGAGTAACTAAGTCTTCCTTCGGTTGTAACGATAAACAATTGTAACAAGGTTATATAATTGCGATACAAAAAGGTATTACACCATTGTTATAACAATGGTTTATTCATAAGTGAATATTATATGTATCACCATCCTAAATCAACATTGGATTCGTTGATATATGTATATAAATATATTCTCATACCTATGGTAGTAAGGTATTAGAATATGGCAATTCGAAATATGATAAATGTATATAAAAACAATAATATATCATTTAAGGAAACCAAATGCATTATGAGTATAAAATAAGGGTTAGTTGGATATTAACCCTGAACTATAGTGAATGAGGTTATAAAGGAATTCAATAAGAGAAATAGGTGTCATAAAGTTATAAAATATAATAATAATAGTATTTGGGAAATAAATATTGACACACGATATTAAAGGCTAGATATATTGAAAAAAAAAATTAAATAAATAAATTTGGGTTAAGTGGAGAGACATTACAATTTGACATGTTTTAATATCAAATTTATTTGAGATCAATTGTTGGAAAGTAGATGAGAAGCAACAAAGGAATACTTTTCACTTATAATGCACTAATACTTTTCACTTGGCACCTATTGGCGCCTAGTGTTGGTGTGCCTTGGATGCCCCTATTGGAAAAGGTAAATTGATGACTAACTCACCCTCTTATGTGTTTATTTTCTTGTAGTTTAACATGTTTCTCCATTTTGTTGCCTTGATAGTCCCTAGTGTGCATTGACACACCCTTGCACATATTGGCATGACTTACCGCTTGGAACATTTTTGCATGTTTGACATGCCTTCACACGATTTGGCACATCTTAGCATTCCCTATCATTCCTTCGCACTCATGTCCTCATAGATAGCCTTTAAATTTTTTCACGACTTGGGAACTCAATCAAGTCCCTGGCTACTACAGCTCATGTGACAATATTGGCCTGCTTCAACCACAATAACTTGACCAATTCCACCTACTACAAGTAGAGTGTGCCTTATTGACCTAAGAACTACCTATAACTCATCTTATGCCACTCATGTCCAAGCTCAACTTGTCCCAATTAACTAGTTACCAAGACAAAGATCACATGATCTAGCCATGGCCATAGAAAAACTAAGCAGTATACCTTACACAAGAAATATTTCACATGTATGTTCGGTTCATATAAATAGTACAAGATTAACTAGGAGTTTTCAAGAACCACAAGATGCACAAGGTAGACAAGATATAAGTGGAAACAAGTCGAGTTCCCCAAAACTTATACACAACAATGTACAATATTAAAATATTTAGAATAGTTTAAAACAAAAGCATGTAGCCAAAGTGTTCCATGTCTCATTTAAAATAAATAGCTAAAGGAAAAACATTGTTGTGCCTAGCACAAAGTGATTTCTGTTTGTCTAAAACTGCTATGACGAGCCTTATATAACAATCGTAGGCTTTCCTCCTGTAAATCCTATTCTGAACTTATCCTAACACACTTCATCCTTAGCACACATGAATTTGTTGACACTCCCTGTCACACACTCTTATTCGTTCCTTTCCATCAATCTTGACCTAGTTATCCCTTGATATTGCCCGACACGCCCTAGCACTCTAATTCAACATGCATTAACATTTTCTGAAATGTGTTAGCATGCCTTTTAATTCCTTTTCATGCCCTAACCATCCCTAGCTATCATGCCCTCACAACTACACTTACTTAATTTTCCACTTGGGAACCAAACCAAGCCCTCGCTTGACTACAAGAGCTTGACCAAGTTACGATTCCTACAACTAAAGTATGTTGTTGAATTGTGTAGCCTGGGAGGTACAAAACAAGCCTAATGAGATGGGTTTGTGTGATTTTGGTCACAAAAGGCTTTATGGGAAAAGAAGCCAAACAAAGGGATTTTGGACCCAAGATGGGGTTTAAAATCTAAAAGAAATTTAGAAAGTGAAATTTACATTTCCCAAGGTCTAAGTGGATAAAACTCGTAACTTCTACAGGGTTCCTAAAAGGTCTAGGAAAAAAACATTTAAGGAGGCCATAGGATGAAGGAAAGAACATCAAGTGAGAATGAGCTCAGTTGATTAAGGAGGTGAAGAGAGATGTAGTCCTAGAGATGCCATGATCATTAGCATGTCGAGAATTCATTAAGATGCCTCGTTATGATTTGGCATGGTTTAATATTAAAGTTATTTGAGATCAATTATTAGAAAGTAGAAGAGAAGTAATAGAGGATGATTTGGCACTTAGAATGCACTAACACTTGGCACTTGATGCTTATTTCCACCTAGTGTTGGTTTTCTTAACATGCCCCTCCTCGAAAATGTAAATTGATGGCTCATTAACTCTATGATGTGTTCATATCCTTGTAGTTTAACATGTGCCTCATTTTTGTTGCCTTGATGGCCCATGACACGTATTGTCACACCCTTGCACATCTTGGCATGGCTTAGAAATTTAGACATCTTAGCATATTTGACATGCCTTCAAACTATCTAGCACATGTTAGCATTCCCTAACATGCCTTGGCACTCATGCCCTCACAACTAGCCTTACATTTTTTTTATGACTTGGGAACCCAATCAAGTCCTTAGCTATTGCAGTTCATGTGAAATTGGTTTGCTTCAGCCGTAACAACTTGATCAATTGCACCTACTACAAGTAGATTGTACGTTGCTCACCTAAGAACTGGATATACCTCATCTTAGGCCACTCATGTCCAAGATGAAATTTACCCACTTAAGAAGTTACCAAGACAAGGATCACATCTAAACATGGCCATAAAACAACCAAGCAACATATCTTACATAGGAAATATCTCACAAGTATGTCCAGTTCAAATAAATAATAAAGAATTAACTGATAATTTGCAAGAACCAAAAGATACATGAGACACACAAGATATAATTTGGAACAAGCCGAGTGCCCCAAAACCTATACACAAGAATGTACAATCTGCAATTGTTTAAAATAGTTTAAAACATGACCATTCAGCCAGAGTGTGCCACATGTCATATAAAAATAATAGTTAAAGGAAAAATAGTATTATGCCCAACACAGAGTCTCCCTTTGTCTAAAACTGCTTTCTCTAGCCCCTTTTCACAATCATAGGCTTGCCCCTTGCAAATCCTATTATGAAATTATTCTAACGCACTTCATCCTTGGCAAACTTTAATTTACTCACAGTCCCTGGCACACACTATTAATTGTTCATTTACATGCATTTTGACCTAGTTCTCCCTTGTGATTCCTCAATACTCCTTAACACTCCTCAACATGCATTAGCATTTTCCAGCATGTGTTATCACGTCTTTTCATTCGTTGGAATGCCCTAACCCTCCCTATTTATCATGCCCTCACAACTACCCTTACTTAATTTTCAACTAGGGAATCCAACCAAGTTCTCACTTCACTGGAGGAGCTTGAGCAAGTTATGATTACTAAAAATAGACTATTTATTTGATTTTTTTAGCTTGGGATGTAATCCAAAATATTGTTGATTTGGGTTTGTGTGAGTTTGGCCACAAAAGGATTTGTGGGAAAATAACCCAAGTGAAGGGGATTTGGACTCAATATGGGGTTTAAAATATAAAATCAAATTAAGGAGAAAAATTAATATTTCCTAAGGTCTAAGAGGATAAAGTTTGTAAGCTATAGAGCATTATTAAGAGACGTATGTAGGAAAAGATATTTAAGGAGGCCTTACTATGAAGGTAATAACATCAAGTGAGAAGGAGCTAATTTTATCAAGGAGGCCAAGAGAGATGTATTGATAAAGTAGTTTGAGTTAGAGGGTCGAGTAAGCATTGCTAAAGGGAGGCCATGATCATCCACCAAGAGTAAGATCACGGGCTCACAAGAATCTCATATAACTTAATGGGTTAGACATAAGAAGTAGGATGGCATATTATTGGTTCTATTATGGCAAATAAAGCTCAAGAGAGGCGGCTCATGAGAATTTGGGCATGTGATTTCAATGGTTTTTCTGTTGTGGCCACATCATATTTTGAAATAGTAGAGAGGGTTGAGGCCCTACCTTGTGGTGGTTAGTAGGTTTCAAGTTCTATGATAAATACCAACACAAACGGAGGAGGGTCTGCACTATAATCTAGGGCCACAACATAATTAGTCACAGGTGTTATATTGAATGAGGTAACCGTAATTTGAGGGTCATAGAGAACTAAAGTTTAGATCAAGATTTAGTTAAAGAAATGCCCATAATCTATGGATCCATATGACCTAGGTCGAGTCTCTTATGGAGGAAAGAGTTGTCATTTTTTCTATGGGATGATAGGGTGTGTTCTATAGAAATTACAATAGAAGTATAATTTTGTATTTAGGAAGGTTTCCCAACATGTTTAATCCATAAGGTATTCCATTAAGACTGTGAAAAATATGCATAGAAGAAGAGGGGTTGTGAGCCTTAGAGAGAGGTTTATATCTACAATATATACCACAAATTTGGAAGATGGTTTGTAGAAGTATGTGCAAAGAGAGAAAATCCAAAGGAAGGTGGAACCTGAGTAGAATATGGAGCAGAATAAATGTTTCATATGAGGAATAGATTGACATGAAAATGAGTTGATTTTGGTGGACTGTCCATATAGTTTTAGACAGAGATCTGAAGCAACCTATAAACATTTAGTCAATGGAATGTTAACAGATGATTTGTGACCCTAGTTCAATCATCTACAAATTTTTAGAAGGATGATATGATGTGTATTTCAGATTTATTCATATATTTGGAAGCAAAGAAATTGGTACACAAGAATATTGATTTTGAGAGAACTCAAATAACTATTTGGTGGTATATTTGAAAAGCACTAGATGAGGGAAATATTGTGGGCACTAGATCAATAAAATAAGTAACCGTGGTTAGGAAAATTGATGGTAGTCCAAGTACAATTGGAGGGTTGTTAGGTGATTGTAAAAGAAGAGCTCTAAATCTTGTACTTGTGAAGGAAAAGAATGTTGGTAGAAGGGTAGGCGTATTGGGTCTAATGACACGCATACTTTGAAGGACTAAAGTAGCAGTCAAGTGGGGTAACAAACTAGCCCTAGTTCACTATATTGCAGAGGATTGCATCATTGAGAATAAGGGAAACCTCCATATCCCTGAACATGTCAACTTGGAGGAGCATATGGAAAAAGTGGGACAGCCAAAGAGTTTTTCACAACTGATCGAAAACCCTAAGTGTTGCAAACCTTAATGGAAAAAAGAGGTAGATAGAGGGAAATGTTTTTTGAGCCGAATTTAGTAACCTAAAGGACTTGAGTTCATTAATAGATGAATATTGAGGAGTTGCAAAATGGGAGGAAAGAGGACCTACCAGATGTGTTCAAGATATGTGGATTGAAAGGGCTATGTGTGGCCACCACCAAAAAGTGTGTAAAGTGTTGTATTTTTCAAGGTATATTGGTTGTAAAAGGACTAACACCAAGCCCTTTTTGTATTCATTGTATCAGTGTGATTGTAAAGGGCCATGATCGCTAGCATGAGAGCTCTGGCCTATTCTATTATAGTTTGTAATTTAACAAAGAATGGTTTGAAAAAGTTAAAAATTTTCATGTGCACTAGTTGTTCCCTGATGTGTATATTTCGTCGTGCAAAGTAGATGTGTTGTGGCAGTTGAGTTCGTTTGCATCAAAGATTCTAAGACCAAACCCATATTCTCATGTGTCATGGAAATTCGACATATGCCTTTTTCACCTTATAACTACATGTAACTCATCTTAAACTACTCATGTCCAATCTCAAATGATCCCACTTAAAAATTTACAAATACAAGGCCCATCACATCCAATTGTGGTCGTAAAATAACTAATAAACATAGTTTACATCGTGACATGCCATAAAACATGACGTGTATTAAATTCCTTAGCATTATGTGGCATGATTTTACACTCCCAAACATACCCTAGAACTTCCTGACGCACCTTAGTAGTTTAACATACCTTGGCATTTCCTAGTATATAACCTTGTCACTACCTCCTTAACAAACCTAGAACTCATTGACACTACCTATCAACACTCTTATTCATTCATTTTCATGCATTTTGATCTAGTGCTTCCTTGTGTTTACCTGACACTCCCTAACACTCCCTATCAGGCATTGGCACACCCTAATGCCTGGAACATCTTGTCATGCCACCCTAATGCTCTAGCATTCCATGGCACTACCTAGCATACCTTGTCACTCTCTCCTTATCACACCTAGAGCTCATTGAAACTCCTAGTCACAAACTCTTATTCATTCATTTCCATTAATTTTTACCTAGTTCTCCCTTCTGTTTCCATATCATTCCTTAACACTCCTTGGCACATGTTGGTACACCCTAGTACCTAGGACATCTTGGCATGTCGCCTTTTTCTCTAGCATGACTTAAGACTACCTAGCACACCTTGTAACTACCTCCTTAGCACACCTGAAACTCACTGAAACTTCCAATCAAAAGATATTATTTGTTCATTTCCATGCATTTTGACATAGTGATCCCTTGTGTTTCCTTATCACTCCTAGTTAAAACTTCCTTGCACACATTTGTACATCTTGGCTACATTCCACCCTAACACTCTAGCATTCCTTGGCACTTCCAAGCATGCCTTGTCACTCCTCCTTAGCATACTTGGAACTTGTTGAAACTTCTTGTCACACACTCTTATTCATTAATTTCCGTGCATCATGATATAGTTATCCTTTGTGTTTCCCTAGCACTCCCTAACACTCCTTAGAACACATTGCCACACCCTAGAACTTGGCCAATCTTGGCATGATTTCCTAGCACTCTATCAAGCCTTGGAATTTCCTAGCACATATTTTCACTCCCTCCTTATCACACCTATAACTTTCTAACACTCCCTATCACTCACTCTTATTCATTCATTTCCATGAAATTGAAACTAGTCCTCCATTTTTCTTCTGTGGCACTCCCTAGAATGTGTTGGCACCAAACCCTAGCACCTAGCACATATTGGAATGCCTTACATGCCTTGGAAATTTATATAATGTTTTAGCACTTCCTAGGATTCCCTACACACTGTGGCACTCCCTAGTTGTCATGCCCTCATATATAACCTTACTTTTGTTGTGACTTGGGAACCCAACCAAGTCATTGAAAAAATAGTGGTGTGTCTAGAACAAAGTCTTCCTTTGTCTAAAACTGCTTCGTCCATCCCCTTATCGAAATCATAGGCTTGCCTCCTACAAATCCTATTATGAAATTATCCTAACACACTTCATCGATGGGACACCTTGAATTCACTGACACTCCCTTACAAACACTCTTATTCATTCGTTTCCATGTAGTTTGAACTATTTCTCCCTTGTGATGCCCTAACACTTTGAAACACTCCTTGTCGCACATTAACACTAACCAGTGTCTATTATCGCACCTTCTAATTCATTGGGAGACCTTGGCACTCCTTAACTACCATTTACTCATAACTACCCTTATTTTTTTTAAACTTGGGAACCCAACCAAGTCCTGCCTCAACTACAACAACTTGACAAGGTTTCATTTACTACAACTAGAATATGCCTTGTTTCCTTAAGAATGGCTTATAACTAATTTTAGGCTAACCATGACCAACATTAACTCATCCCACTTAACAAGTTTCCAAGTCAAGGCTCACATCCAATCGTGGCCATAAAACAACTGAGCAACATAGTTTACATCTTGACATGCCATAACCTCTGGAACATCTAACAATCCCCTGGCACTATGTGGCACGTGTTAGCATCCCCTAAATTCCTTGACATGCTTTGGATCTCTATAGCACACCCTACCATTCCTTGGCATGCCCTGGAACTCTAGCATGCCTTGGTGACATACCAAAAAGTTGCATTTGACCATTATTTGCATATAAAATGCAATTCTCATTTTTCCCAGGAAATTTCATTAACTATATTTTATGAAATTTTATTCAACCAAGTTTTGAAATTTTTTTCAAATATCTTTGTACATAATTCTTCTCTTTAAGGAATATTAATTCCTCCCACAAGCCAAAGTTTAGATTCTTTAAATACATAAGAGGAACTTTAATAAAATTCCTACCTCATTGTGATTGTGACTTTGGATAAAGCTCAAATCCAAAATAGAATTAAACTTTCGTTTACTTGACCTTTCTACATGCTTTGCACATTAATTCTTCACCATAGACTTTCAAATCCACGATCTAACGAATTCAACCAATTTGACTTTATTTAATAAAACATGCTAATAAAATTACTTACCAGCCCCACACTTAATACCAACTCACCTTTATAAAATGTTCATATGTGCTCAAAAAAAAATATTTTCTAGTTACGAATGTCAATAAAAAATAATATGGGTCGACTGCCATATTACCCATCACTTGTTTTCTGAATTCGTCCACCATTTTCTTTTTCCATTGACTCATAATTCCGCATCCCATTCTTCAATACAGCTCCTCCATATGCTTTTTCAGACAAACTATCGATTTCTATTAACTGCATTATGATTTATCCTTTATTCAATTCATAATCTTCCCTATTGTAATCATTGTGGATCAATTCCACGGTTTCTTCATTAAACGTATAATTTCTCCTGTACCCTTACTTCAAGACTTTTTCCTTGGTTCAATTCATTTCTTAAACAGAACCATGTTATGTTCTGAGTATGGAATTTTACACCAATTATGCCGATTTGAAAGTGTGATCTTCAGCAAACCATGTTTTTACCGTGATTATATTTAATGGTTCACCAATTTAATATTCCAGTGATTTCCTTCTGCCATACAAGTTTCTGATATTCAATTTGACCAGAAACTTTGTCTTTATCACAATGCATTCCAGAAATTGTGGCATTTGAAATGTATTGCAGAATAAATTTATTCATAAATTCGACAGAAAATTACTGAGCTTGCTCTACTCATCTTTTTACTGTGCCAATTTGACATCAAATTAAATGGCTATTTTAACTGTATCGATCCATTCTGTGATTGATTCTATTCCACGACACATGCAAATCATACTGAATTCAACAAATGATTATTCGGCCTTTTAAACCACATAGTTTCATAAAACAATAGCTTGAATATAAAATGACGGAATTCCTCTTGAGTCTGTCAATTCCACTTGCACGCATATATAATGTGCCAAACTCCGATCTACCTGAAAATTATAAATTCAATAATGAAATCCAACTCAGAGATTGAGTTTCTGTATTGACAATCAAATATTTACACATGATTGTTCTTCTCGCCTGATTTTCTAATCAGTGGCCTCCTTTTTCTTACAGCCCGTAGGCTTCCAAAACAACTCCTATCTATCTGTCCTGAATCTCACCTCTCTATCTCCCTTCTATGCCTTCGAGGCTTAAAATTTATACAATTGTTTCTAAAGGAAATTCTGGTTTCAGATCCTCAATTTCTTCAACAAATTCCTAAGAATCCTCTTTAATCCCAAAATCTCCCTAAGGACTCTCATAAATCCCGGATTCATGAAACTAATTCTTAATTTAGAAAATAAAATTAATTCTCAAATCTCTCATATTTTCTTTCTTGAAAATTTAAAAAAATCCTCTCAATATTTAATTAATGCTATTAAAATCACTCAAATCATTCAAATTTTATAGAAATACAAGACCCGCTATATCTATTAAATTAAAATTAAATTGCTGAGATGGATGCTCCTGCATCACATGGAATTTCCTATCATATAACCTTGTCATTCCTTCCTTAGCACAGTTAGAACTCACTGACACTCCCGATCACAAACTCTATATTTGTTCATTTCCATGCATTTTGAACTAGTTATCGCTTATGTTTTCGTGGCACTCCCTAACAATCCCTAAAACACATTGGCACACCCTGACACTTGGCACATCTTGGCATGTTGCCTTGATAATCTAGCATTCCTTAGCACTACCTAACATTCATTGTCACTCTGTCTTTAACACAAATACAATTTGCTAACAATCCCTGTCACACACTCTTATTCATTCATTTCCATGCATTTGAAACTATTTCTCCCTTGTTTTCCCTTGGCACTCCATAACACTCCCTGACATGCATTGGCACACCCTAGCACCTGACATATCTTGGCATGTTTCACTAACCTCTAACATACCTTGTCACTACCTCCTTAGCACACTTGGAACTCACTGACACTTCCTGCCACAATCTCTTAATTCTTCATTTGCATGCATTATTTTAACCTAGTGCTCCCTTGTGTCTCCCTAGGAATCCCTAACACTTCCTATCATGTGTTGGCACACCCTGGCACCTGGCACATCTTGGCCACATGCCACTATGGATTACTAGCATGACTTATCACTACCTCGCATACAATGTCACTCCCTCCATAGCACACCTATAACTCGCTGACACTCCCTATCACACACTCTTATTCATTCCTTTCCATGAATTTTTACATAGTGTTCCCTTGTGTTTCCTTGGAACTCACTAACACTCAACACACATTGGCACTTGGAACACCTTGGTATGCTTCCCTAGAACTCTAGCATGCCTTGGAAATATCTATAATATCTTGTCACTCCTTCCTTAGAAAACCTGGAACTCCATAACATTCCATATAACTCTCTAACACATATTGTCTCTTGGCACTTTGTGGCACTTGAAATAATTCCTTGGCATGGTTTAAGATAAAATTTATTTGAGATCAATTATTCACAATTAAGAGAGAAGTAATAGAGTTTTATTTGGCACTTAAGACAGGCTAAAACTTGGCCCTTGGCATGTATTGGCACTAGTGTTGGTATGCCTAGCATGCCCCTCTTGAAAAGGTGAGGTCCTGAATTATTTACCCTCACACGTGCTCATTTATTTTCATTTTAACTTGGTGTTCCCTTTTGTCACCTGACAGTCCTTGACATGCATTCGCATACCCTAACACCTGGCATATCTTGTCATGCCTTAACACATGGCATGGAACTATCTCGCACATGTTAGCACACCCTGGCACTTCTTGAAATGCCATATAATTCTCTCTAGCATGCCTTCTAACTCCCCCCTTGTCATTTCTAACACTCCCCAACACACCCTCTTATTCATTCATTTCCATTCATTTTCACTCGATGATTTATGTTTGATGGGGTGCATGTCTAGAAAGAGTTCATTTAAGAGAATAAAAATAGTATGTATATGATGGCTTTCTTTGATTCCATCTGTCATTTATTATTTATGCGATGAGGTTTCTCGTAAATTTTAGTGGAGTTGTGACCTTATGAATTTTAAACCCATTGGAGCATAGTGCTCAAAATTTAATATCTTTTAGGCTTTGAGTCAAATGGAAACTTCTCATCTCGCCAAAGTTTTTATAAGGGAAAAAAATATTAGATTGGCCCAGGTCCCAAATTAACTACTCAAAATTCTTCTTAACTACTCAACAATCTTCGATTACTATCATAGCTCCGTACCTATGAAAACCTTGTTAGAAATAGAGACACTAGCCTTCTAGTTTTCATCAACATTGTATTTTCTAAAAATTCATATAAATTGTGTTTTCCATGGTGATAAATTTTAATCTCTGGATCTCCTACTTGTAGTTGTCTATCACTCTCTCCTTTTATTCTATGCAATACTCCACACGTACAGGAACAAAAGATGATTGGAACATCAGGAACTTGAATTTAGTTAAGACTGCATCAACCTCTCCTTCAAACTTGAAGCAAATTTTGAAAGCTTCATAAGCCTTTTCCTCTAAGGCTCTAGCCCTATCGAGCCATTTACAAGATTCATAAAAAAATTTATTTTCTCCAAGTCGTTGAGCTGAGGAGTGTATACCCCATCATCAAGATATTGTATTTTCCATTGAATGATGTCATCTAACATATTTTTAATATTCTCCAATTCTTCCTTGATAGGCCCCATCCTCTTTATATAATCATGAAAATTAGGAGTTTTATCTTTGATGCCTTGAATGCTCCTCTAGAATTATTTTTGAAACATACTAAGTTTCTCTTGGATCTCAAGTGATTTCCCTTTGAACTCTTTAACTGAGGCTAGTTCACCTTGCTACTGGAATTCTAGCTCTGTAATTATTTTCTTAGCAGCACTGAGTTCCAATTGAGCATCATAGACCTTTATCTCTAGGTTGGAAACATTATCACTTTTTTCTTGGGACATGGTAATACAGGTAGTTGCAGTCATCTTTGGATCCGTTGTTATTTCATGAAAGAAAACCTCCTCAGTGAAAATTTCTCTCCCAACCTTATCCTTTTTGGAAACTCTCCTACTGACCTTGTTCTTATTGTATTCATAATTGACTTTTTTCAATACCACTACTGGGTCAGCCATAATCATGGAAAAAAAATGTTCCTTCTTCATTTCTTCAATCTGACATGGTTCCACTAGATACTGAGGAGTGGGGCTTATCTTTGGAGATGATGGAATGTCATGGTGTTCAATCCTTTTATCTTTCCACATAGATTATTCCTTCTTCTTTTGGAGTTACTTATCTCTTTTCCTTTGAAGCTCTTCATCATTTTTCCTTTGTTTTTCCAACTTCTTGACTCTTTGTTCAGTTTCCAAAGCCAATTGTTTCACCATTTCATATTGTTCTACTTTCCTTCTCTCTTCTTCTGCCTCCTTCACTGCTTACTTTTCTTCAATCCTCCTCTCGAGTCTGTCTTATTATTTTTCCAATGCTTCCTTCATCTTCTTCACCTATTCCAATGCCCTATGGATATTTTCAAATTCTTCCTCGAGGTTGAAAATAGGCGAAGCATGGGTCTGTTCGAGCTTCTTTTGAGGTCCTTGACTTACCTTTTCTTTAACCTATGATGGATAAATAAGTCTCCTGAATATTTCCTCATTAGTATCCTTCTCATGAGTATAATAGTAGATCTGGTTGATAACAACACAATGATTAATAATCACAACTTCAAGATCATTTCTCCTGAATATTATCTCTCCAAAATGATATGATTTAATTTCAATGGCCTCTTTCATGGCTTGGTTGGTGCCACCAAATACATAGTATATTATCTTGATAGGTAAATTGCGCCATATTGACGTCTTTTCCCTCTTAAGATTACATGTAACTAGATGATAAAATGTCTGATATAATATTTCCAATCGAACCACTCAGCCTGGAGAATATAAAGGTAGCAGACTAGGAGATCTTGATGCACCATATGGAATAAAATCTGATGTAGATTCTTTGTTCATGGAAATACCAGTCTCCAATTCCTCCTATGACTTCCTGTTCTTGTTCCGATAGGCATGGAAACTCTTTCTCAAATAACAAAGAGTACATAGGAGAAATAAAATGGTTGCATATTATTCTCATATTTGATCTATGCTTGTAATCTGATAAGAGCTTGCATTAAACATGTACTGGAGGAAAATACTTGGACCATTTCCATTCTAGTTCCGAAAATTCATTTTCTGAATAGATGGAGTCCAAAAGGTAGTTGGAAATAAAGAAAATAGTAGGCTTGGCACTCTTCAGTTCCCTGGAAGCTTTATATAATGAAGGGGACATGATTTCACTCCAATTGAATGTGGGCCCATGAGTACACATTTAATTCACCATAGGCACCCATGATTCATGAAACATGGTTGCATCCTTTTCTCCATACAATTTGGCCAGAAGAAACATGATTATTCTGAAATGATGCTTCAATCTAGCAGTTGGATACACATTTGATATCCTGGTCTTAAATATTTTAGAACAAAACCACTATTTTTTAGTAGCATTCTAGGAGGTACCTCATCCACAACCCTTTTCACCCATTCCTCAAATAGACTTACTTCAGGCTCTAGGAGGAACTTTCTTGACAATATGTTGAAGGTCTAGTAGCCTCCAACTGGGCTCTAGTGTTGGTTTAGGATCCATCTATTGGTGAAGTAGGCATAGCGGTAATAAACCTCCACCATACCACCCATTCGTAGGACTATAAGGCAACTTTAAATTCCACCAAAGAGTGAGAAAAAAAAAACCTGGTATCACATCTAGGCACCCCCTTGATGACCCCCAAAATGAGGAGCATAAGGACTAAGGATAATGCCTAATGAGAAAAGAACTTGATTGATGCGCAAAAAATTGGAATGAATTTTCACAAGAAGAGGAATTATTCAAGGAAATGGAAATATGATTCATATGATGTTGATACTAGGCGGGAAGAGGGTATGGCTATGTATCTTAAGGGTACTATGCCATGAAGTTCATGCTTCATAAATAGTGGATTTCGATGCATTGGGTTTGGCACATAATTTTTTAGTTCAATCAAATGGTGGCAGGGTAGTGGAATGTGGATGAGGTTAGGGTTCCAACGATTGAGGTAGATTATTCATGGATGGAAATCCATTCAATTAGTAAGTAACCAAGTCAAGTTGTTTTCCTGTATCTTGGCTTTGGTATGGAGAGTATGTCTAAGTCATTTATACCATCCCTAGGCATGGAAATAATTCAATGATAAGTTGAAAGCACTGAGTGAGTAGAGCTTCACCCCCGCCCGATAGTAACTTATCAAGATTGGCTAGGAAGTTTCCTACACCCCTAGTTGAGTGAAGGAGCATTAGCTGGACCATCCAAAGCTTTATATTCTAGTGTCTCCAGAAAGAACTGTGTTGGGCTAGGAAAGAACTTTGTTGGTTTGTCTATTACCTAACCTTCTCTAGCCCACACTAATTCTTTCTTTTCATCATACATTTTTATATGCATCATGTTAGGTATTTAATACTAGAAAATCCCTTTATCTATTATGACTGAATGGACTAGTTTCTAGAAAAGCCCTTGAAAGTTGAAATCCCATTAATATTTTTTATGTTGGTCAATAGATGCTTATCATAGTCCCATCTAACATATTTTAAAAGATAAGATAAACTAGATCAGAAGTTATGCCATATAAGCATACATGGTACTCCTTTAAAATTATTATATACATAACTTATTATCCGAGTACATAACCATGTGCTCCAAGGCATTGACCTTGTTTGCACTTGATTAACCAATCTATAATCCTAATGGTATGCATATTTTTATAGTGACTATCATTCTATTTTTTCCACAACACAGTTAAAGAATGCAAGAAAAGCAGTGGATTTTAGTGTAGGTCACCCATTATTTTTTTGTTTTTATTGTCAAAATATGTCTTATATTTACAGAAAAGTATTTACAAACAACAAATCAAAAGGTGGAAGCATATATACAATGGATCCTATATTAGTATGCTCTTCTGTACGACTAGAAAATGGTTAGTCTCTATATCTCCTCAAAAGATACAGAAGATGTAGATTCATAATTGTATTCAAGTTGCAAGGAAATATTGGAAATGGACTCAGATATTCTAGACTCAAATATACTATGACTCATGTTTGTAACCGAAGTTGAAGAACTGAGTTCCCAAAAGGTCATGAAACTTTGTCTAGGAGGTAGGGACTTGGTTGTAAATACTAAATCATATGAATTTAAATTGATATGTTAAAATGTTGATTCGATGTCATTTTGTGACCCCAGTTGTAGAGTAAGTTAAATTATTATCCTAGATGTTTTTTAATTTTCTTGGGAATTCAAAAGTAAATTTCTTCTAGCTTTATAACTTGAATATATAGATATAATGTTTTATGGGAAGTATCAATATTTATGTGTACAGGATTGGAAAGACCGTATGGAGTATCATGAATACATTGAAGTCAATGATCAAATTATTTGGTTTTGGTAGGTATTATCACTTTTGATTTTGTTTTTCATTTGTAATGTAAGTGAAAATCAATGGATTTCCTATGTATCTACAAGGGGAACTTCATTTTAATTTGATGGAAATATTGGGTTTCTAATCTTCCATTTTGATTAGATAGTTGTCATTAATATCTTGGAATAAATTTTGATTATTTGCTTTCTATATGCCATAAGTTCGTTGTATGTTGTAATATTTTATGAAATATATGATTATTTTGACTTGGAGCTAGTGGCACCTATAATATTATGCTAATTAGGTTCCCACATTCTCATTACTCTTTTGGTTGCAATTTTACTTCTATTTGGACATTGTTTCTTGTGTTCCTCCATTGTTGTCTCATTATTTTCATAACGCTAGGTTTTTGCTCCTTGGGATAAACTTCTTGTACACCTAGCTTTTGATATGCTGTTGTTTCATTTATGGTGATTAGTTTATTAGTTTTCCTGTTCACTTCAATGGTTATTTATTTCTCATCTTCGTGGGGCCTCTTGCCCACACACCCCAAATTTTTATATGGGCTTCTTATGATGGGTATAATATCTAGCTTGAACTATTTTTCTTTAGGGAATATCAATATAAATTTCAATTTCAAATTTTCCATGGTTTGGTAGCTCACATTGGCCATGTGTGTAACATGGAACAATCTTGGTGATTTGCGCATGGTCCAAATTGTCATCTCTCTCAACATGACAAATTGTAGAAGTAAATAAGATTTTTTTATCTTAATTATTAGAAAATCAACTTATTGTATTTACCTTTTAATTTTTAGATATTTTCCATAAATTACCACTGATTAGTTAAAATAATTTATTTTTATTTACATAATTTATAAATTTTAATTAAAAATAATTAGTTCAATACCATAATTTCCCCTCCCCACTTTAATCCATTATATATTAAGAATCTTAATTTAAATTGAAAGAAATAATTTTAAACCTCCACTTTTACCCACTTAAAAAAATAAAACCAAACAAATTTTAAGGCTTACACTATAAAATAAAATAAAAACCACACGCAACCCAAAACAAAGAAAAAGAGTTTTAGGTGGGAACATAACAAAGGTTTAAGTATGCTGGAGAATTTTATAAAAAACCCTCTTCTGGGATGTTTTATCCCTAATAATGCACCTCATGAGTGCCGACAATGAGGAGAGAGGTCAGAAATAGGCATTGTTAAATATCTACAAGGAGATTCCTCTGGATGCTCTAGCCTTGAAGCTTGTTCATGTCCATCAGTCACGCTTTCAGTGGAAAGCCCGACAATGGTTGTGCTTCTCAGGAAGCAGATCACACGGATTGGCACTACCCACACAAACCACCATCAAGGTCCAACTGCTAGCTTGAGTTCAATTCCATCAACAACTTACTCTTCCCATTTATTTCTATGCCATTTTACACTGTGGTTAGAATATTGTTTGAAGAAATAGAATAGAAACCAAGATTAATCTTAGAATATTGTTTGAAGAAATAGAATAGAAACAGAGATTAACTCACCTTTGGATACATCATTGAGGGTTTATTCCAACCCAGCCACCTATAAAAACCCTCTATCTTCACCTGATCGAGATTCCATTCTAATAGAAGAAGTAGAAGATGGCCCCCTTCCATGATTTCATATTTGACTCTGTCGATCTAGTACAAAAAACTCCACTAGTAGCACCCTAGTCTAGAATATAAATTTGATGAATGAAGGGGGAGTAGGAAATCGTAGTAGGAGAGAGGAGATCCACAACCATGGTTTTCATGAAGGCCCTGAAAAATTGGGGCCTACTTCAAGAGGTTTCAATTCAAATTCAAATGCAGGAGATTACAGGGAAAGGATCCGACCGATAAATAAGTAGGTACGTAATTATATTGGTGGCATTTATGTTGTGTGGCTTGGAATACTTACTTCCCCTACAAGTTTTTTCACAATGGACCATGGATGAAACAAGTGATATGCAACTAATGTTTGCATGTGTGAACTGGGCGGGTCATATGGAACCTATACTATCGGAGGGCCTCACCACCCAACCTCTGAAATATATCACCAACACAATCAGCTCCCTCAACTTCAACTTGTGCACCTCACATGGGCCATTTTCAAATCACCAATCCATCCCTTTCTAATATCATTTTTTCTTAGAAATTCGATTCTCTAAACCTGAGTTCCATAGCAGTCGGAGTAGCAGCTATGGAAAATATATCAACATACTCTAACTTGGTCAACATAATTTTTTCATAGATTTCAGATTTTGAAATCTTCCTCTCCACCCGGATTGGGGTTCTCTTTGTTACCCTAAAGATGAAAGCCATCGAAATCGGGTATGTAAAATATCAATTCGCCCCCCCCCGCGATGCTGAGAGTTTGCAGAGTGTCTTGCGTTCAACCCTAAAGCTCATAATTCTTATTCAACCAAAGGGGATAGGTCAAGATCCAGCAAAAAAGAGGTCTTCCACTCAAGAGGTGCAACGTAGGAAGAATTGTTACTAGATTCAAACTCGAGCCGCCAATTGTTTTCCAAGCCAACTTTACGTCCCTTGCTTGATTCCAAGGTCGGTGCGTAAGGAACTCACAGTCAAGGAAAATAAACTACTTTACTCTCATAATCAAAGTCACAATGTTTGTCGACAGTCACAGGTGGAATTCTAGGTATAGGTGTGTGGTGTTCCAGGATGTTGAGAAATTGTATAAAATATTATGGCTGATGATGCTACTCATTGCAATCTAGGTGATGAGATTAAATTGAGCTATCTAACTGCAAATTTAAATCTCACAGTAAAACACACTAGAAATATGCACACACTTATACTATTTTATCTACACAAAATCAATCCTCAAATCTCTTTCATTTTACTGAGATTTTCCTTGAAGGAGTTAGGCTAACATGAAATTTGGAGGAGAAGATATTGCACACAAGTTACTCACAAATCAATTCGTATTATCTCCACAAAGCCAAATTACAAGTAACATAAATAATGGTTATGAGATCTAATAGTTTTTAATACATAAAAATATTATTCAGATAATCTCTCGGTGTACTCTAACCACACATGCAGAGCACCTAGGGATCTCTCATATCGAATCCTATGAACATGTGGTCACAGATCTCCAGAATGCGGATGTCATGGTCATACTGGATAACCACATAACAAAACTGCAGTGGTCATCCTCTGTCAATGACGACAATGGTTTATTCATAGACGAGTACCTCAATCTAGAGGCATGGATCCAGAAGCTTAAAACCATGGCCTCCAACTTTAAGGACCACAACAATGTTGTATCCATGTCATTGCGCAAGGAGCTCTAAGGTCCAACATTCCAGACTCATACAAATACATGCAACAAGCAGTCTTGGTTGTGCATGAGGAAAATAATACTTTTGGAATTAGTTATCTTGCGAATAAGATCTAGCCATAGCTATCACTTTTCTCATCATACGTAAGTGTTTAACAAATTTTTTTATCTTTTATAACATATATATAAGAAAAATTTGAAATATGAATAGAACAAATGGAACTGGAACTGATAGCTTTGTGGCTAGATCGACTACATCTCCATCACCAAGTCAGACTCTTTTTATAAATCATGAAGCCAGAGACCCGTATCCTTGTGTTGGTATATAACCAATTCTTAGCTTTTGTGAGCGAACTGTTTAGGTTTTATAAAAGGGAAAAGTAAGTGAATTTTGTGTGATATATGGTTTCTAATAATCTTCATAAAATGATTGAAAAAAATTTCCCATTTGGCATCTTGGGTTAAATTTCATGATATAGCTAGGTGCAAAATGTATCATGTGCCTTGGGTATTGGTGCTGGTAAAATGTGTACGTGGTAAAGAAGGGTATGGTGAAACTGTATTTTTAGTATTTGGTAACTATATATATCTAGATATTGACCAAATCAAGTTAGTAATGGAATTATTGTTTATCTCATGCTCTCTAGACTTTTCATGGCCTGTGTAGACATGTATTACATCGTTGTTTCCATCAGAATGTTCTTCCACATCTGAACTATTGATTTCTTGAACATTGTAACCTAATGGGTCTTTTTAGTTCGCTTCTAAAAAGTATGATATTGAGGACTTGGATTTCGCTTCTAACATGAATTTGAGTGAGGACTTGGATTTTTCTTTTTAACTTTATCTTGCCTTGACTAGGTACTCTACACAATCGTTAAGTTGTTGGATTTTTCCTTCTTCCCTCGCAATAATTTGTTTCCTTCACAAACTTTATCTCTTTCACTTACAACTACTTTGAACTGAAGCTTGCTACAAATTTTTCACCTTCTCAAGGTGTCTACCTTTTGTTCAGCTCAACTCTCTACCTCAATTTTTTCTCTCCAAAAAAATTAAAATAATCCACTTTTCATCAAACATATTATTTTAATTTTGGATTTTATTTTCATATTGTTTTCATTTTCTTCTACATTTTGGGGGGTTTTAGTGCTTTCCTTTGATTACAAAAACAATGGACTCTTGTAATATCCCATAATGGGGATGTAGCAATACAAGACATAAAAACTAGAAATAATAGTGTAAATCAACTCATTGACATTGGAGACAAATATGGAGACATATCATCATGTATTATATCACCAAATCAATACATAATAGTGAGACATGAATTAAATATAATGAGGAAACAAGCCTCCCATAAGCAATCACTCCTAAATCTGAACTGCTGCTATGATACAAAATGTCGAAAGACTGCTACAGCATAGTTATAAACACAATGCTACAGCAAAAGAATGTACAAAATATGCAGGGTTTTTATATGCTTCAAAATATATGCCCAATACAGATCTAGGCTCAATACAAACTCCTGCAAAGAACCCGGAAAGTGTTTTAAGAAATACACTCTATACAAGATGGGATCGAAAGCCCAATGGCTGAATATTCACTGCAAACTGAAGAACATGAGTGTATAAGGCTGAAATATAAAATATCTTATTTAGATCCCCTCAAAGGTCTCCTCCCATGAAATTCTAAACCCTTCAATCATAAGAAAACACTCCAAAGGATCCACAAGGTCCCTCACTGAAGATTCCCTCCAAAATAACACAATCCCTAGCTGAAACAATGCTAAAAATGATGGGGAATAGTTGGTATGATGCAAAATATCTGAAATATGGCCAAGATCTCTCCAAATTTATCTTCAAAGAGAAGGAAACCCTCCTCCTCTGAGAAAATAGCTTAGAAAGTGGGTTTCTAACCCCTCCACTGCAACACCCTACAACACATCACAATAACCTGCAGAAACTATGCTGATGAAGAAAGTTATAGCTTGGACTAAAAACTTGAATGTGGAAATGAATCAAATACTCTTCCAAGAGGCCCCTCAAGGAAAGAGGTGGGATTCCCACTCGAGAACACCCAGTGCTAAACAACACAGAAAACCTGCTAAAAAGCAAGAAGAAGCAAAAGTCTAAGTAGACCAATATCAAAATAATAATCTAAATCATGAGATCATATGGCCTCCATCCTCTTCATTAAATATAATATGAGCTTTCTTTCCCTTGGCCTCACTCAATTAGGTCATTTCCTTCATGAGACCCATCTCCCTCCAAAATTGCATTACTCCTCAATTAATCTCCACTCCTCCATGATAGCGTTGTTGACTTGGTCAAATTTTACTGAATCAACATGGTCCAACCCCTGTTGACACTTGGAGGTGATTTATTTAGCTACTAAAAAGGTTTCGTTTCACACTTCAATTGTTTTTATTGCTTCTTAGGAGACTTATGGTCCTTCCTACAAATTTATTCACCTACCTAGTGATAAAACAAACTATAATATTCCATTTAGCTTAAGGTTAAATTTTTGGAATATTACAGTCCTCCCATCCAAAATGTTGCTTGTCCTCAAGCAATTATATAAGAAGAGAAAATTCCTCCTCACCTCCTCTTTTGGCCTCCTCATCAATAGTCCACACCACTACTCAAAATAATGTGCAATAAATCTGCCCTCCAATGTTTCCTCCCAAATATGCAAAACCAAATGGCTCACATCATGAAAAGTTGGAAGGTGTAAGTGCAAACCTTCTTGTTGTCCAATGGCCTCCTTAAGGTAGAATTTATGAAAAGCATAGGGGATCTTATTCCCAATGAGAAAATCCCAAACCTATGCTATCATCCAAATGAAATGAGCCATTCTAAGTAGCGCATCAAAATAATCCTCAACCCCCGGTTCATGCAATGTATTGGGGTTGTATTGAGAGATTAAATTCTTCCACCCAAGTTGTTTCTCTCTCCATTTGTGGTATATGTGTGGTCGTTGCTGATCTTGGGCTGAAAATTCATGGCCTCCAATAATGGCCCAATCTACCCCATCAAAAAAATCATCCATGAAGTCCCTCCTCCAAAAACTCAAGTTCTCCAATGGCTCCTCCCACATGAAGAAAAGAGATGTAGTATGGAAATCATGTTTTGCCCATTGTTTCTCCTGAAACAAGCAAAATCTAAAGTAGGGAGAATCATACCCCCAATGGGAACCTACAACTCTTTTCCCGCTCTCCAAAAAAAGCTTCCCATGAAAATAGGAACATGACCAATATATGGAAGCAAAAACTAGTAAAAGCAAGTTGCCATATGACAACCGGAAAGTGGATCATAATTCCACACATGGAACCAGCATAATGCATCCCCTGCCTGACTCAAATCAAAGCATAACAAGTGATTTTATAGCCACTTTTTTGCTTCCACAATCATCCTATAAGATAGGATCATTAAGGTAAAATGTGGTGTCAATGGTGCACACCAAGAATCATGTGGCTTCCCCCACAAACCACCAAAAGGATAGCCAATATCAAGGCTAAATTTGGCCTCAAGTACATCATAATATAATGTATAAGAAGGAATGACCCTCCTTAATACAACATGCTGTTCATATAAATTAAAGAAGTGTAAATCATAATGCAAATGTGTACCTTCTCTACCATGTACTTTGGTCCTTGAGGTGAAATGGCTCAACTGAGAATTATCCCTCACCCCCAATAAGTAGGGAAGTGGTTGTGACATCTTGTCTATCACCATCCAGGATATGCATCTCTTGATATGCTAAAATATATCATGTTTCATTCCCTCCCAAGTGAACTCCTCCATCAAAGAATGAAATGCATCAAAGTGCATGGAAAGAAAGTCCACATGTGCTGCATGTAGTAGCTGCCTCTTGAGCTCAGAAACTCTAATCAAGAAGATTTTTCCAGAAGAATAGATGACCTTTCCAACCACCGTGTATCTATCATCCCCCTCTGGTTCATCAAGAATCATGCAAGCACCAAGATCCTTGGATTACTCTACCAAGAGATGAGACCTCCAGTATGGATCAATGACCTCCTAAGAGACAGCGTTGAAGATCTGAAATGTGAAGCTACCCACATGTTGTTGTCTTCTCCTTTGACATCCCTAATTCCAAAGTCATCCTCCAAAGTGCTGCCATGCCCATCATGCAGCTACTCATGCTTAAATATAAGTGGTTACTTTTGGAAGTTGGCCTCCCATGAGAAGCTACCATCCAAAAATAATCTCTTGATCTTGGCCAATGTAAGCATGAGTGGCCTCCATCTACTCCAATGTATGGAGGATTCCTTCCTCAAGGGATGTACCCTATGTTTCCCCAAATGCATGGAGTGGTCCCCTTGCACCATGGTGGTGCCATCCTCCTTCACCTTTGGCTCCTGCAATGTAGGTGGGCTGAATAACTGAACATGGTAAACATAATAGCTGACCCCACGATGTCCCTCCATAAGATTTGTTGAAATAATAAGAAGTGGAAACTAAGGCATAACTTGTTGCAATTTGGGAACATATTGTAAGGCTGCAAGAGTTCCTTCCTCCTATGTGTTGGCTCCCCCATCTGCTGAAGATGATGGCTGCTCCTCCATAATTGTATCATCGTTGGTACATGCCTCCTCCAATGGTGGTCAGGGCTTCTCCTCCTCTGATTTCTCTTTGCCAAATTTTCTGATCAACCTTTGAGTAAATTCAGCAAAAGTAGTCACTTTTACATGACTCATATTGTTAAACCACCAAATGTGTGCTTCACCAACAAGGTGCAGCGCTACAACTTATACAGCCTCTCTCTCTACCACTGAATGTAGTAGGAATAATGCATCTAGTTTCCTTGCCCAAGCCCTTGCTGTAGATGACCCATCAAATCTAGACAATGGAAACCTATTTCCCTTGATTCTCCTTATGCTGCAAGGTCTCCTTTCTTCCTCCTTGAAGGCTATAGGTTGAGGTTTGTACTAAAAAAGGTATTGACTTAGGATATTTTGATCCAAGTGTCCTCCATATTTTTGCAATTTTTCCTCTTTTTCAAAAGGAAATGGCATAGTCCCACTGCTTCTTTCTCCTCTTCTTTGCTTGACCTCCTTGTTGAGGTCTTTCTTGATTCTGAAAAAGGATGAGATAAATCTCATTCTCTCCATCATTCTGATCTTTCTCTTCTTCTTCTTATCTTCTTGATAGTATAATGGATGATATCTACAGGCAGAGCCAAGATTATGCTTTGATATCATTGTAATATCCCATAATGGGGATGCAGCAATACAAGACATAAAAACTGGAAATAACAGTGTAAATCAACTCATTGACGTTGGAGAAAAATATGGAGACATATCATCATGTATTATATCAGCAAATAAATACATAATAGTGAGGCATGAATCAAATACAATGAGGAAAAAAGCCTCCCGTAAGCAATCACTCCTAAATCTGAACTGCTGCTACAATACAAAATGCCAGAAGACTGCTACATCATAGTTATAAACACACTGCTATAGAAAAAGAATGTAAAAAATATGTATGGCTATTATATTCTTCAAAAGATATGCCCAATACATATCTAGGCTCAATACAAACTCATACAAATAACTCAGAAAGGGTTTTCAGAAATACAGTCTATACAAGATGGGATCTGAAGTCCAATGGTTGAAGATTCACTGCAAACTGAAGAACATGAGTCTAGAAGGATGAAATATAACATATCTGATGTAGATCCCCTCAAAGGTATCCTCCCATGAAAGGTTGAAACCCTTCAATCACAAGAAAACACTCCAAAGGAGCCACAAGATCCCTCACTAAAGATTCCCTACAAAATAACACAATCCCTAGTTGGAACAGTGCTAGAAATTATGGGTAATAGTTGGCCTAATGCCAAAGATATGAAATATGCCCAAGAGCTCTCCAAACAGATCTCCTCAGAGAATTAAACCTTCCTCCTATGAGAAAATAGCTCATAAAGTGGTTTTCTAACCCCTCCACTACAACACCCTTCAACAGAGCTCAATAACCTACAGAAAATGTGCTGATGAAGAAATTTGTAGCTTGGCCTAAAAAACTGAATGTGGAAATGAATACAATACTCTTCCAAGAGGCCCCTCAGGGAAAGAGGTGGGATTCCCCCTTGGGAATACCCGGTGCTAAACAACACAACAACCCTGATAAACAACAAGAGGAAGCAAAAGTCTAAGAAGACCGATATTAAAATAATAATCTAAAACATGAGCTCATATGGTTGCCATCCTCTTCCTAAAATAAAATATGAGCTTTCTTGCCCTTGGCCCCACTCAATTAGGTCATTTCCTTCATGAGATCCATCTCCCTCCAAAACTGCATTATTTCTCAATTAATCTCCACTCCTCCATGACAGAGTTGTTGACTTGGTCAAAGTTGACTGAATCAACATGGTCCAACCCCTATTCACACTTGGAGGTGCTTTATTTAGCTACCAAAAAGGTCTCCTTTAACACTTGAAGTGTTTTTATTGCTGCTTAGGAGAATTATGGGCCTTCCTACCCATTTATTCACCTACCTAGTGATAAAAAAAACTATAATATTCCATTTATCTTAAGGCTAATTTTTTGGAATATTCAAACTCTTGATATATGCTTCACTTGGATAAACATCTTCAATGCATGGTGATTCTTCTAGAAAATCACTCTCTTGTGCAACACTAAAAAAGGCTTGACCACTTTACCTTCAAGATAGTAGTCTTTAGTTTGTTGAGCTATGGTAGCTATGGAGGTATTCTTCACTAGCTTGGAGCCTCAGCTTGTGAAGAATATTAATCAGTATTGTAAATTCTAACTCAACTGGAGTAATTAATTATTAAAATCCTTCCTAAGTTTTAACTAGGAAAATAAAATTTGATGTGTTGTATTCTATTGTTGACTTAATGGATCATAGTCTAAAGTTGTGAAGATAAATAATTTTATAGGCCAATATCTTAGCCATTGATCTCAAGGGATGAGGTGAGGGTTTCATTAGGAGGCTTAAGGGAATGTTGCCTTAACTGAACATGCTTTGATTCCTTCATAGACTCTATCTCCTTTGCCTACAACTACTTCCAAGTGAATCTTTCCACACATAGGATTCCACCTTCTCAAGCTGTCCAACTTTTTTCTAGCCCATAACTCCATTCCATCTTCATTCTAATCAGAGAAAAATAAGAATCCTCTTTACACAAGATATTGTATTTTTTCATTGGTTAAAATTTTCTTATTTCTATGTGCTTTTTTGGTGGCAAGGTTGGGGTGGGAGGGGTTTGCTAAGCACTCTACTTTGATTTGAAAAATGGTTGAATCTAATATATGTTTCACTTGGACAAACAATGTCAACACTTGGTGGTTTTCCCTAAAAATCACCCTATTTTTAGACATTGAAAAATCTTTGACCACTATACCTTCACAAATTAAGATTGAGTCTTTACATAGAGAATTTATTTTCACCATTGAGCCTAAGTGATTTGGCTCCCTTAATCTTTATTTAAAGACTATATCATTGGGATATTTTTCTCTTACATATGTTATAAGATCATTTTGATGAATTTGAGAAGGTTGAATGATAAGATTTTTTAGATCCTCTAGGTATTCTTTTGGAATATTTACTTCCATGCATATTATTTTTTCCACTTGAGTGACATTTGCATCTATGCTAGCTGACTCTACAATAGTTATTTGTTCACATGGCTCTGCTCTTCTTGATAATTTATCATCATCTAATTGAGATTTCTCATAGTATCTGTTAGGTTGACACATACTACCCATTTTTTTTCCATTTGAATTCTCTTCCACGTATGCAATATTCATCTTTTTCACATTGTAGCTAGGGTATAACATCTATTATTTGGCTTAAAAATTTGTATGTTTGCTTGTAATTGATAGAATGTAGTTTCTATAAGGTTGATGCTTGAATGATTAATCATTAATGTACTATAGATTCCATTTCTATCTTTATTTATGTACAAATATGTAGGTTTTCATAGATTCTACAACCAATTTGGCATTCTAGATATTTTGTATGAATATAAATGCAATATAATTTCTCTCTCTCTCTCTCTCTCTCTCTCTCTACACACACACACACACAAAAACACATAAAGTCTTGGGGATTTGGGAAAATGATGCTCTTGACAATCTCACTCTCAAACACTCTCTCACTACTTCCAACCTTGGATGTGCCCTTTATTATGATTTTTTTATATTAGGGTTTTGATATTAGAAATAATAATTATTTAATGTATTATAATACTTATAATATTGTATGTGGATTTTTAGAACAAGTCTCTCTTTTCCGCATTGCTTCACCCTCAAAATAAGATTAGAGCCTTACTTGAGTAAGAAAGATGTTGTATCCTTCATCCAAAATATAGCATTGTGATTAAAAAAAATATTTTCTGTTGTGCTTAACAAGGAATTATATTGAAAATGGTGGTTATCAGGATAGACTCTTGAAATTTGTCATAGTGGATTATGATAAATTTACATTCAAATCTTATTAAATGTTTTGATAATATATTCCCAGTATTTTTCTTATACATACAAATTCTTCTTGATGCATAGTGCATGCGTGTCTAATATACATGAATATTGCAAAATCACCATGACCTTTCATAAGTGGTGATTTAAATATGATTACTATTCATTATGTGCATCAAATGGAGAGGACACCAGAGGCAAGGGTAGAGGATAACTAACTGGGAAGATGGATAGCAGTATTGTAGAGGAAGGAGGTGTGTGGACACCAAATGTAGGGTTCAATGTTTGTTGATAGAAATTTATTTTGAGGGAGGTGTATATGCCAAAATGGATTGGAAGATCCACGAAGGAGGGAAAGGAGCTATCTCCTCTTGAAAATTGAAGAGCCTATGTTTCTTTTATGTAAGGTCAATTATAATCCTTACAGATGATTGTGGCTATCTTGGGATGAAGGTCTAAATCATATTTGAGCCTTTTATATATAGCTTTAAAATCATCATCATAATACCATTTGCTAATAGTTCTGGAGCTCAGGGGGCATGTGAGTCACCGTGAATGATTTTTATGAAGGGAGAAATATTCAATAGCTTCTGAAATAATATGTCCCTGATGATGGGTGTTGAGACCACTCAAAATTTAAGACAGTAGTAAATCTGCACACAACATTTATCTATAATCTTACATAAAATAGATTTAGAGAAGTTGTGGGTGGAGTGAATAAATGAAGAAGTTGTTGATGAAGTTGATTTCCATAGCTAGGGGAAAACAGTAGTCAACATTTAATACGATGTGAGGTAAAGAGAAGACTGTGTTGATAGTGCACAACATTGTATTCATCATACAGTGAGTTCCTTGACCTCTTGAAATGTTGACTATTTGCATTTCCATTTCGATCAGAGGGAGCCTTCCTCTTTCCTTTGAACCCATTGTTCCTTTGATTTCCATTCCCTTTGAAGTTTTTATTGTTTTTTTTGTCATAATATTGGGGAGCGTCCCTTTTATTGGGGAATTCTCTTGCATAGTGACCAAACTTGTTACAATTGTACCATCTTCCCTTTCTTCCTTTGCGACCCACTCTTCCATGAATTTGATTTCTCGGTCCAAAATTTTTCTTCTTCTTTGCATGAGCGGTGAAGGTAGTAGGGTCACTTCCATTCCCATTTGAGGGATGGTCTCTCTCCATCATCCTTGTCTCCTATTGAGTGCATCTCGTCAAAAATTCATCAAAATCGATAATTATATTATTATTGGGAATAATGGTATTAAATACATACCATGGTCAGGGAAGTCCACCAAGAGAAATGAGAGTGAGCTCTCGGTCAGCTATGACCTCTCCAATAGCTAAGCTATCATTCTTGATTTTAGTGAGCCTCATGAAATATGATTGGATGGACTCTCCCTTTTCCATCTTGATGTTCTTCAACTCGTTCTTCAAAAATAGAATTTGATTAGAATTGATAGCCCTAAACATGACAACCAACTCATCATACATATCCTTAGATGTGCCCAACTTAGATATATAAGAAACCAAGTGCTTATGAGTAGAATCCCTGATGAGTGCACATTTTTGAAAATGGGCATCATAAATACTTCTAGCCAGCCCATGAATATCTCTCCAAAACTAAAATGCTTCCCTTGCAACTATCTGGGAGAATATAGTATTGGTTCTACTACCTCAAATTTAATTCAAGTGTTGAAGGATAACGTCGAGCCTTTTTCATAAGAAGAAACTTGTCATCATAATTTTTGTTTCTATATGAAAACATAGTGCTGGAATCCTCAATTCCAGGACATCCTCAATTCCCTCTACACAAATAGGGTCCAAAGATCTTTGTCACACCCCACATTGATGGGTGTGAAACCTAGCACAAATTACATCATACTTTAAAACTTAGATAACTTTTGAGTGCACATTTTTGCAAATGGCCATCATAAAGACTTCCAATCCATGAATATCTCTCCAAAACTGAAATGCTTCCCTTACAACTATCTGGGAGCATAAAGTACTAGTTATACTACCTGAAATTTAATTCAAGTGTTGTAGGATAAGGTTGAGTCTTTTTCATAGGAAGATAATAATCCTCATAAATTTTTTCTCTGCGTGAAAACATGGTGCTCCAATACTCAATTCAAGGACATCCTCAATTCCCTGTGCACAAACAATGTTGAAAGATATTTGTCACACCCCACATTGATGGGTGTGCAACCACACACAAATTCCATCGTACTTCAAAACTGAGATAACTTATGAATGCATATTTTTGCTGGAATCCTCAATTCAAGGACACCTTCAATTCCCTGTGCATGAACAGGGTCTAGAGATATTTTCCACACAATACATTGATGGGTGTAAAACCCAGCAAAAAATCCATCATATTTCAAATCTAAGATAACTTCTGAGTGCACATTTTTTCAAATGGACATAATAAAGACTTCCAACCCATGAATATCTCTCCAAAACTAAAATGATTCCCTTGAAACTATTTGGACAACATACAATCCTGGTTATATTGCCTCAAATTTAATTCAAGTGTTGTAGGATAAGTTCGAGTCTTTTTCATAGGAAGATACTCATCCTCATAACATTTGTCTCTACGTGAAAACATGGTGCTTGTTAGGATATTCTGACACATAGGAAATAGTTAAGAATAACTTAGTCTAGTGTAGAGTTAGGTAAAGTGTGTTTTTTTTCCATGTACATTTGTAACTTACAATCTGACAGTCACGATTTATAGTGATCTGACGGTTATCTCTCACCTCGGTATTAACGACACTTAATCCATGGCTTAGCACCCAATTGGTCCATGATCTCTATTTAAAGAGCATGGAGGGTCATTTGTCGATAATTGTTTATGAGAGAAACATATGTAAGTTTTATTTTCTATTAATAAATTTCCTAAAGTGGTTGCGTTGGCTCAGGCCGTGGATTGTTTCCCTCTTTGAGGGTTTTAACCACGTGATTATACTGGTGTACTGATTTCTAATCTATTTGTGAGTGGTGGCCTTTGGTTCTTGATCTACAAAACTTACCCTGGAAATTCCTATATGGTATCAGAGCTATTTTGAGGGTCGCATCTATTGTTGATGAAAATATGAAGCTCATTTGACTGCATGCGAATGTCGTTTTGTTTATCTACTATTTTTGAACATTTTTGGGCTTGGAGAACTACTTTGTTGTGTCTGTAGCATCCGTTACAGTGAGTAATGCCTTTCTTTTCATGCGAAAAGGTTTTCGGCTGCCCAAGTTATGACAATTTAGATCTGGAGGTATAAGGCATCTTTTTTACAGTTATATTTGTTAATAGTTCTGCTTATTTCGGTTTATTTTGTTTATTTTTGGTTTATAGGTTTTATTTATTTTCCAGATCTATACCCTCTTCTTTGTGTATGCTCTTTTTTGTGTGCTGCGTGTGATCGCGGCAAATCAGAAACAGGAAAAAATGATATATATATATATATATATATATATATATATATATATATATATATATATATATATATATATATATATATATATATATATATATATATATATATATATATATATATATATATATATATATATATATATATATATATATATATATCTACATATTCTTTTTCTCCGCGTTTTTGTGCGATCTCGGGAAATCAGAAATAGTGAAAAAAATTATAGTTTCAGGTAAGGCTAACCGAAAATATAACATTCTGCCATAAGGCTTTGCATTTTGGTTTTTTTTTTTCTCGGTTTCTGTGTTTTTCTGTGCAGGAAAAGGCATGCACACTGAAGAGAAAAAATAAAAAAAACCATTCTTCCTTTCAAAGAATAACGTGATCCTTTTACTATCTCACTTGGTGAGGGGTTATTTTATGAGAATAGAGGTCTTGGGTTAAATTCTCCTTCTCAAGATTCTTTTGTAAAAGGATTTTGTTCAAAGTGGCAGATTTTCTTTTTTTAAAGCCACATTTCATCTCGTTCCCGTAACTATTCAACGTCTACAACTCAAATTTTCCAAAAGGCATAACTTCTTCCTCCGAAAACCATTTTTCAAGCCATTTTTTTTAAACAGCATAATTTTTCTAGATATTTCCATTGAAGTAGTTAGTTTCATCTTTTCTCAGCTTCATTTTTTCAAAAAAAATGGAAAGTGCATGCCCGATTATTCTTAACAACACCAATTATTTTCAATGACTACCTCACATGGTAGATATAATTAGAAGTAACTGGCTTTACATAATAGCCACAGGGGTAGAAACTAAACCTTTTGATGATGATAAAGTCACTAAATGGGAAAATAAACAATATCAGGCATGAGGGTTGATAGGAATGTCCATTGCTCAAGATATTTGATTTCATATCCTTGACATTGACACCCATCATGAAGCCCTGGATAAGCTAAATATTGTCCTTGTCACTCAAAATCAAATCAAGTCTCACCAGCTTGAAACTGAGTTGCTTACTTTGGACCCTAATAATTTCTCCTCTATTGAAGACTTCTTGTCCAAATTCAAGACCCTTCAACTTCTTTTAGATGGTTGTAAGGTCAAAAAGGAAGATAGTAGCCTCATCTATTGCATTCTTTCTAAGCATGGCCCTGATTACTCTGTATTTGTTTCCATCTTCCATTTCACTAGATAAGCCATCATTTATTCAGGAACCACCTACAAGAATCCCTCTTTTGATTCCTTTTGTGATTCTTTGATAAGAGAACAAGAAAAACTCTTACACCTTGGTCTTATCACTTCTGGAAATGCTTCTAAGAAAGCCTTAGCAGCCAACATCAATCATATCAAAAGAATCCCAAGAAGCAGTATCCTAAAAATTATGGGCCGAAACCAAACAAGGGTCCTAAGCAAGTTCAGCCACAAACTCAAAAAGCAACTCACCAAAATGATAAGGCATATAAAAACAAAGAAAAGAAGACAGATAGAAATTTCAACTTTTGCAATCGTGATGGCCATTTAGAGTCTAAATGTTTTGAGAAGATAGAAGCCTTAGAAGCAGCAATGAAGAAGCACAACATCAATTTAGAGCACTCTTCACCTTCATCTTCGGGATTGGCACATTTTTCTTGTGGTTGTCGAGCATCAAGATCTGGTTTTTCATTAAATGTATCCTCCTCTTCTCATTCTCATGAGTGGCTCATTGATTCTGGAGTTTCTTATCACATGGCCAAAAATAAAGCCATGTTTTCTTCTTTAAATGATTGTAACACGAAACATATTTATGTTGCTTACTATAGATCTCTTAGTGTTGTAGGATCTGGAACAATTCATCTTGATAATGGTTAGTTTAATGATGTACTATGTGTTCCTACCTTATCATGCAACCTTCTCTTTGTTTATCATATATTTCATTCAGCTGAAGGGAAAATAGTAGAATTCTCACCTCATGATGTTTTAATCAAGGACCTCAAAGATCCTAAACATATTTTAGCTACTGGCATTGCTGATGATTCCACAAGGTTGTATACTTTTGACAACTTTGGGTCGTCATGTCTACCTTCCATTTTTGTTGCTCATAATGATGAAGTGAGCAAACTTTGGCATGAGAGATTTGGTCACTTAAACTATCGCTCTCTTAAAACTATATGTAAGGAAAATATGGTGATAGGTCTTCCTATGGTATCTTGATGAGAAGGTGTTCTCTCTAGATGTGTACTCAATAAACATCATCGGGATAGTTTTGACAAACGTGCCTCTCAGCACGCTTCAGCCCCTTTGTAGCTTGTGCACAATGATCTATGTAGTCCACTTCCTGTTGTTTCTTTCTCTGGTTGCAAGTGCTTCTTAACTTTCATTGATGATTTTTCTAGACGCAGTTGGGTATACTTCTTAAAACTCAAGAGTGAAGTTTTTAACATGTTCTTTGCCTTTAAGGCCTTTGTTGAGAAACAATCTGGACATCAAATTCTTAAGTTAACATTAGACAATGGAGGAGAATACGTTAACAAAAATTTTATCAACTTCTGCACTGAACATGGAATTCAATTGCAACATATTGTTCCATATACTCCACAACAAAATGGTGTAGCTGAATGTAAGAATCGGACCTTAAAAGAAATGGCTAATTGTATGCTTCAATCTAAAGGACGTGGTCTCAATTTTTGGGCAGAAGCCATTAACTGTGCGAATTACATAGAAAATCACACTCCTACTAAGGTTTGAAAGAATATAACTCCAGAAGAAGCTCCGATCTCAATCAAACCAGATATAATTCACTTTCATGTTTTTGGAAGTGATGCTTGGGACCATATTCTAGATGCGAAACATAAAGCCTTAGAACCTAAGAGTGAAAAAATAATTTTTGTTGGATATTCTGAAGATGTCAAAGGATATAGACTTCTTCAACCAAAATCCAAAAATATATTCATTAGAAAAATGTAAAAGTTTATGAAAACATATTGGCCTGCGAGCCTAGTTCGACGAGTCTGCCACCTTTGGCCTGCGAGCCTAATTCAGCATATGTGCCACCTCTCTCTCTCTCTCTTCTATTTTTAATAGCATTACTTATAGTTCAGATGATGACAGTGAGGATGAAAATCCTCATCCACCTCTTGAAATTGTTTGTTATACTCCATCGCTTCCAATATGGGTCCGCTCTACTCGAGATTCAGCATGTTCTCTTGCAGGTGACCCTCCCGATCAACGACGTACACGTTATCAGTTCGAAAGAGACTCTTCCTTATTGGCTTAAGTTCCAGAAAAACCTGATCCAAAAACCTTTGAAGAGGAATCTTCTCATCCATCTTGGGATGAAGCTATGAATGAAGAATATCGTTCCTTATTGGCGAATGATACTTGGGATCTTTTTCCTCTTCCAAAAGGAAGAAAACTTGTTAGATGCAGATGGGTTTACAAAACAAAGTTTGGACCAAATGGAAAAGTGGATAGACATAAAGCTCATCTTGTCGCTAAAGTATTTTCACAAGTTGAAGGCATTGACTATACTAAAACCTTCTCCCTTGTTGCAAAAATGAATTCTATACACCTTGTTCTTTCCCTTGCTGCCTCCTTTAAATGAGAAGTAGATTAGATGAATCTTAATTCCGCCTTCTTAAATAGAGATTTTCATGAAGAAATATACATGGAACAACCCCCTGGCTTTGTCCAAAAATACTTCAGCCTTGTCTTTCACCTTAGGAAGTCTCTCTATGGTCTCAAACAAGCACCTCGGGCTTTGTATTACAAAATAGATATATTTCTCTTAGATAATGGCTTTTCTAGGTGTCATTCTGACAACACTGTCTACACCAAGAAAGTGGGTAAGTCCTTCACCATCCTTGTTCTTTATGTTGATGATCTTATCCGTACTAGTAGTGATCCAAACCATATAAACCATGTGAAGTCTAGCCTCAAAAAGAAGTTTGAAATGACAAACTTAGGACACTAGAATTATTTCCTTGGTCTTCAAGTATTGAAATCTAAGGAATACATTACCCTCTCTAAGTCCAAGTATGCCTGTGATCTTCTACATCACTTTCACATGGAAGACTGTAAGCCAACCCCTTATCCCTTTCAGTCTGGAGTCACACTTTTAGTCACTTTTACTACCCCTAAAGTTGATGCTACCTTATATCGTGAACTTGTTGGTAAACTTCTGTATCTTAGCCATAACTGTCCTGACCTTTCATTTACCGTTGGTCTTGTCACTCAGTTTATGCACCAACCTCATGAAAGTCATTGGAAAGCAGCTAAAATAATACTTCGATATATTCGAGGTACAGTTCAGTTCGGGATTCATTACAGTGTAGGAGTATCTCCTTCGTTGATTGGTTTCACTGGTTCTGATTGGGCTAGTGACCCTGATGATCGAAAGTCTACTGAAAGATATGTATTCACTCTTGGTTCAGGACCTATTACCTAGTCTTGTAAGAAACAAAGTTTCATCTCTTTTTCCTCAATAGAAGCAGAGTATCGTGGTGCAGTTTAAGCCAACAACGAAGCCATGTGGCTTCGTCAAATCCTGTCTGAATTTGATCTTCATCAGTAGCATCCAACTACACTTTCGTGTGATAATCAAAGTGCCATTCCGATATGTAAAGATCCAGTTTAGCATCAGCATATGAATCAAATTGAACTTCACATACACTTCATCAGAAATCTCATTCATGATCATGTTCTTGAAGTGCAGTATTATCCAACCAATGATCAAGTAGCCGATATCTTTACAAAGGCTCTCACAGAAGCGAAATTTACCAAACTTAGATCCATGCTTGGAGTTTAGGAAATTTGTCATTAATGTGGGATAGGCTCTAATGCCTCCTTCCTTCTCCTATTGTGTCACTTTTGTAAATAATTCAATGCTATCCCAATTTGTTCTTAAGGGGGGATGTTAGGATATTTCAAACATAGGAAATAGGCTCCTTTTGTGTCACCTTCGTAAATCCTTCAATCCTATCCCAAGTTGTTCTTAAGGGGGGATGTTAGGATATTCCGACACATAGGAAATAGTTAAGAATAAATTAGCCTAGTGTAGAGTTAGGTAAAGTGTGTTTCTTTACCATGTACATTTGTAACTTATAATTTGACAGTCATGATTTGTAGTGATCCAACGATTATCACTCACCTCATTTTTAACGACACTTGATCCGTGGCTTAGCACCTGATTGGTCCATGATCTCTATTTAAAGAGCATGCAGGGTCATTTTTTCAGTAACTGTTTATGAGAGAAACATATGTAAATTTTCTTTTATATTAATAAATTTCCTGAAGTGGTCGTGTTTTCTTAGGCCGTGGACTTTTTCCCTCTTTGAGGGTTTTAACCACATGATTATACTGGTGTACTAGTTGTGATATGTTTGTGAGTGGTGACCTTTGGTTCTTGATCTATGGAACTTACCCTGTAAATTCCTACAGTGTTGGACTCCTCAATTCAAGGGAATTCTCAATTCCCTGTGCATGAATAGGGTCTAGAGATATTTTTCACAACCCACATTGATGGGTGTGCAACCCAACACAAATTCCATCATACTTCAAAACTGAGATAAATTTTGAGTGCACATAGTGCTGTAATCCCAAATTCAAGGACATTCTCAATTCCCTCTGCACGAATAGGGTCCAAAGATATTTATCACACCCCACATTGATGGTTGTGAAACCCAACACAAATTCCATCATACCTCAAAACCGAGATAACCTCTGTGTGAACATTTTTTCAAATGGCCATCATAAATACTTCCAACCCATGAATATGTCTCCAAAATTTAAATGCTTCCCTTGAAACTATGTGGGAGCATGCATTACTGGTTATGCTGCCTCAAATTTAATTCAAGTATTATAGGATAAGGCCGAGCTGTTGTCCTAGGAATAAAATCATTCTCATAACTTGTTTCTCTCCATGATAACATAATGCTAGAATTCCCAATTCCCTGTGCACAAATAAGGTATAGAGATATTTTTCATGCCGCACATTGATGGGTGTTCAACCCATCACAATTTCCATGATACTTCAAAAATGAGATAACTTCTGAGTGCACATATTGGAAAATGGTCATCATACAAACTTCTAGCCCATGAATATCTCTCCAAAACTAAAATTCTTCCTTCAAACTATCTCAGAGCATACAGTACTTGTTCTGCTTCCTAAAATTTGTTTAAGTGTTGTAGGATAAGGTCAAGCCTTTTTAAAAGGAAGAAACTCATCCTCATAAATTTTGTCTCTGCGTGAAAACAATGCTGGAATGAATATAATCATCCTCACCATAATCTACCAGTCCCTCACTAACAATGTCATTTTTCTGCTCCCCACTCTTATTGAAATTCAAAATGGATTTCTTATCAACTACTCCCTCAAATTTGTTGAGATGATTCAACCATAAGAGATTGGTTCAGTCTTGCTAGAAAAATCAACTATAGTGTTTCTATCTGACCATTCTCCCCTTTTTCTAACATTCACTTTTTCACTGTTTAACTTTACAAGAGTCACCTCAAGCTAGAGTGGTGTCTGAATGTGGACCTGGACATAAGGAAGTGATTGATTTTTCAATGATCAAACTGAATTTCTACCAAAATATGTCTAGGACAAGGCCATTCACCATAATTCTCAACCCTCATTCTTATCCTTCTTTATTTTTCCATGAACTTCTTTATCATAATAGTTGTATGTGTTATAAATGGGAGAACCACTGCAACACACCACATATTATTTGAGACTATTTTTCCTGAGAAAAGTGTCTAGATCTCATTCTACATCAGGGTTGCCATGGTATCTTCCCTCTAGATCTACAATACCCTCTCCAAATGTACCAACAGTTTTGTCTCTTTCAAATTATATGTTACCTTCTCCATCTAAGATAGCAGCAAATTCTTCAAATTATGGCCTCAAAGATTCCTCTGTAAGCTTGTGAAAAAAATTGATTTTTTTTCTTTCATCAAATGTACCATGTAGCGTTGACTCCTCTCTCCGCTTACCCTTTGCCAACCCTTTCAACCACCATGCTTTAAGAAATATGCCAAACCATGAAGTAAAATTTAAAGCTACACCTAAATCATTACCACAATGTTCTCTCTTCTTATGCCACTGAATTCGACTGCTTTATATTTTGGAAGAATTTTTCATATTATTTTTTTTATTTTGACCTTGTTACATCTTACATAATTTATGTAACTCATGAATTTTTTGGGGTACCCATAATTTTGTATGAAAAATAATTATGGGTACTCATGAGAAATCATGAATTACATACATTATTAAAATTATTGAGTGCTATTTTTAGCTCCTCACTCTTTTTGAAATTCAAAATGGATTTCTTGTCTGCTACTTCCTCAAAGATGTTGAGATGGTTTAACCACAAGTGTTTGCTTCAGTCCTACCAAAAAATTTAACCATATTTTTTCTATCTTACCATTCTCCCTTTTTTCAAACATTCACTTGTTCACTGTTGAGTTCACTATTTAAATTTACAAGAGTAACCTCAAGCTAGAGTGTTTTCTGAATGTGGACTTGGGCATAAGGTAATGACACATTTTTTAATGATCAAACTGAATTTCTACCTAAAGATGTCCAGGACGGGGGCAGTCACCATAATTCTCGACCCTCATTTCTAGATTGCTTTATTTTTCCATGAACTTCTTTATCATAATAGTTGTAGGTGTTATAAATGGGATAACCACTAAAACACATCACATATTATTTGAGATTGTTTTGCTTGAGAACAACATCTATATCTCATTCTACATCAGGGCTGCCATGGTATCTTCCCTCTGGATCTGCAATACCCTCTCCAAATTTACCAGCAATGATGTCTCTTTCCAATTATATGTTTCCTTCTCCATCTAAGATAGAAAAAAATTCTTTAAATTATGGTCTGAAAGCTTCCTCTGTGAGCTTGTAAAAAAAATCAATTTTTTCTTTCTTTAATCAAATGTGCCATGCAGTGTTAACTCCTCTCCCCAATTACCCTTTTTCAACCCTTTCAAACATCATACTTTAATAAATATGCTAAACCATGAAGTAAAATTTAAAGCTACACCTAAATTGTTGCCACAATGTTATCTCTTATTATGCCACTAAATTCGGCTGCTTTATATTTTGGAAGTAGTTTTCATATTATTATTTTTTTTATTTTGGCCTTGTGACATCTTACATAATTTATGTAACTCATGATTTTCTAGAGTACCCATAATTTTATATGAAAACTAATTATGGGTACTCCATAAAAATCAGGAGTTACATAAATTATTGAAATTATTGACTCTCATTTTTATCTCCCCACTCTTATTGAAATTCAAAATGGATTTCTTTTCTACTACTCCATGAGAGATGCTGAAATTATTTAACCATGAGAGTTTTCTTCAATTCTTTCAGAAAATTCAACTATATGTTTCTATCTAACCATTCTCCCTTTTTTCTAAAATTCAGTTGTTAATTGTTGAGTTCACTATTTAACTTTACACGAGTAACCTCAAGCTGGAGTGGTGTTTTAATGTGGACTTGGACACAAGGAAGTCACTCTTTTCTAGATGATTAAACTAAATTTCTACCAAAATATGTGCATGACAAGGCCATTCACCATAATTCTCGACCCTCATTTTTAGCCTGCCTTGTTTTTCCATGAACTTATTTATCATAATATTTGTAGGTGTTATAAATGGGAGAACCACTTAAACACACCACATATGATTTGACACTTTTTTTCTTGAGAAAAGCATCTAGATCTCATTTTACATCAGGGATGTAATGGTATATTCCCTTTGGATCTGCATTACCCTCTCCAAATGCACTAGGAGTGATGTCACTTTCAAATTATATGTTGTCTTATCCATCTATGAAAGTAGCAAATTCTTCAAATTATGGCCTCAAAGCTTCTTCTGTGAGCTTGTAAAACAAATTGATTTTTTTTTTCCCATCAAATGCAGCATGAGTCTTGACTCCTCTCTCCACTTACCCTTTGCCAGCCCTTTCAGCCACCATGCTTTAATAAATATGCTAAACCATTAATTAAACTTTAAAACTACACCTAAATAATTTCCACAATGTTCTCTCTTTGTATGCCACTGAATTTGGCTCCTTTATATTTTGGAAGCAATTTTCATATTATTTTTTTATTTTGACCTTGTGATATCTTGCATAGTTTATGTAACTCATAATTTTTCTTGAGTACCCATACTTGTGTATGAAAGTTAATCGCTACTCTATACTAATATATTGGACCTATGTTCTTCCCAAATTCAATGTTAGAGCTTTGGAATTATTATTTCATGTTTATGATAATCCTCCATAAATATTTTGTCTTTGCATTTGCCACCTTCAAAATTAGAGTTCCATGATTCACATCAACAATATTGGTTCATAAAGGAAGCTGCAGAGGTAATTTATGATACAAATTGTACATAGGGGTATATTTTTGCTAGTTAATTTATATGCCTATCATACCTCTGGCATAGGAACCCCCATATCCAAACTAATGTGCAGTTGGATGCAAATTTATAAGTTTAAGATAAAGTGGAAATGTTGTTTAGAGAGTTTTTTAATTTGCTCCGTTAGATAGGATAGAAAATCACCACATTTGGATCCTTTTATTCTGGTATTAATGTTACTGAATCAAGGAGACAAATTGTAGAGCTTGAAGGAATTTTGCATAAAGAGAGAGTTGAATTTAAGGGGATATTATAGTTGTATATAAAGGATGTTTAATATACTTTAGGTTGTCTAACATGATATTACGCTAGAATAATCTTTATACTTAATGAATATTTCCATACTTGCTTATAGAAATTTCTTAGTTGGAAATATTTTCTTTAGAGTAATTCATTATTTTAATGCAATCTATCAAATTCAAGCAGGTTTTGTTGCAATAGGCCATCATTAGTGACAGGAAGGTTGAAAGACTTGTTCATGATATTTCAAAGCTAGAAAATATAAGATGTCTTCCTCTTTATGAATCATATTAGTGGGCTCGTAATAATTTCCATTATTCATAACTACGTAATATATAGTCATTGTTTTTTACTTTCTGGCATGAAAATCATCCTTATTCAACATATTGAGCCTCTTATATGAAACTATTTTTCCCTCTAGCCACTTATCATAACTTCTATAACACTTAGGTAGGGACGTACAACTTCGATGACATTTTACTTGTTTAGTAAAATATTTTCGAGACTTTAATTTATCGAAAGTTGTAGAATTTAAAATTTATAAAGGTTTCAAGATATAATTTTTAAAATTCTAATTCTTTAAAGGGTGCTAGCTCAATGGAAGAGCACCTACTTTACAAGAAGGAGGTTGGTGGTTTGATTCCATCATGCCCTGATATTCATAGGGAATGGCGGCGATGAGTTTTTGGTGACAAATGCTCTTTTGACCGTCACCAATGAGCTTATGATGAAATTTTTGGACCCTCACCAAAATATGAAACAGTGATGGTCAACGAATGCCACCATATATACACATCAATAGGGAAGACCCTCAAAGGTATGTCACCATAAATCGTTGTTGTTGATATGAAATGGTGAGAGTCATTGCTTGTCATTATAATCATTATTAGTGTCAGACCTTGATGTCACCAATGAGCTTATCATGAAATTTTTTTACCTTCAGCAAATATGAAATGGTGATGGTAAACGAACATGACCATATATATGCAGCAATAGTGACGACCATGAAATGTCCATCACAAAAAATCATTGTTGTTCATATGAAATGGTGACGATCACTATCCGTCATTATAATCAATATTTGTGATAGAACTTGAATGTCACCAAAACACGTACTTTTGGTGACACCACCTTTGGTGACGTTCAGTTTTTTTGTGATGGAGGATATTTTCCATCACTATTGCTCATATGAAATAGTAACGGTCACTATTCGTCATCATAAATCATTATTGATGTTGTACCTTGAATGTCACCATGACACCTATACTTTCAGCAATGCCACCTTTGGTGACGTTAAGTTTTTGGTGAAAAAGGATCTTTTGACCCTCACCAATGAGCTTATGGTGACATTTTCGCCCCTCACCAATGTCCTTTTTTCTTGTAGTGTCAATGCTTCTTTTATTTCCTTTGTAATTGATTTTAATGCTCGTTGTTGGTCATTACTATTATAATATGGTGGGGAATTAGGAAAATATTGAGAAGATAGAATTTTAGGACAACCTTTTGGAAAGATCCCATAATCATGAAAAAAAAACATTTGAAAAAGGCCCATTTATAATCTAATTCTTGAAGATGAAATCAACTATTCATGTGAAGTTGAATCACCTCCAAAATCCTTTCTAAAAAATCCATTTTAATGCAATTTTTGGCACTACAAAATTTATTTTCGTTGGCCATTGAACTAGAAATAAATCTACGCAGTTTATCTCACATAGCCTTGAAAATACCTTCACCCCAACAAATAAGGGGAATATATGACAATATGATCCACACTGCTACAAAAGAAATTTCCATAATGGGATTGAAATCTAGAGATCTCTGTGTGCTAAAAATTCCTCTAGTTCCCATGAAATAAGACCTAGATCTATAAATCTAATCCTATCCTCCTGTTTAAAAAAAAATAAAAGTATAATAACCATTTCCTCAATAGAAAATATGAAGAGGATCATGATTTTCTGAATTAAGAGACTTCCATTCTAAAATAAAATTATAACAAGTCCGACGAAATCACTAATCAACCTTGTTTCCTTAAATGAAACTACTTTCTTCTTCACAAAGAAAACCCAAATCATATGAGAAAATTGACTCAACCTTTCTAAAAAATATACTTGAAAAAACCATCGATCAAGCAATGATCTCAACCTCTCAATAACTAGAGAAACAACAACTGATCATAGTCGAGCAACATGAAAAACCCCAATAAACTAGCATGAAAAGCACCAATGAACCATGAAATCATGGAATAAATTCCATGAAAATACATTTGAACTTATACCGAACCGAGTTCACTAAAAACCAAATCAAACCGTAATTCAATGACAAAAACAATAACTTTACCATAAAAATAATTCAATGACAAAAACAATAACTTTACCATAAAAATAAAACCATATATAGTTAGTCACAAATGAAACTACATATCTATATGAAAAAACCCTAGCCACTCACTCTAAGTAAGTTTTCCCCATCATTTTCTTCAAATGCGTTTAAAAAAGGAGAACATAAGTTAATGTTTTATTTCCATATATTTTCACTTCAAATATCTAGTAATATATATTATCTCGAAAAGTTTAGTATTAAATTTCACTTATTTGTGAGATAAAGCATTTCTCAGCCAATTTTAATTATTGTTTCAAATTTTTACATTAAAAAAACACAGGAAACAAAATATGATAATGTATCATTACGATAATTAAACAAATATTTCTTTATTAAAATAAAAATAGAAAGAACAATACAAAGAATTTCTATAATTTTCTTTTATAAAAATGCTTATATCACTACTAATAATGGAATTTAAAAATATTTTTAAGATATTTATTTTAAATCAATTTACAATACTTTTAAATATCACATTTTCCTATGATGATGGCATATCAGAATTTTTACATTTAAAATGACTAAAGTTTAAAAATCTAAGGTTTACATTTAAAGGTTTAAAAATATATGTAGTAAAGGTGAGACACTAAATATAAACAAACCATGTTAGGGGTTGGTGTATTCATGACGTGTTATATAAAAAAATAGTCATATAATTCATGAACATATAACAAACAAAATAAAATAATATATATTTAAATAAGAAATTCCTATTATTTTTCTTTTCAATACCTATATATGAATAATATGTTACAACATTTGCAAGTTGGTTATGGGTTGATATTTGGTGTCATTTCCAAGTTTACTTACTCTTAGAATGCTTGGAGGAAATTAATTATATTATAGTAGACAAGCAAGGTTTTTTTGGATTTTACGCAAAATCATCGGATCGAAGTGAAAAAATATCATAATAGCTACTGAAAATTAAGAATTAAGAGAATATAACTATTGAGAAATTGACTAATGAATCAGGGAGACAATTCAACAAGGAAAATTTAAAAAATGGAAATTTATCTTAAAGTTTAGAAACTTTGGCAAATCTCATTAGTCCCTAATATGCAAATTATAAAATGTTTGTTGATATCGCTGTCAAAATATTTAAATTATTAATGATTTTATATATAGCATCCCATAAATTTTTGGTGATTTCAAGTATAAAATAATTTTACACTATAAAATTTGGCCGAATCATTATTATAAAAAATGAAATTTGGTGATTTTTTTTTTTGGAAAAATAATGGAAAATTATCCCATGTGCGAATATTAGGCCCTAAAATTTTCCTTGCAATTCCAAATACTCATGAAATTTTATGATATGTTGTCATTGAATATGAATACAATATATAGAATCTCTAGGAGGCTAACCAATTCAAATTAGGTTTGGGTTCCATGCGCATGCTCTCAGCATAATTCAAAAGAACCTTCCCTAGTTGTCAAAGAAATCAAAATTAGACCCGGTGACTTAAAATTAGCTAAATATTCTAAAATAGAGTAAACTAGCAATTGCACCTAATGCTGCAAAGGAAACATCGTAAGGAAGAAGCTAGAAAGAAAGCAACTATAATTAATTTGATGTGACCTTATATTTATGTTTAGAATGTGTACGTTATAGACCTCAGTATTAAATATACGCCAAAAGTAACATTAATTTTTTTCCAATAGACGTTGATATCAAAAGATGGGAAGGAAAAATCTTTGGTAATTAACTTTACAATTAGTCTCCAATACAAAATTCCACTACATTGTTCCTATACAATTCCTTATTAAAAGCCATTCGACCAGGGATGAAATCAACCAATCCCGTACCACATAATTCAAGCATGAATACGAATTCAGAAAGGATTCTTCTATTATTATACACAGTAATTACAGGGGATTTATCTTTCGGCCTGATTTTCAATATCAGTGCAAAGTGACTCTAATTTTCAGAAAGTTGGATTCTCAGTTTGGCAGGAAACTTATTTACAGCTGGAAGCATTTCACATTACTGAGCTTATCAAATGAAAACCCCCCACATGTAAGAGTTATTAACAAAAATCTACAAAGAGGTATATATCAACTTTTTATCTTTTCATACAACCAACGACTTAGTGGGCTTTCCCAAATTTAACACCTACAAAAAATATCTGTCATGGATACTTAGTATTGTGCCACACAAAAAATGACATTTCATATTTCCTACCTAATGTTAGGAGTGTATCCATTGAACACAGTGTTGTTCAGGCTACTCAACCCAAATTGTATAAATAAATATTTCTGATAATCTGGAATAACTGGTTCAGAGGAATGGACAGAGTCATATCTTGTTTGATGTGTAAGTGATGGACCAACTACAGGTGGAACCTCCCAGTTCAGATCTAGCACAGATTCCACAAACTTGCTATTCTCAAAATGCTTAGCACGCAAGATCATCTCAAAGCTATGGTTGAAGTTGTCTCTCATTTTTCCTCTGACACCCCACCAAATGTACCCCAACCCACAAAGCTCTTTTATGTCTAAGGCCTTTTCCGAAAGCTGCTTCCTTTTGGCTCTCACCTTGGCTTCATCACTATCTTTGTAGCAGATATGTCCACCACCTGTAAAAACAAAAAAACGTTAAGCCTTTGAAGCTTTCAATGTGGGCAGGTTAATATGTTCATGATATTAAAAGATGATTACGTCATTTTTCTTCACTTACTTTATGCTAACACTTTCAATAAACACACAGGTAATTTAGTAACAAAATTTTCTGCATCCCCTAAAGGCTAGAATCATTATTCATATATCTATGTTAACTGAATGTAAGGTAACCAATACAAACCAGGAAAATCCCATTTATATTTTATTTCTGATTTTTTTTATAAATTAAAGCCTCTGTGCCTGTGGTAAGTTATAATTTTATAGAGATTATCTGTTTACTAATTAGATGAGAGGCTCTATGATATTCATGACAAAGCTTCTCATCATTGTTTGAAAATCAAACTATGCTTTATATATAAATATAAATAACTGAAAACCACAAATACAAGTTGATGATATCTCCATCATATTCTACCAAACCTACACATATATATGACTTTTATCTGCTACAACTAGTATTGGAGCGAAGCTGACAAACATTCATTGTTGTTAAGGCTTAAAAAAGGAAAGCCATGACCCTTATCTGTTGGTTTTGAAGTCAAATTTGCAGAATGCTTCTTCGGTGAGTTATTTTTCACTCCCAAGCTGGAGCTGTATTCCTAGCTCCAACTCCATTGATGATTCATCTCCAGTGCTATCTTTATATGAAGTGACAGTAGAAGTAGTTGCAGAACTCACCCTACTCTCAGATGAGCTGGTTGTACCCAATCCCAGGGCCAAACCTGAACCATCACTCAAACCCATTCGTGAAGGATGCCCCTGAGGTGAAATTTTACTTGTGGCACCCCACTTTCTCTTAGTCCCCTTCGGAGAAGAAGAGAATACAGACAGATTGACAGGTTTTTTTATGAAGGCAAACTGATGGTCATGATATTGTGGATCCAGTCCCAATGCCATATCATTGACATTTTCGGAACCACTTTCTAAAGTATTATTGAATCCATCAGATGCATTTGTCAGAGGGGCTTCAAGATGAAGGCCCAAATAAGGAAACTTAAGATCCATTCTCCTTGTCTAAAGCCAATCTCCTAAAAAATAGATTTGAATAATATTGAAGTTGAATACAAATCAACAAGAGAATTTGATATTGTCTGAGCTGAGTAAAATTCAAAATCTGAGGTTGCTCCATTTGTTAAATTGTATTTCCTTGAGCAACATGCAGGCCCAAGAGGAACTTGAATCCACACAATTAAATTCTATTTACATGATGTTAAATTGGGTTTCCTTCAGCTGACAGAGTGTACTGCAATGACAGTAATAGTTATTTTCTCAATCTTGAATATTACACTTTCATTTATACAAATTTATTTTTCAAGTTAATAAAAAATAGTGATAAACTTGGGATTATCTCTCAACTTCCATAATTTGTAGTTATTGGTTATGTCCATGATGCTGTTGCTCGATTAAATATTAGGATAAATTTATGCACGTTTAAGAATGGCATGATGTCATGAAATTGCAATGCTTCTAACTAAGAAGCGAGCCCCAGCAATTTGATGGCATTTCCCCTGTGCTTCCAAATATTTTCAAGTTTCAGCATTGCAAGATTCATTGAAATTTTTATCATCCATTTAATAAAAATTAAAAAAATATAGAGATCATATATCATTTCGTTTACAACTGCCTTAAGAGAACTGCATATTGATCTTCGCACCCTATACCCTCTGAAGGGAATCAAGAAATGACTTTGCATTCTACAAACAAAAACCTGGTTTATAAGAAAATGAAAGTGTGGTAAAATTCAGAAGGGTTTGCAAGCTAACAGCATGCTATGGTACAATCTGTATGTGCACCCTTAGATGCTTTGATCCTGAACCACATGAAGTCAATAACAGATACAAATTTTCGTTCTATTTCTGATCTACAATGTATCAAAATTTCCCGGTAACTGTTGCAAATAGGGGCAAAACCACCCAGAATAATTCGTTTCTACAAATAAAACAATAAGAAACCTAATTCCCATCTTCACAATAGGAAACACACAAATATGTCCGCATATTTTACATCCTCATAAAATCTACTGTCTACAGGCATTCACGATAACCAAAACCCCTGCTGCTATTTTTTCCCTAGATTTCATAGCCAAATTAACCTCCACAAGAAATTAAAATAATCAATAATTTATTCTTCTAATGGGAAAACCATTACCATGATCATCTTTATCCTGGATGTCATAGACCAGCAATCAGAAGGGCATACGAGTTAAGAAAACCAAGCTTATACAGATTTCGATCAGGATTAAGATTAACATAAATTGGAACCAAATTTTGGCTTTGGTCTGAGGATACACGTAAATTAAAAATCAGAACAACTTAAAGACGGTGGTTCCTGCACAGAAACCCAAAGTGGCAGCAGATTAGTAAAAGTGCATCCCTTTAACATGTATTGCATCCAAACAATGTAGTGAAATTGCTCAATAGAATCAATTCCCCCTTGCATCAGAGCTGCTTCTTTAACATGTATTGCATCCAAACAATGTAGTGAAATTGCGCAATAGAATCAATTCCCCCTTCAGAGCATAGAAGCATCTTAAAAATGTTCCTCGAGAAAGTTGGCAAAGTAAAATTTGCAAATTCATTATATGGAACTTGTAGACTCTCAACACAATTTCTTTCGTGTATCAAAGGGAAGTGAATAATAAGATTTGATACTACCCAATAGATCAAACTTAAAAACCAAATTAGATAACAACAAACTTAAAACCCCAGTTAAATAACATCAAAGAAAGCAAGGAAAATGAACATGGACTCTATTCAAGTTGAGCCCTGAAAATTTTGATCATTATGAATTGATTCTGCAAGAACAAAGCTAGAGAGTCAGAGCAAAATCATTACTCTGGTCATGGTTCACATGCACCCATTATTTGGCCCATAAATTGGCCAAAGAACAACAGTGTTAAGAAACCAAATATTCAACTGAACCTTGTCAAACCCCATTATCCAGAAAACAAGTAACATGAACTCTACAATATCATAAAAACTCTAAAACATGATGAACTTATTCCACAAGAGAAAATCAAGAGAGCGATCTGACCCTTGAGACCCCAATTATCCAGAACTTCCATACGAAGAATATTTTAGTCTTCAGCAATAGTGTGAACTGAAAGCCAACTATCAAACATCTCTTAGAAAATAAGTAAAGACGGAAGATGTTTTGACTCCAACGATCCTTTACACAGTCCATTAGACAACATCAGCACTGCAAATTGCCTCTGCAACAGGGGAAAAAGACCCAGAAATCCTCAAGGATGGAAAAATTTACTCTAAATATGAGAACTATTTTATTTATTTGGAAAAAATAAAACTTGCGATATATTACAGGTTTTTCAACATAGAAATTTACCAAGATGAAGAAATAATTTGGCAGACATGATTATTCAAACTATATGAAAGACCTAGCCAAGTGGGTTAACCTAGCCCAGTGGGTTAACTCGAGCAGTTAGGTCACGGAATCAAGTCCCTAGGCTGGCTGCCATAGTGAAAATTGTGGGCCTTGATGTCTCTACCATGTTAGGTTGCCAAAACTGCAACCAGTCTTTTTACCCTAAGTATCATCCTAGAAATGAGGAGTACCTGGTGGGTTTCCAGAAATGTGCAGTTCATCTAAAAAAACAATCTATACACGGACCAGAGAAACCATTTATAGCCATGAACTACCATACACACTTCATTATTGCAGAGAGGCAAAGAAATAACCAAAGATGGAAAGAGAGCCCAGCACCCATTCTTGGGTTAAAAAAGGCACTTGATTGAATTTTATCCATCTGCAACTCTGTTATAGTATAACAAGCCATGCTCTAGACAGCACAGAAACGAAAAGAGATTAAGAGAAGTCCAGACTTATTTTTTATTCAGTTTGGATAGGATCAAGAATAATTTCACCTTGTTCCAATGGCAAAGTGAAATTGATGCTCAGTTTTAGAGTGCGATAGGAAGGGAAGCAAATAAACTATAATCACAAACATCCAACTGTGAAGCACTCCATTTATAGAGAATAAAAGTATCACTTCTTTTACGTTCATTTAGTTTATTTACAGATATTGTACCCAGATTTTTTCATGCAGAAAGATCTCATTTTCAGCCTGCTAAAAGAAGTTCAAATTGCCCAAAAACATTCCAAGGCTACAAGCTACTTGATACAAATATATGAAGTTTTGATAGAAGGTATATATCACAGGAAAATTTGAATAACATATCAAGTAATTAAACATTAGTAGATCTGTGTATAAATAGAGAAATTAGTCAGCTGTCATTGACTATCCAGCAAATTGCAAAGGAGAAAAGCAACATTAACTCCTCAATGTGGGGTTCTCTTCTATACAAGTACACAAGGGCATGATTTTCTGATTGCTCAGGAAAAATTATACCTTGTGGCAAATATAATTCGTCTGTATGTGCTACCCCTAAAAATCGGATTTTCCAGCAGATCATAACCAGTGTCAGGATCTTCTCAAGCATAGAGGACCATTCAAGTTTCAACAATCACCCATGCGTGTTTTCTACCAGTAACATCGAACATGATCTCATGTCTACTAGTACTTGCCGGTGAGCTGTGAGAATCAGTATGACACAGCGATTGACATATAACATACCGATAAACATGCAAATAATGGATTTTCAATGTAGCGGAATGCTCTTAATTTCTGGAGCTAACCTTTGACAAAATAAATAATAAGCAGTTCAGAATTTTATACATTTGCTTCTGGAGGGAAAATCTGTGTGCCTGTCTGTGCTGGAATAAACATAATCTGATTTACCCCACCCCCACCACTAATGCTTCCAACACACTCATATCAACCTACTTCAAGGATTGTTTGTAGTCCTATGCTTCTGAATCAACCATCCAGATCCATTAACCATATACAAAATGCTAGTCCTTCCAATGAGGCAGATGAATTCACCCATCTCCCCACAAAATTGTCTAACAATATTGAATTTTTTTCATGCGCCTTGGATATCAATTTAAAGGCACAACTGGAACTGAAAGACTTGGCAAAAAAGATATGGTTTGACCTACACATTCAATGCTGGCTCTCGAAAGCAACTTGAGTAGATAGACTTTTTGTTGCTACATTAGAAGCTGTAGCCAGACCCTGAAGCATTCTCATGACCTCCACAGTATCATCTAAATAATACTTAGTTGTACTCGGTTTTTGGTAAATGGTACAAGCAAACACTTCAACTATAGAGGCCATAGATGGTTGTGCCATTGCAATACTCGCAAACATATCTTCATCATATCTGTCATCTCCTATGCACAAAACAAAATCTGGCGGCTTTCCTCTTTCAACCATTGTTGACAGAAGTTGTTGTGCTACCAAACCCTTACTAACACCCTATAAATTCCAAATCAAATGTGTGTAAATACTAAAACCTACTTCACAAAAAACCAACTGAACAATTTTTGATGCTCACATATATAAGTAATTTCCGCACCTGGGGTTTAACTTCAACAATATGTTGGCCACTTTTGACCTCCACAGGCTCATTTGCAAGCACACTCTCCAGATGATCTAAAAGCTCCTTGGATTGGCATGATCCAAAATCCAGATCAGCATCCTGATGATGCCAAACCAAAGCAGTTTCTTTAGCTTCTATGGTAGAACCATCAGTAGTTTCAGTATATAATTTCATAACAGGCTCTGTTGTTTTCTTCCAGTCAAAGTCTGCAGTGGGTAGCGTTGTTTCCCATTCAGAATCTTGGTTCCACCTGAACCATACAAAAACAATTTAGAAGAAAGAAGTCATGATAAATTAGAGATCAATCATAAAACTATGTTACAATTGGTAAAAAAACATGAGAAAATAAGTGTCAAGAGATTGCCTCATGAAATAGCCATGCTCTGCTGCAATCCCTAACTTATGGCAAGGTGAAAACCATTCACTGAGAGATTTCCGACCTCTTCCACTCACAATAAAGACAACATTTTTAGGGTCATTGCATAAGCTGTTT